>OX418216.1:22513796-22665927 GCA_948455865.1 Conomelus anceps
CTTTCCTCCCTTCTCGCCTTCCATGCATTTCGGCGTGTCTTCCCATTTTTTTAAATTTTCTCACGCCGCTTGCCAAAAATGTACTCTCTCTCACTCTCTCTCAGTTTCTCTGCTTCTTTTTTTCATTCTTCTAGCTGCATTATACACACTCAATTTCTCTTCATTTCGAATCCAATTGGGAATTGAAATGAAAAAGAAGAAACAGTAGCTCGATGTTCTGTACAAGTGATAAAATGCCGGGTGCTGGTTGGCGGCTTATATGGAGGCTATTTTTATCACTAAACTGGGTGCTGTAGCAGTGTAATTGCTGTTTATATCATTGTCAACATTATATTTGTAGCTGAATTTAGTCGAAGTTATCAGAATGTGCTGCGAAAGTCATGAATGAGAATAGAGAATTGAATATTAGATGAAGTGGAGTCAGCGGACTGTTGATTCTCATTCTAGTGATTGATTACTTTGGTGTCTAGTTACTACTACTTCTACTTGTTATTATTTTTCTCCTTCTTCTTCTCCATTTCCTCCTCCTCCTCCTCCTCCTCCTCCTCCTCCTCCTCCTCCTCCTCCTTCTTCTTCTTCTTCTTCTTCCCACTTCTTCTTCTTCCTCCTCCTTCTTCCTATTTCTCCTCCTCCTCCTTCTTCCTACTTCTCCTCCTCCTCCTTCTTCTTCTTCCCACTTCTTCCTCTTCTTCCCACATCTTCTTTTTCTTCTTTCAAACTCTTCTTCCTACTTCTTCATCTTCTTCTTCCTACTTCTTCCTTCTACTTCTCTTCCTCCTTCTACTTCTCTTCCTACTTCTTCCTACTCTCCTCTTCCTCCTTCTACTTCTCTTCCTACTTCTTCCTACTCTCCTCCTCCTTCTTCCTACCTCTTCCTCCTACTTCTTCCTCCACCTACTTCGTGATCTTAAAAGAATTTGTAAGACGTTGGATTAAAAAGGAAATTAAAAGGAAAGAGAATAGAAGCAGATGAAGTGAATAATAGGAAGAAGAATAGTGGGACGAGGAGGGGAAGTGGTAGTAGAAGATGAGAAGTGGAATTAAGATGAACAAGAAGTTGGAAACGGAAGGAGATTAAGAAGAGAAAGAGTTGGAAAATAAAGCAAGAGCTGCTTTATGCATTTTAACAAAAATGAGCATATTGAAAGCAAATATGAAAAAGAGGAGGGGAAAAGAAGAAGAAAAAGGAGAAATAGTAGATGATGAAGTGAATTAAGATGAGTAAGAAGTTACAATGGTGGTGCAGAAGAAGAATATTCAGAAGATGAAGCAAAAGTCCCTTCACAAAAAATAACTGCACTCCGGTCTATTTGCGCCAGGCCTAAACAAGGTCAGTGTCCCAATTTCGCCTGTATCTGATTGCAATCCATCAGAGTTGTAAGTAGTTGTAAACATTCTAAAACCTACTCTTCTTTGAAAGTGTACTTGGTAAGCACATTATTTTAATCACCCAAGTTCGTTATTTAATATAGGTTATTTAATGAGTGAGGAGGAGGAAGAGGCTGAGTGCAAAGTGAACCTCACTGAGGTTCATAAGGGCTTGGGTTGAGGGAAAGTGAGAGTTCAATTTGTGGGGGGGGGGGGAGTCCTGCTGCTCCACACGTTATCGATTTCAATCAGATGTAATTAAATGGGTGCGTGTGGTGTGGTGACTCCCAGACGACTACGATATAATTACCGGAACGGTAGGTAGTCAGAGAGAGAGAGAGAGAGAGTGAGAGTGAGAGAGACAATGTTGGGGTGAGAGAAAGGAGAGCTCAATACAAGCATGAATAAACAATACATGAATTGAGTGAAGGTGAAACCGCACTGTGCTAGAGGGAATTGTTGACAATATTGACAGGGTATGTGTTACGAATGTTTACTAGTTTCAGAGAGTGAGAGAGAATGAGTTTGTGTGTGTAAAGAGAGAGAGAGAGAGTGTGGGTGTGAGAGAGGCTGACAGTATGTGAGAGAGTGAGCGAGAGGGTTTGATAGAGAGGATAAGAGAGTATTATATAGTCGGTGAGAGAGAAAAAAATTGAGTGAACACGTGGGAGAGGTCAGTGTGTGTGCGAGCGAAGGAGTGGGAGAGAGACAGCTTGTGTTAGGGTGCGAGTGTGTGTAGGCTTACAATATGTAGTATAGACTGGCTGCACTGACCCCATAATATCTTATATGGGGTACAGTTCCCCTGAGATTCTTGGCAGTGTTGTAGTTGACATATACATTTTGTGATTTCTACGTGTATCGTATTTGTTTGTTGTTGATTGAATTTTGATATTTTTCAATTTGGTAATTGGTTTCCTTACTACCTAACTACTAGATGTTTTTATTTATATATATATATACTTTGTTGTTTTTGTTTGTTTGTTTGTTGTTGAGGTGATTGAATTGAATTTCGATATTTCTTCTTTCTTTGTGGTGTTTTAATTTAAATTTGTTATTGTATTTTGATATCTTTCTACTCATTCTGGTGAAATGATTTCTATTAACTTTTTAATGAATAATAAGACGAAATTGTCACAACCACATTTATTAAAAATATATAGACACGAGTTTCGAATGTTACTCCATTATCAATCTCAGACAAACTAAAACTAAAGTACAGAGTAGCTTAATATACACAGAACGATAGTATTGGCTAAGGGATAGGCTGACCCCCATTGACGTTTTGTGATTGGCTGAAGGCCATAACAGGTCACGCCCTCTGGTGGGAGGAGCAACAAGCAAAAATAAGAATCAAATCAAGAACTAAAAACCGTGAACATCTAGAAAGTAGCAAAGAAAAACAATACAAAGTATTAGCATAGAATTGAATCATTTTAACTTAGAAAATTTAAGCTCACTGAAATGCAGTCAAGGTTAACCTTGTATCTAAGTTAAAATTATTCAATTTTATCCTAATTTACTTGAGTATTATTCTTTTTTTGTTACTTTCTAAATTAATGTTCTCGGTTTTTAGTTCTTGATTTGATTCTATTTTTGCTTATTGCTCCTCCCACCAGAGAGCGTGACCTGTTATAGCCTTCAGCCAATCACAAACCGTCAATGGAGGTCAGCCCATCCCTTAGCCAATATCATCGTTCCGTGTATAGTATATATTAAGATACTCTGTACTTTAGTTTTAGTTTGTCTGAGATTGATAATGGAGTAACATCCGAAACTAGTATCTCTATATTTTTAATAAATGTGGTTGTGACAATTTAGTCTTATTATTGATCATGGATATCTCCCACAATATCACTTTCACCACTACATGAAATTACTACTATTTATTATTTTTAAATTAAGATCAAATTTGATAATTAATTTTATTTCTACATAAGTAGTAGAGGCTGGTTTAATATATTTTGTCGTTTCTTCTTGTTTCTATGTAGTTGGGTTTATTTAGTCAAGAAACAGAGTGGAAACAACAGGCTTAGAAGCCCTTTTCTGTACAGTTTTCAAGTACAACCATAATCAAAAACTAAAACTAAAAATCTTAATTACATGATATTTTTTTCAAAAAATAAAACTGGAATTACACAAAACTAAAATTAAAATTGGAGATACATTGACTAAGAAATTACCACAGTCTTGATTACTAATTCAAATAAACTCACATTGGATAGAACAAAACAACAAAAAACAAGAAGAGAAGAAAAAGCTTTGGAACAACTAGAACCAATGTCACATCAATTATGTAGAAAGAAACTAATTACAAAAAAAGGAGTTACAAAAGTTGATTATTTCAAAATTAGAACAAAAAATATCATCATGAGTATTGAATTGAATTTTAATATTTTTCATTTATTCTGTTGTATGTATTGATTTAAATTTGTAAATTGTCTGAGTAAACAAATGATTCAACCTCTCTTATGTCACTGTTTATTATTTTGAATATAGAATATAGAAAACTGAATTTACAGTAAAAGCAAAATAATTTGTTGTAGGTAGGTAGTGGTTAATAAGATATATATTTATTATTTATTTATAATAAGAGGTAATCTTTCTAAGATTATTATGTCAAGGGATACCATAGAAATTATTTATGTAGAGGATTTCGTTATTTGAAAGCTTTTTAAATAGAGGTAGTCTGTAAATGAATATCTGCTTTTCAATCTTCTGGCTACCGTAACAGGTATCTATCTATCTGCTCAGTCATAGAGATAGAGATAAACTACGAACTCCTGGGCCCTCTTTGTAAAAGGAACCGATTGGATTGGCCAGTAAAATAGACTGTTCTCTGCTTTAAGACCACTTACGGGTGGTTCGGAACCCACCTAAAAGTGTAGGTCAAACTCATCAATAATCATCATCATCATCATCCAACTTCATTCCCACACACAGGTCTCATACTTATGTGGGCTTGTTGCATTATGTTACAGGAAAATAATAATAGGTAACTTTGGTACAATAGATGGAATACTAGCATAACTTATAAGCCAGAACGTGGAATATTTAGCGTAACAGGCTGCATATACACTTACACGTGGTGTACCAGGGGAAAAATATCAACCCCAACCGAAACATATACTCCAGTGTATTATAACCTACCACTTTTGTGAAACCCCACCCCTACCCTAACTCAAATCCCACAACTTGAAATTTTCGACAGCACCATAAAGTTGTTTCGCGCATGCGCTAAGCAGTGAACGAATGCACATCTAAAATGAAAGTGGAAAAGTGCCAAGTCAACCCCTCCTACCCCCTATCCTTTGAGGTTTTTATCATGTAGGGGTAGTATTTGGGGGGGGGATAGGGTTCAGAGTAGGTGCGAGAAACCAACGAACGAAACGCAGCCGCACTGTTCTGTGTAAATAAGATTACAACGCTAGCAGAACCGCACTAGCTCCCCCCAAACTACCCTTTCCTGGGGTCCCTCCTAACCCCTGAACCCCTTCAGTACCAACCCCCGTCACCAGCACACCCTGATAGTGTGGCATCACCCTCCCAAAGCTGGCTGCCCGTTGATAAGAGATCAAATATTGACTCTCTCCTTTTATCGAAATGAAATCGGGTGGTGTTACCTCCCCTACTTTTTTGCAAACAAACCTTCTTCTTAAAAACCTACAAACTTGACACATTGCCACCTGAATACTAAGGTGCCACCTTCTGTCCTGTCCTTTTTGGTACCCCATATTTTTAATCTACAGTAAACTGGAGCACCAGGTTGTTTCTTGTATCATGTCTTTAGCTAGCAGTAATGAGGAGGTATCAAGTGTCTTTTCTTAATTTTTATTAGTTGAAGTTTATTTTCCTTTTGTTGTTTTTTCGTAATATTTATTGTACCAGTATAGTATTATGTTAATCAATAGGATAATAAGGGCGGGGAGAAAATCTTGCGGTTTGTAACGTTGTTCATTGGTGTTGTTTTTTTTTCTAATTGCGAATGATGGCCACAAGAGTCTGAAGACTTCCAGAAAAATGGGTATTTTATTATTATTTCTACTATTTATAGTCCACTGACCTCCTATAGTTTAGTAATATTGAATAGGTAATATTCAGTATTGTATATTCATTTTGCACTCAATAATCATTACAACAATAATATTAGAATTCACTTCTAAGGACCGTATCAATGAACCGCCCTTAAGGTTCCCTCAATTTAAAAGAGAATTGAAACCATTTCCCAAAAGGTTTTTCAAGCCTCGCTTGAGTAGAGGCGGGCCGCTTAGCGCAGTTGGTTGGGGCGTCGCAACTTCAGCTTGCTGTCGTTTCAGTGGTCGTGGGTTCAAATCCCGCACCTCCGTCTTTCATCCATGCATCTATTCACCTCATTACCCACGCACAAGTCTCAGACTCATGTGGGCATCATCAGCAATAAAAAAAATCCTCGAGGTAGGTTCTTAATTACGTGATTAGAGAGTTGTAACGAATCAGCGTTAAATAGGGTAGTGCAAAGTAGATTATGTATCAGCAGTGCAATAGCTGATTTCGAGACTGTAGGCTCTATGCTTAGTGCACACCTATACACAGGGTCTGGCTGCAAAAGGAGGGTTGTATACTCTCTAGCACACTTACGAGCTACTTCCTGCGCCCAAGCCATCATTCGATAGAGAGACAATCAACACTCTTTGGATCGGATATGAATGAAACTTGATTCACCTCAAGCTGCAATTAAGCATTATTACTACTTCATAACTGCTCGCATATACAATAACTTTGTAATTTGTAGCCTACCATTTAGTTTCAAGCAAAATCACAACCTATACCCATCACTTCCACTCCACTCCAATCATATACGTATACATTATATTATTTTACAGAACATCTCTCTCCAAATCGATACACTCTAATTAATTTGAAATGCAACTTCACTTTTACCTTTTGGGCTGCTGGTGTGAGGGGGCGATTGGGGTGGGGGGAGGCCACATCCGTGTTCTCATAACCTCCCTTTCACCCCTAAAACAACCCCCACCCCTAGAAGGTTGCCGGAAAACCGTAGTCAATTTTCGGGGTAGAGTAGAGCTCTGAGATGCTCTCAGGTTACTCGCTCGCTGTGGTGTTGTTTCTTCTCTGAACCGGAGGCTTTTCTCTACTCTTCCTCCCTTCTACTACCTACTCCTTTCCCCCCCCCCCCAACCACAACTACGTGCTACCGAGGTCGTTGGACTAAGTAAACCACCTCTCACTCCTTACCGTGACACACCCCTTCCTAAGTTGGTAAGTAAAGCAGTGAAAGCTGGGCTTACTTACATACACAGTTAGTTGTGAGTTGGCTGGAGGAGGTTTGCTGTGTCTTACTCATTCCTGCACCTACTACTCCTCCTCTTCACTCACTTCTCACCCCGCCCCATCAACCCTCCCCCTCCCCTATCTGGCACGTGCTAATGTCTCACTCTCATCTACCTTGCAACCCTCCTCTTTCATTATAATCACCTTTATCAGCATCTTCTACTTATTCTCCTTTGTCTTCTTCCTCCATCTTACTTTTGCTGCTCCTTTTTCTTCTTTTTTCACCTCCTCCTTCTCCCTTCTTCTTCTCCTCCTTCTTCCTTTACTCCTTCTTCGTCTCCTCCTGCCCGGTCTACTACACTTTCGCAACAAAGTTCTTAAAGGTGGCGTATTTCAATTTTCTTTACTTACTGCGTTTATGTGTCCTTGCACCCCCTGTTGTGTAAGGCGCTTGTCTTTAGATCGCTCAAAATGTCAAGTTTATATAAAGTTTTTTCTTAATTGGTTTACGATGGTTTTATTATTGATAAGTTAGGAGTAGGCCAAGAATTGGTTTGAATATAGATTTTTGGTAGCAGGGTAATAGTGTTTTGGTCTTTGTACAATTTTTAGGGTTAACCTTATAAGCTTTATGCTTCATATAATAATTATTGGTCTGTTATGATTATTTATGAGTTGAAAGTGAGTCTTGCATTGTTCTTAATATAGATTATTGGCAGCAGGATTGTAGTGTGATAATTATGTTCGGTTGTATAAATATCAAGAGGTGATTGATAGAGATGTTGATCTTAGGAGCTCCTTTTTCTTACCATGTTAAGGCTTTGATGATTATTGCTGATGTGTGATGAAATCCATTTCCTGGATAGAAAATTCATTCAGTTGAGAAATTACACAATTCGCACCCAATATATTTTTTTGATCACGACTAAAATAGAACCAATGTGAGATACAAGATTTTAAACCTGCTTTTTCACAGAATATCAAATGATCAGTCCAAATCAGATCAGGTATCGCGAGAATAAACATGCAATTTGCGATAAACATTCGAAATATACCTCATATTTAGAGGTTCTAGTTAGAATCAAATACAGTACTGTACTTTAAATTTTTTTGTATTTTTGTAATTTTTTTTATAAAGGGCTATTCAATGCTCTTGTTAAATCAATGTTCTTACCCCCTTCTCTTCTTGTAGGTATGCTTAAAAATCAACAAAACAACAAAACTCCAATATCCAAAATGGAATTTTTTGAAATTTACTATTTGTTGGGCTTAATAGATTAAAAAACGATGATTTTGTAAATCAAAAAGTTTTTAATTCAGATATTCAGTTATTTGTAGTGAGTCAGGTACAAGCAGAGTCTATTTTTCTGTGATTTCTCAGAGAATCACTGAAACTCGAGTCTGCAATGGATAGAAGAGAGAAAAAGAATCATTCTGTATGTATGTGACAGAGAGGGTGTGATAACATTGTTGGGGGGACATTCTGAAAGGGCTTTTCTTGCGGGGGCCCACAGGCTACTAACTAGGTGAGTGTGTCCTCTCCATTGCAGAGACGTGTAACAACAAACGTGCTTCTGTAGGAAGTCATTGCTACAAACAAATCACTCTTAACTCTCTCTTCCTCTCACTGCCTACTATGAACCCTCTCTCTCTTATGATTCTCTTATCTTTGTCAGGGTTTGTAAGCACATGCTGCTTCAAGGGTGGCGCTCTGGCAACAAGAAAGTTCGTACAGCATGGCTCACTAATACATTTGTCGCTCTTGGATACACGCACGCGTATACACCTGCTCTCGCCCACTCACCAACCATCTTGAGGTAGCTCTCTTCCTCTTGTTTTTAGTTGAGGTGGGATGTTACGGCCTAGTTGGAGGGGTAAACAAACGAGAACACCAAATGTAACCGACCAAAGTGTGAGATGTGCATCCGTGGTATGTGGGTGGTGTAGAAAAGGGGTGTATTATGAAAGAGAAGGTTGGTTGAAAAAGATAGGTTGCTCTACAAGTAGAATGTGTGTGAGTGAGATCGATTGATGATGTAGAGTAGGCTGTAAGAGTAAGGGAGTGATAAAATGAGGGCGAGATAAAATTTAATGAGTTGCACAGATTACTTTATTTGTGTGAATGTGAACGTGAATTACTGAAAGTAGCCTAATTAGTTGCTATTAATATTATTATATATTTTTAACCCTCATTTTTTCCTGAACAAGTGTGGGGAAAATAAGGAGAAGGACGAGAAGGTGGAGGAGATTAAATGAGTAGTAGGAGGGGATAAGATAGTTATACAACATTAATTTATTGGTGTGAATAATTTAAACGTAAACGATTTTGATTCTACTTAAAAATTTTGTGAAAAGCAGTTTTGGGCAATAGCCTGTTGTATTCACATTGATTGTATGTTAGTTAAATACAATAAATGAATGATTAAAACTAGCCCAATTAGTTATCATTAAATGTTATTATTATTTATTTTCAACCCTCAATTTTTTCCTGGGGAAGACAGAGGAAAGATAAATAAGGATAAGAAGGTAGAGGAGATAGAAAAGGAGTAGTAAAAGTAGGTAGGAGTAGAAGTGAGTAATAAAGGTTACTTTATTTTTGTGAATAATGTGAACGTGAATATCACTAAAACCAACCTAATTAGCTATTAATATTACCATTATTTATTTTCAACCCTAAATTATTCCTGAAGAAGAAAGACAGAGAAGAAAAGAGTGAGCAGCATGAGATTGAGGAGGTGAAGAAGAAAGAGTATTAAATGAAAAATTAGCTGGGAATGAGAAAGGAGGAGAAAAGAGAAATTCGAAGTAAAAGAAGGTGAAGCAGAAGTAAGAAAATTAGAAGGAGTAGAAGAATAGAGGAAGACGATAGAGAGGAAAATGAAAAGTTGAAGGAGAAAGAGGACATGACAATTACTAGTGGTTTGGAACCCACCTAAAACAGTAGGTCCAATTCATCAATCACTATCATCCAACTTATTACCCACGCACAGGTCTCAGTCCTATGTGGGCTTCATCCTCAAAAGAAATAATGATGATAAGTAAATATCCTTAATATCCAGGTTCAATTGAATCAGGTTTTCTTCAAGATTTCAATAAATTATGAGTTATAAGAATGAGAAATAGTGGAGAGAGTGAGAGAGATAATGACAGAGAGAGTGCGAGAGTGATTGTGCAGTTGGGTAATGGAATACGGGGTGTCACAGAAGGCAAGAGCAGAGGCCTGTTGTTGTACACAAAGTGGTTGGAGGAAAAGCCATATCTGCTGCACAAGCAGAGAGAGAGAGTGTGTGAGAGTACGAGAATGAATGACTGAGTATGAGAGAATGAGAGTGATTGGAAGCATTATTAGTGAGCAACAGAATCGTGACGTGAGGAACAGGAGTCGAGAGAGCATGGGGCTGTTTTGGTGGTTGTTGTGTGTGTGTGTGTGTGTTGAATGGGTTTCCTGGGTGTTGAGGGGGGCCATGTCACACGTTCCGCACGCAAGATTTGTCAGTGTGTGACCTGTGACCTCTGAATGGGTCACGCTCCTCTGCTGTAACACAAACCGACGAATGCATGACTCCTGACGTCATCAAGAACTTTTGGCCCTGTCACCACCTACGTCTTTCAACTGCAGTGGGCCGTGATTCGATTGTTGATGCTTCATGTTGATGTTATCAGCTCTATTATCACTTAAATGGATGGTTCGGAACTCATGTAAAGTTGTTGGTTCACCCATAACATGGCTCCAACGGTGGAACCTCTTTCCACTGCAATGGGCCGTCATTCGATTGTTGATGTTATTAGCTCTATTGTCATTTCATCGATGGTTCGGAACCTATGTAAAAGTGTTGGACCCCCATAAACATAACGGCGAGGTGGAACTACCCGAAAGGGTCTCCTCACCAATAAAAGCCATAAGTTTGCTATTATTTTTATTTATTCAAATAGAAATACGATGAATGCAAAGATGCAACAGACTTATGCCAATATTTATGAACGTTCCTTCTGCTTCCCTTGACTCGAGGGACTCTTGAAATGCCTATGTAAATGCATTGGTGTTTTCAGTGAATCTAAATTTGTTTTTGTGAACTAACCTGAAAGCTATGGAAAATGTAACAAAGTAAACATTTCCGAAGAGAGCAGTTTTGGACTGTAAGGGCCGTATTTATGAACGTTCCTTCAGTTTCTCTTGACTCGAGGGGCTCTTGAAATTTAATGCATTTACATAGGCATTTCAAGAGTCCCTCGAGTCGAGATACACTGAAAGAATGTTCATAAATACGGCTCTTACAGTCCAAAACTGCTCTCTTCGGAAATTTTTACTTTGTTACATTTTCTATAGCTTTCAGGTTAGTTCACAAAAACAAATTTAGATTCACTGAAAACACCACAACAATTACATTCATTGTATTTACATTCACATTGTTGAAAATCTAGTCATATTTGAATAGGTAAATTGAGCACAGGTTTTGATAACTTATAAGAAATCGTAATATTAACTTGAAAGAAAAAGTTAATAGAGACGTTCAGCTAGAGCGCCCATTTTATGCGTGAAAATTTATTTTGGTCAAATCCTCTCCTCTACAGCTCTGTTATGCAATAAATCATTAGAATTCTTCCAATATAGAACCAGTAAAACTTGTAAAATAAGTCGGAATTCACTTCCTTGACAGTTGAAAAATATCAAATCAAATTGGAAATTGAAAAAAATGTATATATTTCAATTTCCATCTAGATTCTGTTGTCATTTATTCGGGGTTACTAACCCTAAACTGCCTTCCCCCAAGCCCTTCGTGACAGTTTGTTTATCAATACATCTATTTTATAATTATAAAAGCTAATTCACTCACCAAACCATATATCTAGATTACATAGATTACAATGCAGCCAACAGAGCCAAGTAAAAATTTAAAATTCAAATAATTATGATATATTCACATTATTCAATTTATAACGAAACACTTAACTAATTTATGTACTATATTTCAAGCTCAATTGATCTCAGAATTTAAC
Source organism: Conomelus anceps (assembly GCA_948455865.1). Classification (NCBI taxonomy): domain Eukaryota; kingdom Metazoa; phylum Arthropoda; class Insecta; order Hemiptera; family Delphacidae; genus Conomelus; species Conomelus anceps. Next base: position 22,525,434 of record OX418216.1, read on the forward strand.
ATTTTTACTTGGTTCTGTTGGCTGTATTGTAATCTATGTAATCTAGCTATCATTGCTCGAATAACATAACACTTTTATACTGTAAGGTGTGATGGTATAAAATAAGCATGGTATGATAGCAGATTGGTATAAAAAGTGGAACATATTGAGCCATTATCATGATAGGACCTTTGGTAACCGGGGGAGAAAATTATGTATTTCAAATAAGCTGTGATTTCCATCCAGTGTTAGTTGTGTCATTCATTAGGGGGATTCAACCCCTAACCTTCAAAACCCTTAATAAGCAAACAACATTCTCAAAACTAACCCTCAGACAGTTGGAGTATCTATCCTAACTAGCTCAACATTCATTGCAATCCATTCTGCTACACAAAATACTCAGAATACCCTCAGCTACCGCATGCCGTAGAATTAGTGGACGATTAGGAGGTTACGGTATGAGTGACGGGCTTCCATCACAATTATTGGACGCAGCAAATTGAGGAGGCCAACGTAATCGAATGCCAGCTGTTTGGTTCGACCGCGTGTTTATTTGCAATCTCAGCAGTCTTCAACAACAACAACAACAACAACAGACAGCCAATTTCACCAATCACTTGTAAACAACACATTCCGTGGTCTGTCACTCCGTTCCTCATGTTGTCCCTCACCAAGGTTAATAGATAAAAGGTTGAACGGTCGATAGTTGTTTTTAAATCCGACAGGGGATTCCTTCATGGATGACGTCATTTGAATCAGTTCTCCAGAATCAATTTCCCAGCTGGGAGAGATGCTTTGTAAATGGGCCTTTCCCAGCTGGTAAAATCAAGAGGTCTTGTCTACCTCTGCCAATTTAGTGCATGAATTGGATTTATAATAAAAACTAGTGTATTATTCATATCCTTTCGAAAGACAATTGCAATTTCTAGCTTCCTTCCAGAGGAAAAGTATTTTCTGTGTTTTTTTCATTAGTTATAAGAGATTGAATACATATCTCCCATAACAGAGCATGTTAAAAATCTGAAAAACTGATTCACGTGACGTCATCCATGAAGCAATCCCCTGTCGGATTTAGAAAGAACTAACGACCATTCAACCTTTTATCTATTAACCTTGGTCCCTCACTCACTCACTCAATGGCCACTCATGAAGCCTCCTCACCAGATGAGGATGTTTGTTCTGTCACTAAAATGTCTGTGGTTTTTTAATTTTTAGTGCACCCATAAACACAGATATTCGATTAGCAATCTCTTAACCATTTTATGTTTTTGGAGTAAATGAGTGTAATGTGGAGTAATGTTTTTTTTTAGTGTAAATAAACCTCAATGCTTTGGAAAATACAGCGTAATCGAAATTTGTGAAGAGAGTTACTTTGTTGCATGTTCACTTCATTGTTTTTCATAAGGAATCTGCCATAATAAACGTGTTGCTTTTGTTGTTGGAGAGACTCTTACGAATAGTTCCACCTCGCCGTTTGAGTCATATTATGGAGAACATGGTGGACCTACAGTTTGAGGTAGGTCCCGAACCACCGGGTAAGTGATAATAATGCTTATAACATCAAGTTATACAAGCACGGTCACCCATCCAAACGCAGTCTTGAGCGGGCTTGACTGAACATAGCGTGATCAATCACCACCCCTGCCGTATTCCAAAGTACTCAAAATTAATTTTGACTATGTGATATGGCCAAAACATGAGGTTAAAATAAGGTTAACTTATAAAAAATCTTCACTCCAAAAATGTAAAATAGTCTTTTTTCACTTCAAGGCTATTAATTAATAAATTCCAATTAATTTCCAATCATTCACTATTAATCAGTATAATGCTCGGTCATCTTGAAGCAGCACTTCGAAAATGCCATTAGAGACATCTTCTGTGGAAGATATTTGTTCAGCTATATATTTGAATGACGGTGCCCTAATTGAACTGTGTTTCAAACGGAAATCTTGATGATCATTTTGAACAGAAGCAGGAAAAGCACATCACAGTTGATTGGACCTCTCTATTGATTGATCTCTCTACCTTTGCCGCCACATTCTTGAATTCGTTCCAATTTGGAAAATTTGATTTAAAGGTCTGAATGAGTTTCCCCTCCCAGCCTGCTCTTGAAATGCCCCTTAATTTCCTCCCTCTCCCTGAAATCTCGTCTTTCCCTGAAATTGGCCCTACAACCTAACACCGTTCATGTAAAGAGTGCATGGCAGGTACTTCAGTTAAGAGAGATTGAGAGTGAGAGTGTGCGAGCGTGTGCGTAAGAGAGGGAATGTGTGTGAGAGAGTAAAGATAGAGAGAGAAGTTTCGAGTAGCTTTTCGGACTTGCTGTTAATTGCTGTCTGACGGTGACTGGGTTTCCCTTAACTACAGAGTGTCCCTGGCCGATTTATCGAAATTTCCCTCTCTTTCTCACTCATTATCACTCTCTCTCTCTCTCTCTCACACACGCACGCACACGCTTACCATGTCCAAATTACTTCGTTTCGCATTTCCCATTAGTGTACCTCCAACTCGGACCCTGAGACTCCCATTCAAGTCTCGGTTTCAACTGATATATTATGTTGTAGACTCCCCCTCCTCTTGTATTGCTACCTCAAAGCTGTGATTTTGGACTCCCTTATCTACCATTGGTAATCTAGAAACCCAATCCCCCCCCCCCCCCCCGGCCCTTCTTTAGAGCCCCTTTTGATATTGGTTTCCAAATTCTTGTAGAGAGGAGTCCCCTTTCATAGTGGACCTACCTCTTGGCTGTTTTTAATGTTATATTTTTTGTAGTACAGCTAAATGTAGAGTGGATTTTTTGTTTTGTTTTGGGGCATCAATATATAGGTTATGTATCCCTCATTATTAGGCTTGATCTTAACTTGAGGCTTCCTTAAAGCTCAAGAGTATTTGAAAAGGTTTTCTAGTTTTTCTTGAGCTAAAGAAGCCTCAATAGGTAGGGTTATATTGCTAGACTTGAACTTACATTGAGGCTTACTAAACTTAAGAGAGATTAAAAAGGCTTTCGAGTGAATGATTCTCAAGTTTTTCTCAAGCTGAAGAACCTACTCAAAGTAGGTTCATATGTGCAGGCCTTATAATGTGAAGTTTCAAGAAAATGCAGTAGTAAATATCACAAATGAGTAACTGTTGAATTCACTAGTAATTAAAAGTTTATTTTCAATAGGGAAGTAATTTATAGAGAAGTGATACTCATGGGGCGTAGCGGGTATCTGTTCAATCAGCTAAGCTACGAATTCCTGGGCCCTCTTTGTAAGGGTGACCAAAAAGACTATTCTCTGCTGTAAAATCACCTCCCAATTGCTGTTCGGAACCCTCCGAAAGCTGTAGGTCCAACTCGATCAATCACTATCATCCAACTCATTACCCACGCAATGTCTCATAACACTGTGGCCTTCATCCTAAAAAAAATATAATAATCATTTATGTTTAAATACCGAGTGAAAAAGTGATATTAAACTAGAACATGAAGTAATAATATCACCTGCTATTGAAGCTTGACTACCTAGACCTGTAGATGAAATTCTCATTTAACAATTCTACTTTTTCTAGTAACCAAGTATTGATAGACATCGTTAGATATATAAATTAAAAGCCTTTGTAGCTGTAAACTATGGTAGAGTCAGATTTTAGAAGCACGCGGCCGATATAGAGGCGAAATTAAGCGTTTTTCTTCCACTATTTCTTCTATCATTACTCCCATTAGTTTGATGAACTTCAACTTTGAACTTAAATGAGTTGAGCAAGATTAAATTCTTGACAATCAAACTTTTCAATGGTTCCTAAGCTGTTTATTTTCAAAACAAGGTTTTCAAAGTGTGGGAAATACATAGTAAAGGCCTAATAGCGTACATCACCTGTCAAGGTTTGACTAATGCATTGTAGCCTCAAGTTGGAACACTAGTGAAAGGAGTTGTTTCTAGGGGTGGTTGGTAAGGGAGAGGGGTAGCTTGTGAGGTGTTTTGTGGTGAAGAAGCACATGAGGATGAGGCATGAGGAATGTACGTTCCTTAGTGCCGCTGAGATCTACGTGGATTTGTTGTGGAAACCCCCGTGATTGTTGTTCTATGGCGTCTGGCATTGTTGTTTGACGGTGTTTTCCTGGTTGGGGGGGGGGGGGGGTGGTTAAGAAGAGGGAGGGACACAGCCGGGTTCTTGGAATGCCTCACTTGAGTTGAGTGAGGCGAAGGGAAGGTTTGTTTGGATGGTAGTTACCTGCTGACTTCACTCACTTGGAATTCCTCACCCACCAATCAATGCAGCTGAGTTCTAGAGACAAATAGAAATGCTGGTGATTTCTTGTGAATCACAGTAATGCATTGACCTGCACTTATAGTACAAACTGGGTTGGCTTTTTGTGAATCACAGCAATGTATTGGCCAGTACATACAGTACCGAAGGCAAATAGAAAGTCTGGCTTGGTTACTTCTTGTGAAACACAGGAATGTATTGGCCTGCATATACGGTACAAACGTGAGGTGACTTTGGTATTTCTATCTGTTTTCAACAAAACAAATTTTCAGTTTGTTGGCAATTTTCTTCTGTTAATGCTTGGTGGCTCTTTTTGAAACAGGAAAGTATTGGCCTACTCATACAGTACAAGCTGGCTTCAATAGTAGTGATAACACAATTACCGTGTTATGTAATATAGTTATCAATTCGATCTCTATTTTTTATCAACTTTCAAATTAAATTTATTCCCTATTTTTTCTGTTCACAGTTAACTTTCCTGTAATTTTTATTATTTTTTTAATATGCAGCTTTTTAAGTGCTGGCAAAGTGGCGCAGACAATATTCTTTTCTCGAATAATAAACATTGAACATTCAAACACCTGTTGTGAAATTTTGGTAGTCAGGTTGAGGTAATCAATGTGATATCTCCATATTTTTTATCAAATCCCACATTGAATTTGCTTCCCATTTTTCCCTTTTCACAGTTTCTTGTACAGTATTTTTATTACTTTTTTAAGTGTGCAGCTTTTTAAGAAGGACTTGCACAGTGGAGCATCCAATACTCCATAAAATCACCATCTAAATATCAAACACATGCTGTGGAACGGTGTTAGACATGCTGCTTCCATCTGCCATCCACCACTCCACAGTGTGTGTTTTATTTTGCGACGGTGGTTTTTGGACACTCTACTGTGTAACATCTTTATAATAAAATTGATATACGTGAGTACTTGACTAACGAAATGCCGATTACATATCAGTCATCTTGTAAATCAAGTATTTATATCTTCTCACCGTCATTCCCATATCCATGTTTCTCAAACAATTCACCTCACCAAACCTGCGTCTCTAGTTGATTTAGTAAAAACTGCGCTCTATTTGCGCCAGACTATTCTGTCTACTGTACCGAACAGTCCCAGATCGATTCCCCGTCAGTGCAGACGATCTTTTCTCTTCAACAGAACACTACTACTACTACAGTAAATAATTCCTTAAATTCCTGTCTGGGAGCGTTTCTTCTCATAGCTGTCAATGCTAACTTGGTTAGCGCATGCGCACTGGCCTGTTACCTGTTTGCTACCTGGCGGTGCTCTTGAACCTGACCCTTGGAATGTTCAGGTGTGATTGGAAGGGGGAGGGGTCAATGACCTTGCCTCCTGAGCCGGTCTGTGACGTAACACGGTCTGCTGTAGACCTGTACTACATCCTATTCAATGCGGACTAGCCATTTTAGTATAGCTTCTGACGCGTTGCTAGCCCTGTTGCTTGTATACTCGCTGGGTTATGTTGTGTTAAACTTTATTCTCTTTTTAAAATATTTATTAGCTGTCGTTTTAAATATTATATGAGTGTGAAGTGATTGTAGTGACAAAGTGAGGTTAAATAGTTTTTGTTCTATAGTTATTGAAATATAGTTATAGTGCCGCCATGTTTGATACGGTACCGTCGTGTGTGGAAATCAAAAAGCGTCTACGTATCAACGATGATGACGATATTGACATTGATGCCGATTATGCACAGGTTAGTGGAGGTCGGGGCTCGGAACCCACCTGAATTGTAGGTTTACACTTGAACGGCGAGTTGAGGGTTTCCTTACTAAAAAAAGCCGTACGCTTCTTATTAAAGGTTGTCGAGGGGCTGTCTATTGGTTTGGAACCCACCTAAAATTGCGTAATTGTTTGGAACTCATATAAATTGTATACAACTTCATGGGCTTAAACTGCGAGGTGGAACCACCTGTAAGGGTCTCCTCAACAAAACTCATATGCTTATTATTATTAATAAGAATATTATTAGTCGAGATTAGGGTTTTTGTTGGCCTTGAATAAAGGTTCGGAATCCATCTAAATTGTAGGTTCACCTTCGCATGACTTGAACCACTCGTAGGGTCTCCACACAAAAAATACCCATACGTTTATTATTCAAGGTTTAAGGGGTGCTATATTTATATTGTATATTATTTATTTTTCCTACTTAAACTCAATAGATATCAATTTAAGGCAAGGTTCACTTTAATTGGAAACCATTTTTATTGGTTTTGCTTTGAAATTCGTTTTTGAAACAGTGAAAAACTAAGCGAATTTTAAAAATTTTCCTCTGGGAAGATTTCCTTTTACTCTTCAAATTCATATCGGTGACCTTGGATGTATGTTGTATTTTGAGGTGATTTTTGTTTGGAACTACGGTACTGTAGATTTATTTTGATGATTTTTCAATTTTAATTTGATTTTTGGAGGTAAAAAGTTAATTTAATTTTTAGAGGAGTGGAAAGTTTTTTATGAATACAGAAGTAAAGGTACCCTTAGTATTCCTTCAATTGATAATGGATGAGTTCAAGAGAGCCTTACCGGGTACCGGTGCACCGGGAACTAAGGCATCTGATTGGTCTATTCAAGCTTATAGACGTTTCTAAATTTGAATAGACCGATCAGACGTCTTATTTTTCGGTGCACCTTAACCGGTAAGTCTCCCATTAACTTTATTAATTATTTGTATGGCTGATGCTAATTTTGACCTATAGAGATATCCTAATGTAGGTTTAACACATTTCTTGCGTAAAAAAAGTTTCAAAACAGTAATTTTAAAAATGCTCAATACTTAGAAAGTCTACATTTCAGTTATAAACATTCCATATCTCGGATTTTAAGATTCGATTTCTTCATGCGGTTTTTAATTTTTTAGTTTTTACTGGCTCTCAATTTCTCAAAATTCTCAATTTTTCAGGACTTGGGCGTACCAGCTGGCTCCTGATATTATTTCAGATGAGATTGGATATCTCGGTTCCTTGAAACGTTTTTAATTATTTTTAACTGGGTCAAAAACAGAATGTATGGCTAGGATTTCTTTCATTGTATTTTACCAATTGTGTACAAATATGCAGGCCCTAGGCCCACCAGCTGGTTCCGATATTATTTCAGATGCTGCCACAAATATGGACTATGATATGCATTGGAAGATCGATGATTCTAGGCTGTAATTGCAATCTAAGTGAAGATAGACTGCAAAATTTCAATAACTGACCCAACATTTTGTCCACTATGTGCTAGGCATCAATTAGTATATAATAGGTCGTCCATTATTTGACGTTGAGACACTCATTGTGTGAATTATTGTGGCTAATAGGTGGTCCATTATTGGATTTGGTGACACTTATTATGTGATTTATTGTAGTAGTTTGAAGCACTGGCCTCCTTGATCCTGACATTTATCTGCATTTTCCTGCTCCTAAGTGTTGGCCATTATCATGGCAGGATGGCGTTTCCCATCCTTATCTCTGTTATCACAAGTGGTTATCTCACAAATTACCCATTCGGCTACTATAGTACTGTTATAGAGGCCCCTTCTAATCAAACTTAATAGGAGAACGGATTGTGTACTGATTTGAATGGGGAATCAACCTTGGCTCATCAAATTAATCACGCAATGGATTTTAGATTTTATTTCATACAAGGAGAATATTGAAAGAAGCATTTACTACTTGAATTCAGGGATAAGAGTATAATAATGTACTTCTGAGCATTTATTTCCCATACGGTAGACGTTTTAAGTATTCATCTTTTTCTTTTACAAGAGATTATTATCTATTTATGCGTGTTAAAGATATTTCAAATTTGGTTTCAAAAATTTCTTTGGTATTTTTAATAGTTTATAGATAAATTAATCTATATCCAAACTAATATTCCTATTTTTTAATTCAGAATTCTTTCTCGTTTTTCAGAGGGGTTCGGACGAGCTGCTGTCCCAGAGTGGGGGTGCAGTGAGCAATGGGGGGGCAATCAGCCCTCAGCCAAACCATCAGGACAACAATAACGATGCAAAAAAGGTAAGATTTTTGAATGAAATTATTAAAATATTAATTTTTTGACTAAAATTGAAGGTATTGTTTAGTAATCAAAAAAGTAGGGTGAATGAAATAAATTTTAATTTTTAAATATAAATTTTAGGTATTCCTATTATTTAGTACTCAAAAAATAGGATTTTTTGATAAAAAATCATCAAATTATTCATTTTTTACAGAACATTGAAGTATTATCTTTGTATAATGTTTAGTACAGTACCTTGCTTTCAAAAATTTACTTATATTCCAGTCCTACTTTTGGGGATGATTCTACATCAACACAAAAACAGATTAATTTTAATTATGGGTAGAACGATTGAATAAAATTAATTTTTTGAAATGGAATTGAGAACATATAAATATTATTTTTTTATGTTTATTCACTCTACGCCACCCTTGAAGAAACTTTGGAGGAGTCGATCTTTCTATAATTAACAAGACTGACTATCAATCAGCATGAATACAGTTTGTATTTTAAAATAATGTTTTTTTTATTCTAAACAATGTACCCCATTTCTCTCAAACAGCAATTCTTTGAATAAGAATACCTAATCTGGAAGAATTTTGTTTTTTATTGGCAAAATGTAAAACTAGGAGCAACGTACAAAACAAATCTACTAAATACAAAGGTTCTCCCGAAGGTACCACATTAGATCTTGCAGCATTTTTCATTCCCATAGGCAGTGTTGCAATTAGCAAAATATGTGTTTAGCAAATTAGTGTTGCATCTTGCATGAAGCAAAATATGAAACAAATTTTCTAAATACAAATACTTCAATTTGAATTCTACGGAGTTAATATCCAGAGGAATTATTCCCTAAAATTTAACAGAAATCTATCTAGATAATGGGATTGATACTTCCAATAATTATTGTGTAATTGCTTTGCAAATATTTCCTCGATACCAGTATTGATTCAACAGAGCTAATATCTATCTGAATTTCTGAAATCTATCTGAATAATAGGACAGATTCATCCAACTATTATTGTGCAATTGATCACTATTAACTGAGAAATAGTTGAACACGTAACACAGTGCCTAATTTGTTGCATGCATTTCGGATTTGTGCAGTGCTTGCAGAATTTAATCAGATTGTTCATGTGCATGCGCGCAGTTGGAATGTAGACAGACAGGTAAATCATAATGGCCCTCCTTCTCCTGCCCTGATAACATCAAAGCATCGAATTTTCGGTCTCCCTTCCCTTTTTACTTGGTGGGGGGGGGGGGGGTTTAGAAGAAGGAGGAGGAGGAGGCTGAAGCAATGGAACTCAAAACATAGCGTATAGGTAGCCCTTTATATAATTTATATACATATATTTATTTATCTGCATATACCTATGTACATATATAGCCAGCCAATCATGGGTGTGGCTCATCTTTTGAGCTACAAACACCCCTGTGATGTAAGCTCCGTAAAGCTGGGTACCAAATTGGGGTGAAATGGGGTTGGGGTTGGAGGTTTATATTTGAAATTCATTTAGTGTGCTTGAATGCGTGTGGGGAGTGTGAGAGAGAGAGAGAGAGTGTGTGTGTGTGTGAGAGAGATACAGTGTTTTGTTTGGGGGTGGGGATGAATGAGTGTGGCAGTGTAAAAGAGAGAAAAAAGAGTGGGGTCAATTTTTGCAAGTGCTACTGCTGCATTCCATCAGTGGTTGTTCCGATTAATTTAACGCCAGTGAACTTGATAATCTTCTTTCTCTTGATCACCCTCACACACTATCTCTTACAATCTCTCTATGTTTCCGTATCTCTCTCACTCTCTCCCAGCCTTGGTGCAGCAGGAATGCAAAGGAGTGCATTACTTTAGTTGTTTAGTTGCGCATGTCTAAAGGGCCGTATTCATGTACATTCCTTCAGTGTCTCTTGACTCGAGGGTTATCTTGAACTGTATTTAGAATAGAGGCATTTGAAGAGTCCCTCCAGTCTATAGACGCTGGAGGAACGTTCATATAAATACGGCCGTAAATAGCAAACTTCTACCTGTGAAATAAATTACATGGAAAATTTAAAAACTATTATTGGAATAAACATGAGGTTGCTTGTGCAATAGTAGATTAAATTATTAGTTAAATATAGATCTATTATCTACAGATTTCAATTCTGGTTATTTTGTCAGTTCCTTGAACTTTTATAATTTGGTTGGCAGTAGAATAGAAATCAGAAACTAGTATTAGAATATATTGTGTGTGGTAGTAATTTTCTATTGTTAGCTCGCCTTTATCTATATTTAGAAATATTGGTTGTATTTCTCCATGTCCTGTATATTGTCTGGGGATTTTTCAGCTATATTTAACCCCATTTTGTTATTCACTCGTATACTTTTTTTTGTAGATTACGTTTTGGAGACTCCAGTTAAGGAGTATTTAGACAAGTCAGATCAACAATTATACACTAGATACCATAATTACTATATCAATAATTAGTTGAGGTGAGGCTTAATTTTGATGTGAAAGAAACTCTTGTACACCATAAAAAGCTTTATCAACTAAATATTGCTCTAACCAGCAAGCAGATTAAACATTTTATTTTTATAATTTTATACCATTTATACTGTTGAATACTGGTCAACTTTGGCTTTAGAGCAACGAATTGACACATTTATAAAATTAATTCAGTATATTCTTCCTTTCTAAGGATGCTTAAACAGTGGAGTGCCCAATACTCGATAAACACCAAAATTAAACATATGCTTTGTAATGGTGGTATTCAGGAAGCTCCAAAATGTCATACATCATTCCACAGCATGTTTTTTTATTTTACTACAATGTTTATAATACAGTATTAGATGCTACACTGAGCAAGCAACCTGAAATTTCAAATTAAAGTCAAATAGAAATAAATAGAACATTCTAGAAGAATTCTATTGTAGATGAGATTATGAGACTTTATTTTCAACATTCAATTAACATGGAAAAGTAATTTATTGTTAACGTTACCAAATTAGGCGACTATGAAAAAATTTAGTGTTAGATATAGGACCATTAGTCCATAATCATATTGTTACGGGTTCTATGTCTAAAATAACGCTGGCAACACTTAAATGTATCACTTTCACTTTATTAACACAAATAATCTTCAACTCACACTGTTCAGTAATTTCTTACAGAAAAATAAGCAATTAAAAACAGATAACACGATATTGTTCAACTGATGAGTTTTCAATAAACTGTACAAAAATCAATTACTAAATGTCAAAAGGCCGATCTAATATTAAATAATAACTGTACAATAAACTGTCCAATAATATTCGAAAAGAATCGTCGAGGAAGAACAATTAACTTACGTAGCACTTGTCCGTAATACAATAAATACTATTTAGTAGTTCACTGATATGAATTAAGCAGGAAAAAGAATTGTCACTAACAAAGGCACAGAGAAAGAATTATCACGTATATATAGAACTGTCACAACCTGTTTATCACAACGAATTTCTAAGACAACTGAACTCATTTACACAAATGCGTTCGCCTTAAATAGGTTTTTCAAATATCGAGTACTTTCTACATTTTTCTATCATCTTCTGAACAAATAAATTAAGGAAACTGGAACCTTCTACAGTATTCGATAAGACTCCATTAATGTCTAATCAAACAACGAGAACATTCTACTAATTACCAAGTAAACACTATAAAAGTGTCAAAAGCAGAATAATTAATGGCTTAAAAGTAAATATTTACATAGCAGATAACACTGAGAACCACTGTCCGTCTTTCTCTCTATTCTCCAATTCAGACTCGCTGCAATATAGTCCATAATCATCAACCTCTATGACAACATGACAACACTATTTGTTGCCCAGTCTACAAGTCAGGAAAAATTGATGTGTTGCCAGATATATGGGACCTTGCCAGCGGCTGATGGTAGAGAATTACCAACCTCAATGCACGAATGGACAACACTACTCGTACTGTGTTGCCTAGACTAGCTGTTACATATGGCTTGTCACCGCAATTCATTTGCTTTTTTGCTAGACCGCAATTTCTTTGAGCCGCCTAATTCCGTAGCGTGGAGTGTAGAAGATTATCTTGCACGATAATAACTACTAGTAAGATATATTATTAGTCGATTAAATTGCCCACATGATTTCAATTGAAGGCAAAGCCTTGAAAAAAAGAGGTGATATTTTTAACCCCAAAAAATCGCGCTACGCCACTAGGAAAAAACCGAGCCATTTGCAAAGGAAGTGGTAGAGTGACTGGGGAGAAATATTTCATGCCTGTGTTTTATAGAAAGAGGCCAGCAAGCAACTAGTCTTGGCCCTTTTTTAGGGTTTTAGGGGGGGAGGTGCAGGGTCAAAGATCACTTGCAAGTGGCCAAATCAGCCCCCGGGGAGCAATCGGTTAACCTGTAGACAGAGAGGGGCGTTCTTTCGTTGGCCTCCTTGCCCCCCCCCCCCCCCCCCCCCAACATAACTTGGATAAAATATCTCCGACTAGGAAAGTGGGGCCAAGCGGAGAGAGGATAATTTATTCGGCAAGACTTATTTCCTGGATATAAACTAGAAGATAGAGGAGGGACTGAAAGAAATATTGAGATAAAGTGAGTGAGTAAATAGATTGGCGGATTATTTTGAAAGTGTGATGAAGATGGAGTTGGATAATTATGTTTATGTGCTTCATAGTATTATTAAACGGAGAATGTATCACTTTTAATTATTATTAACAAAGAAATTCAAGGCAAAGAACCCACATAACCAAAATTGGTTAAATTAAATAAACTACACTCTATTAAACAAATGAGTAAGCAACTAAACCCTTTTTATCAGTCTGTAATAAACAAAAAACTGATTTAGTTCATTTAATTTATTGATTCATTTTGCGATGGTTATTATTAGCGAGTATTGGAAGCACCTTTAAGCATAGTAGTTTATTGCTAAAATATTTAATAACATCTAATACAACAAATAAGCTGAGTGAATGGAGCCTTCTTTTAGTGTTAATTGTAATGGTTATTGTTTGTAATTTAAATGCAATTATGGTATGATACACGGTAAGTAGAAGAAGAATAGAATCTTCTTCTATCTACCGTGGTATGATACACCAGGAGTGAATTCTTATGTTTTCTTCTCTTTCATCATCTCTCCGCCATCTTATTCTTCTTCCGACTTTCGTCACACATGAACTTCACTTTTTTATTACTTTTATTGCTGATGATGTCCACATGAGTCTGAAGACTTGTGCGTGGGTAATGAGAGTAATGGGTAAATGATGAGACATCAATGGCTGAATAATGAGAAACATCCATGGCTGAATGAGATTCGAACCCATGGCTGCAGGAATCTAAGTCAGTTAGAGCCTTATCTTATCTCAGAAGACAAGCGCTCCAACCAACTGCGCTATCAGAGCTGCCAATAAGTTTCAAATAATTCACAATATTTCAAAGAAGGACAAAAGAATTCCTTTTCAGTTTGATAGACACTGAAAGAATCTGCGATGTTCAAGGAGCCTTAGGCTTAGCAGGAGTATTTCCGTGGTTCCCCTCTTTTCCGGGGGGTTCAGGGAGGGGGTAACAAGGTTTCTGATCAGAAACTGAGCCTAAAGAGAGAGTGTGAGTGAGGGAGAAGATATGAACCGTTGCATATCAACGCTAACATCGTCATAATCTACCTAATCTAATAATCTCTATCGAGTCAAAAGACTAGGATAAGATGCGACAGACAGGCAGACAACATTCAGAACCATTTTGCCTCCAAGCAGAAGCAGCCGTTACGTTGATGTCTTTGCTGCTACGTTATGATTATGATGATGATGTTGATTATAATAAAGTGAAACGCCTCCTCTCTTTGAACATCAACTTTTCAGCCGAAAGTCTGTCTGGGAAGCACTAGCTCTGGGAAGCACTAGCTTTAAACAGTCTTCCCTCTCTTCTCGTTACTATATCAATCCGGTACGTCTTTCTCATTAAATTTCTCCCCCCAAACATTGAGGGGATCTTAAAAAGACCACCCCCCCTCCCTCCCTAAAAGGAGGACGATTACTGGGCTAAAGTGTGTTCTAGTCGTCTGTAGAGGAATGTGGCGGAGGACTAGGTGGTGAGAAGAAGGATGAGGAGGAGGAGGAGGAGAAGTAGAAATAGAAGATGTGATGAAGAATGTGGCAATGGAAAAGAGGAGGGTGGCGGCGGTGAAGTAGGATGTGGAAGAGGATGGGAGGAAGAAAAACGATGAGGTAAAGGAGGAGAAAGAGAAGAAGGAAAATAAGATTATGAAGAAAATGGTAATGGTGGAGAAGAAAGGGTAGAAGGAAAAGAAGATGATGAAGACTTAGGTGGTGAAGGAGGACGGAAATAAGGTGAAATTTAAGATGAAGGAAAAACAAGTAGGAATAGATGATAGTAGAGTAGGAATAATAGAGGCACAGCTCCCTATTAGTGAGCACAGTAGAGTATTAGTGGGGGAATAGAAGTTTTTTTAGTTGAAGCCCACATAGGTCCGAGACCTGTGCGTGGGTAATGAGTTGGATGATGGCGGTTGATTGATTCATGAGTTGAACCTTCAGTTTTAGGTGGGCTCCGAAACACCGGTAAGTGATTTTACAGCAGAGATCAGAATTTTTTTAAAGTAGAAGATGATAATGGAAAAGAGGGTAGAAGAGAAGGAGGACGTGTAGGAAAACGATAAAAATAAAAAATGATGGGGTAATGGAGGAGAAGAAGATGAGATGTAGAGAGTAGGAGGAGATGGATCAGTGCATGACATAGAAGTGAAAGAAAAAATAGTAAAAAAGGTAGAAGAGCTTGATATAGGTGATGAAGGAGGACGTAAATAACGTGAAACAGATGGAGGGGATGAAGATGAAGAAAAACAGCAAGTAGGAATAGGTGGTGAAGATGAAGAAGGATGAGAAGAAAAATGAGAATTATAATAAGGTGAAGGAAAAGAGGTAGGAGTTGTATAAGAACACAAATTGGAGAGCAAGGAACAGAAGAAAGATAACTAAAAAGGAAGTAATAGGCATAGGCAAAGATGATGATAAAATAAAAGTAGGAATGCTGGGACGAACTAACTATTTCTTCATCTTGTCGTCATAAAGTTATTATTGGATTAAAAGTTGCTGCTAAACACCATCTACTCCTCCTTCTCCTCATCATCCTTCTTCTCACTCCTTTGTACCACAACCTTCTTCTCCTCCATCTCTTCATCCTCATCCTCATCCTCCTCTTCCTCATCATCATGTTCAAATGTCTATCTCATGTCGTCACTGCTCCCTATCAACTTGAAACACTTCTTCTCCCTATTCATCCTCTTCTCTTTCACTACTTCCTCTTTTCACATTCTGTCTCACTCTTGAGATTATTTAGCCCCAATCTCTATTCCTTCCGCCTAGCCTTTAAGGGAGTCATTCCGAATAATCTGAATTGTATGCAAACCAGGCACAACCGGTCTTTCAAAGTCTAAAAATTCAAGTAGTGAAGAAGAAGAAGAAGAAGAAGAAGGAGAAGAGGAGGATGAAGAAGAAGAAGTAGAAGAAGATTGAAGGATTAAGAAGGAAAAGATGATTTTGTAAGGAGTTACAAGAGAGGACTCAACAAACAACTAGCTAGTTTTCGGAATTTCCAACTACCACCTGTATTTTATGTGTTCTCCTTAGCCATTTCTCTTCTACAATATTATTTTCAAAATCTTAAGTTACAAACTTGGCTAACGAGTTGGCGAATCTTAATTTGCAAATGGCGGTCTTACTCAACTATTGAAACTATTGATTAGTTTGGTAGATTTGCTTGGCCAGGAAAAAAGACTGTACTCTGCTTTAAAATTCCTTCCCGTTGGTTCGGAACCCACCTAAAACTGTAGGTCCAACTCATCAATCACCATCATCCAATTCATTACCCACGCACAGGTCTCAGATCTATGTGGGCTTCATCCTCCGAAAAAAGATTGTACTAAATGTTTGTTATTATAATTATTTAAATGTCACAGGATATGTCTCCATCCTGTTAGTCATGTATATTAGGGCCTCATTATACAGAGCCACTGCACTCGCGGTCGCGTGCCACAATTTAAGACTAAATTACACCAGCTGACAAAGCTCAACAATAATTCAAAGTACACTTTTTTAAAGCCGTAAGCTAATTTTTTATCAAATTTGCCCGAATGAAGTCATTTAGTCTCTAATTGCAACGCGACCGTTACTGAAGAGGCTCTGTACAATGAGGGCCTAAAGTAGTTTAGTTTATTAGTATATTAGCAGGTTGCCCGATCCAATTGAATCCGGATTTTTAGAATAAGTAATCAATCTCTAAATTTATCTTGAGTCTCTTCTATCTTGTCCCTCTTCTCCTTCTTTTTCTCCTCATCCCTCTTCTTCTCCTCTTCCTCGTCCACTTCCTCCTCCTAGTCCTCCTTCCCATACTCCTCCTACTCCTACTCCATTTATTTTTACCCCTTTCCCCTTCTTCTTACTTTCTCTTTCTTCTTCCTCCTTCATCTTCCTTCTCATTATTCTTTCTCTCATCCTTCAATCCCTTATTCTTCAGCGTTTAGAGTTTCGTTGACAAATAACAGCAAGTAGCTGATTGTTTTCCCCCCAATTTTATGACCACAAAGGATCTCTTTAGTCTCTTTGGTTAGCTCTTTTTCCTTGGTCGTTCATTTCGATTTTTTCCTTTCCCAATGCCTTTTCATTCTGTCAGATCTTGCCTTTCTTAATTCAAACCTGAGCAAGTAGCTGTTATTATTTATTATATAGGATATCCTACACCAGTTCAGGCCTATAATGGTAGATAGAATAGCCACCTCAGTACAGAGTGGAATCGATCTGTAGTTTACCCTCTTCTGATGTACATGTTCTATTTTAGGACTGTAGTCTCTCTCTCACTCTCTCTCTCTCTCTCTCTCTCTGTGTCCCCATCACACACTCACTCTCTCACACATTATCTCTCAACAATTCAGCATCGTGCAAGAGCTCGCTTGCTGTCTGTCTGCATCAGGTGTGCGTGCATAAATAAGCTAGTACTGAGCAGAAAAGCCAAGCGAGGCGAGGCCAATATGCGCCACACTCCAGCTTGATTCCTGTTTGACCTATGACCGACCATCATGACATTCGCCGTGTCATGTCACTTGGTCGCTCATGTCACACATTTACCTCTACCCCTACCCCATTTACCCTATTTTTCGGATCTTGTCAGCTTAGCTGTCCGCTTATAGCTTTCGATCAATACGATCTTCGTTGTAAGCTGTGAAATGGAATCAGCTTAGTGGTGGGAGAATGATTCGGTCAATGTTACGAATTTAGTTGAGTCAGCAACTTCTAAAATGCTTCTTTTTAGCTTTAGTTGAAGTATGGAAGGTTTATTCTCTAAAATTAAGTCGAAATTAATCGTAGGTGGTTCTAGAATGGAATATAAGATGACTTGAAAAGAATACATTGTTAAAGTATTGAAAACAAAATATTACAAACTGTATTAAATCTAGTAGGTTTTATAATTTTGAATATATTTTATTTTCTTCTCTTACTTTTCCTTATCCTTCTTCTTGAGTAATTGTTACGAATTGAGATGAATCATCAATCTTGAAAACGTGATTCGGGAACAAAATAAAAGATATCGTGAAAAGAATTCAGTATTATAGAATTGCAAAGTACAACGAAACTGACAGGTTAAAAACATCTTGAATATATTCTTTTCATCCTCCTTCTTCTTCTCCTTGGTCTTTTTCTCCTCCTTTTTTCACCACTTCCTTTTTTCTTCTTCCTTTTGTCCCATATTCCTCTGTATAGATCTTCTTTTGGAGGGAGGCTCTTACGGGTAGTTCCACCTCGTTGTTGAGTCATGTAACATGGTGGAGCTACTATTTTAGGTGGATGCCAAACGACTTAGTGAGATGATTAGTTCGATTAGTTCATGAAAAATAAATATAACTTTCTTGGTAATTTTATAATTAACTTTCACCTGTGATGAATCCCTGTCATTTCATACATATATTCTTTACATCTATCGTACATAATACTTAATTTACCTTTAGCACCAGTGCAACCAACCTATTTCTGTTATCTTTCCGGTACTGCCAACCTGAGTTTCGAGAGGCTTGTTGTATCGTGTGTACCAAAGAGATCTCTCTCTCAAGAGCTCGAAACACGATCTGATGAAAAGGAGGTGGAGGCGTATAAAAGGGTGAAAGGCAACAAACAGAAGTTGAAAATTCTCTGTCTGGTACCCCACTCCTCGTCAGTAAAAGTGCGTAGTCGCGCGTTCTTTTATAGTAGGCTAGACTCACACTTCACAAAGATTTCCACCAGAAAGCAGGCGGTGTTTTTGTTATTATATAAGCAAGCGAGCGCTTATCCGCCAAGGCCTTTGTTTCGGCTATGTAATTAATTTCCCATCCAGACCACCTTTGCGAGAAAAAGAAGAAGAGGAGTAGGAGGAGAACGTGAAAGAAAGAGTGAAACAGTAGTAAGAGTGGTGAATGGAGCAGTCAACTTTAGGATCAGCTTCTACTACTTTTTCTATAGAAAGAGCATAAAATGAAGAATAGATTACGGGAGAGCATCAACTTACTCTACTTCTTCTTCTTTTCCTTTTCTCTTTCTTCTTCTTCCTCCTCCTCCTCTTCTACTTCTCTCTTCATCACCCATCAGCAACTCGCGAGTTTTAGGGAGCCAACAGCCGTGTAAAAGATGTAAAGAATTTCACCCCTTCTCGAGGGTTTGCAACTTTTCAGAATTCTGTTGATCAGAATATATAAGAGGAGTTCTTTCCGAACATTTTGTACCCTTTTCAATTTTTTTGTTGCTTTTTGCACCTCTATTCGTTCTAATTTTATGTTCTTATTCCATGCATTTCTATACCTTTTTTCTATGTATTAATCTACCTCCTGCTCGTCGTACCTCTTCATCATCACTTCCTCCTCCTCCTCCTCCTTCTTGTCTTTCTCCTCCCTTTTTTCCTCCTTATCATCATCGGCAGCCTTTTTCTCTTCTGCTCTTTCTCCTCTAGTGATTCGTTTCTTCTATCTCTTACCTGCTTCTTTCTCCTACTATTTTTGTTCTTTCTCTCATATCGTCCAACATCCTCCTCCTCATCTGTCTTCGTACTTTCCTTCTTTTTCTTCTTCTTAACCATATTCTTCATCTTCTCCTCCTTTCCTGCTATTTAGTCATCGGAGCCTTTTGTTCAATATTTCTGTTCGTTGTTCTAATACTCATCGGTTTTGCTCTCCTCTTTCTCCTTCTTCTTCTCCTTCTCCTTCTCTTCTTTCTTCTTCTTTTTTCCCTTCTACTCTTTTCCATTCATATTTTTCATTATCTTCTCCTTTCCTGCTATTTATCACAAATCGATATCGGAGCCTTTTGTTTCATATTTCTTTTCGTCCTCCTTATACTCCTCCTCTAGTCATTCTTCTTCTTATAGTTATCCTCTTTGTTCTATATCTCTTTCTTCTTCTTGCTCTTCTTCTCCATGTTTTTCTTTTATTCCTCCTTGGTCTTCTTCATATTCTTCTTTTTCTTCATTTTTTCATACTCTTCTTTTCTTATCATCATATATTCTTCCTTTCCCCCTATTTCTTCTCCACCTTGTCCTCCTTCCCCTTCTTCACCTTCTTCCTCCTTTTCTTCTTCATCTACCTCTGCCCCTCCCCTGTTTCTCTCAGCATCAGTCTCTATCAGACCCTTCTGCTTGTGTTCCTATCTCAAGCAAGCTCCAATGAAGTGAGGTGTTATATTCATTCTCTTGTGAATGAATTTCATCATTCTATCATTATATTTCTACCAGTGAATGAATGAACCAACTCATGACTCTTGTGTACTCTCACAAATTACACGATTCATTATACAGTATCACTTTGAACAGAGACGGGGTTTTTGTGTATACTTCAGTCCATTCACGTTGAAGTTGTTGCATTCAATATTGTTTTGCTTGCAAGCCATGAGCTCGCTTTTGTGTATGTTCTCCATGTTTTTAGCTTTAGATGTTTTTTCGGAGTTGCAAAGTGTGTTTTATTTTGTCTTATTGCTGTTCATTGCTTGGTTAGGTTTTGATAGTTGAAATAAGAAACTTCCTGGCTCTGTTGGAAGAGTTACATTCGTGTGAAGTAGAAACTGAATTTTTGGGTGATGGAGGAATATTTTGATTATTTTCTTGGTTTTCTTAATAGAGTTGACTTCCTCTGATCCGGACCCCCGACCGGATTAAAAAACTTTCGGACCATCAGTTTTTTTTTAGATTTATGTAAAGTACGTTGATATAAATAAACGTGTCACTAGATAACAGGAATAAAAATGAAATTTTTACTACTTTTTAATGAATAAACTCACTGATAATAATAAAACTGACATTAAAACATTCTATTAATAAAAACAGAAAAATAGAATTCGAAATAGAATACATAATTACAAACATCATTCCAAGAGGACGTTCGTACCATCCGTCGTCCAAACCAGGAGAGTCCGGACTAGAGGGAGTCAACTGTGAGAAAGGTTTTGTGATTTGTTGCGAAAAAATTGGAAGAAGAAGAAGAAGAAAAAGGACAAGAAGTAATAGGGAATGTGATCGATGAGAAACATGTGTTGATGTAGTAACTAAATGTTTGGACTATGGTAAAGTATTTGAGGTTTTCTCTAGGTTTTCTTGTAATTAAAGTTGTATGGATATGAAAAGAAGAAGAATAAGAAGAATAAATAATAAAAGGGGGAAAAGTGGCGAATGAGATTGATAAAAAGAAGATAATATAATAAGCGTATGTCTTTTATTGGTCGCCGTTTGAGCCATTTTTACAGAGAACATAGTGGACCTACAATTTTAGGTGGGGTCCGAACCACCGGGAGAGCGATAATAATGCTTATAACATTGAAAAGAAGAATGATGTGTTGATTTAGTAACTAAATGTTTGATCAATGATATTGTATTATTTAGTTTTTTCGGTTTTCTTAAAATTAGAGGTGTTTAGATTTGTTGTTGTGAAAAAAGAAGTAATTGATTATTCTAACCTGACCACTCTATGCATCCTCTTGATCTTAATCTAATCTCGTCTCTGATCTTATCTTATATTCCACACTTAAGAAGTAAGGGTTTGTTTCTAATTTTTTAATAATGTTACAAAATTGAAAAACTTCATGGAGAGAGATATTGCAATCGCCTGTTTCCAAAATACTGAAGGTATTCAAGCAGGAAGACATTTCAAAACAATCTTGGTTATCATTTGGCTAATGAAATAACAATTCTTGGCGAAATTCAGTTAGAGTCAATCAGCAAACTTTGGCATTGTGTAGTAACACAGGGGAGGGCCGACTGGCCGAATCAAATTAAAGCGTCCCTAACTTTAGCAGGGGGTGTGATGGTGATGAAAGAGGGGGGTGGGGCGTTGTTTGATGTTCCTTAGGCCTTTGTTGTTGTGGAGGGTAGGTGGGAAGGTATGACTAAAGATCCACGATTCCTAAGAGGGATGGAAGTTAGGCTGACTAATCTTTGCAATAGTTCTTCTCTCTGAAAAAGTGTCTCATCCTCTGTATAATTGAACGAATTATAATTAGAAATAAATTATAATTGTTTAGAAAGTCTTAACCATAACAATTGTGGGTTGAAATGTTTTGGAGAAGAATGTTAACTAGATCTTGTCAAAGCAAATACAGATTTGAATTAAAATAAGGGCTAATTTAATAAGAAATAAATTAGGACTGCTACTACTTAATTAATTACCTACTCAAGATTACCTTCCTAAGATTGATATACTGCTCTCATGGAGTAGGTAAATTGATTAATTTAGGGGTAGTGGTAGTAGTAGTAGTAGTCCCAATTTTTTCATAAAAGTACACTAATTCCCAACTATTTAGGGTTCAGTGTTACAGGCTAGAGAAGACCAATAGCCCTAACTCCGCCCTTTATAAAGGCAATTGAACAAATTCTAAACCAAACATTTCTAATAATTGTCACAAAATAATTATGGGGGAAATTTCTTATTGGCAAATACATCTTAAGATCAATTATTGTCAAATGATGTTGGGTTTCTATTAAGTCATCCACATTATTCGAAAAAGAACGGAAAATGATTTTAGTTTTCTTCTGCTATTTTCTCTTCATTTTAGATGTGGAAATGGCTTTTAATAATTGTTAATAACATTGCCTTAAATTTTCATCCTACCTTGAATTCTAAACTTATGTATTTCTTGAGATAAAAATACAATAAATACTATGAATGCTACAGACTTGAGTTCAAAACTGCTCTCTTCGCAAAATTTTACGTGGTTACATTATTCAAAACTTCAAGGTTAGTTCACAAAGAAAAATTAAGATTCACTGAAAACTTCACACGAATTTTTTTTCCATTCCACTAGAAGCGTTTAATTTAAATGCAACACTTAAACCAGTTTAGTGTCCGAATTCATGAACGTTTCTTCAGTTTCTCTTCACTGGAGTGACTAGAAATGCTTTCATAAATACATTGAAAGAGTACCTCAAGTCAAGAAGAATTCGGAAGGAGATTATAATAAAAAATTACTGTTTACATCAGAAATTACCTGTTAATTGGAGAAACATTTTATAAAGAAGAGTGTGCATTGTCCAATGAACCAGCAAGTTTGAATTTAGTAGGACGATTTCAAGCCTGTTTTTTTTTTCATTGTATAGCCACCTCGCAACAGACCTAACCTAATCATGTGTCCGAACTGTTGTAGGGGTTGAAGACCATGTCGCTGTGCCCCCTCCACCCTTCAAATCCCCCCCCCCCCACTACAACCATCAGATCCGGCTTATTTAGGGAAACGAGTTGGTCACTGACCCCTCCTACCCCTTTCTACCCTTGCAATTGTTTTCCCTTCAAGGGATACGAACCTTGCACATCCCTACCAAAAGGTCCAGGGCTCATCTCTGTCGTCAGTGAAAAGGGATGAAGGGGGCACCATAAGGGGAGGGGGAGAGTGCTGTAGGAGCCCTTGGAATTCAATTTCAATTTGTACAGTCGTTTGTCACTTGGCTGAGTGGTTCCGGTCTTCCCCCCCCCCCCCCCCAGACCTACTCGCCCCCACCATACGCCTTTTTGAAAGGGTATTTTTGCCCACTGTGCTTGTTGCGAATTTTCGGTGTCCACGTTTTTTTTGGATTTGAATTCTTTCTATGGCAGTGTCACCATTATCATCCAAAGGCTATCGAAAGGTAAAAGTTGATTGATTTGTTTTTGGGTAGGTTTTAAAATTGTGGATTCTGTTGTGAGGTATTGTAGGGTGGATTAATAAGTGAATTGAGTGAAAATTTCGAAAATAAGTCCGTAAATTTCTCATTATTACAGGATGTGTCAGTTGCCCTTTAATTTTCAATTACTCTAGGGTATAATGAGATAATAAATAAATTTCTAATCAAATTATTTTCATATCTGTTCGTAATTTTAGATTATTTCCAAGTTGTTTTAAGGCATTTTAGAGTAAACAATAAAGTAAATTGTGTAAAAAAAATTAAATAAGTGTAAATATCACGATTACAAGATTTTTCCCTATAAAAATTTTTTAAAATAAGTGTAAATATCACTATTACAAGATTTTTCCCTACAAATTCAATTACTACGATAAATTTCTACAAACTAAGGCTATGAAGAAAAAGAATAAATTAATTTACAATCAAATTGCACGTTAAAAGTAAATTGAGTGAACATTTCTAAAACAAGTCTAAATACTTCTTTACTTCAAGATTTCCTTTCAATTTTTAGCAGAATTTTCTTCAACTTGGGGTTATAAAAAGAGAATAAATTGATTTCCTATCAATTTTTTTTGATATCTGTAATTTTAGATTTTTCCCAACAAAGCTTTTTAAGGTTTAGGTTGGTGTGTATTTTAGATATAGGTACAGAGATCTGAATGATATAAGAAAACTTACATATTTAGATAGTTTTATATCGTTTCTATACTTTTGATTCTTGATTCTACCAGTGATTCACATGACCGCAATTGTTTTGATGACTACAATTCCTTATTATGTAGTTTTAATTTTAGGCGTATGTTCTTGTTATCTTTCTAGGACAATTTCCATGCATAAAGGTTCTTGATTATAAGTAATCTCCTTCAGAAATAAATTCAAGATTAGTTCATTATTGTTATTTAAAATAATATTATTAATTAGTTGATTATTGGATATTAGTCAATTATTAATTTTTTTTGTAATCGGGTGAATAATGATAATACTAAAATGAAATGGAAAACTCTTTATTAGGCAGAGTTAAGGCTCTAAAGTTTCCTCTACCACTAAACCTTATTGACAAAAATGCCAGCCTTGACCAGGAATCGTGCGTGCCCTTTGGAAGTTTTGAAGAGAATTTCATGAACGTTTTAAACCACATTTTTGCCAAACCTACTGAATTGAATTTTTTTCAATATTCATTCTATAGCAATCATACCTATGACCTTTTAAAAGGAAACTTTTAAACGTTGCAAACCACATATTTGTTCACATTTCTGGACTAAAATAATATTTTATTGATACTTTTATATCATGATTATGAGCTGAATAGAATTAATAATAGAAACTTTGTAGAGTGAGATATCTACCTACAAGGGGTTGTGATATGTGAGAATGAAGTTGCTTTACTTCCGGTCGAGCCCTTTTGCCACCATACCACGAGATTCCAGGTGTCCTCTGGGAAGGAGGGCAAGATAAAGTTAGAGAAAGAGGGTGTGTGAGAGAAAATGAGAGGGAGAAGGGATGACCAGGATTCTGTAGCACACAATCGGACGTACATGATACTTACAAAGGGTTGTTCATCTCTCTCTAGGGAATTGTAAATGCATAGTCTCCTATTATTTTTACTCACTCCATCTCCATCCACATATGTATCTTTATCTCTCTCTATATTATGAATGAAAGATAATACGTCTAAACTTGATGAACTAATCTTAAATATATTTCTGTTGGATATTCCTTTGATAATTATTTAGATTATTATCACAAAAACAAATTAAAAATTTAAAATAATACCATAAAACAATAATAATTCACCATTTTTCAGCAATCTCCATCAACCATTTTCCCATTTTTCTGTTAGCTGTTTGCAAAGTTCATGAGGAGGTAGCAGTTGGAAAAACTATTACAAAGTCTTTTCGTGGTCAGTAATATGGGGATCAAGTTATGATTCACACTCGTTCAATGTGAGTTGAAGAAGAAGAAGGAGGAGGAGGAGGAAGAGGAAGAAGAAGAAGAAGATGATGATGATGATGATGATGATCATGAAGGAGGAGACGAGGAAGAAGAAAAGGAAGTACAAGAACATGATGATAGAAGAGCAGGATAAAAAGAAGGATTAGGGAAAAGATGAAGGTGAAAATGATTTTGGAACTTTGAGAATGAGATGATGAAAAGAAGAAGAATATCTTGAGGAAAATGGAGAATTAGATGAAGGACAAGGTGATGTTGGGGAACATGGAGCAAAAATAATGAAGAAGAAGAAGAAGAGGAAAAGAAAAAAGAAAATATGGTACTAGGTTATCCAAACGATTCGCGTCCATTTTCACTCACTTTCATCTACTTCTTCTTCTTCTTCTTCTTCTTCTTCTTCTTCTTCTTGCCCACCTTTTGCGCTCGAACATGTTCATAAATGTTTGAAGAGGCGGTTGGTATGTACTGTAGCTCTGGTAGAGAGTCTTGAGGGGCCAGCCATGAATAGTGCATAAGGTGGCTCTTATATTATGTGCCTATTTCATGCCTTCTCTCCACTACTATGGTGTAGTCTACTGCTGCTGTTTGGTAACCCCTTCTTCTCATCCTTTCCCCCCCCCCCCCCAATCAACAACCAGCCATTGTTATCAATTTCTCACTTTTATTTTTATTCTCTACTCCTTCCAATGCCTCGTTTTGTTAATTTTCTTCTTTCTCCCTTCCTTCTACTTCTCATTTTTCTCTTTCTTTGTTTCTTCTACTTCTCCTCCTTCTTCTTGTATGCCTATTACTTCTTCCACTTTTCTTACTTCTTCTTGTTTTAAATGTTCTCTAATTTAATTCTCTTCCCATTGTCCTTCTTCCTTATCTGATACGTTTTTCTCCCTCTCTGTCTTCTCCCCCCTTTTGTACCCTGTACCTTACAATATATTGTTATCAATTTCTCATTCTTTATTTTATTCTCTTCTCCTTCTCATTCTTCCTCTTCTTGCCTTTTTCTTCTCCTCTTTCTTCTTCTCCCTCCCCGTCTTCTACTTCTCTGTCTTCCCCTTTTTCTAATTCTTCTCTTATTTCCAACTTCTTCTCTATCTTCTCCTTCTTATGATGTTCAATGTTTCATCCACTTTTCTTTAATTCTACTCTTAAAATCTTCTCCTAATTCTTCTTCTTACAATTGTCCTCACATTTCAATTTTCTTCTCTGCCTTCCTCTTCTTATACTAATAAATTATTCTAGTTCTCCTCTTCAAATATTATTCTACTTCTTCTTTTTTGTCTTCCCCTCTTCTACTTCTTCTTTTAATTCTCCTCTTCTTTTCATTCTCTTTTCTGTCTTATACTTCTCCAGTCTTTTTCTCATTCTCCTCTTAAAACTGTTCCATGTCCACCTTCTTCCCCATTATCCAATCTAACTATCCCAATGAGGGAAGTGATAGCCGAGTGCCGTAACAGTTATCTGTTCAATCAGAGATAAGCTACGAAACTCCTGGCCGCTCTTTGTAAGGGTGACCGATCAGATTGGCCAGCAAAAAATACTCTCTTCTCTGCTGTAAAATCATTTCCCGGTGGTTCGGAACCCACCTAAAACAGTAGGTTCAACTCATCAATCCCCATAACCCAATGACTGAAAGAACCGCTCCCGCACACAGACGCTTTCGTCTATGCGGGTTGTATTATTCATTGTAAGATCATGATTTATTATAAAAATGTACTTTGTGAATAAATAAAAATTGAATTGAATTCATTACCCACGCACAAGTGTCAGGCCTATGTAAGCTTAATCTATGAAAAAAATATCCAATCTAATTATCCATTATCCAATTCTCCCCAGTATTGAATCTTTTTGTCAATAGACTTGTAGTGGGAAGAAATCGTTGTGCCTCTTTCCGCTCTGACATATTTGGAACGTTTAGAACTCGACTTTGAGATATGTTTAGACCTCAAGTTATGTCAGTAAATATCGGGTGTCATTTCCCACTTCGGACTACTATATTTCTATTGCCTTTAGTGACAATGAAGTTGGTCTGCTTTCTTTCATTAGGCATCTTACGTCTTACAGTCTCCAGCATTTGATTTTAGCTTGAATGGAGAACGAAACTGTTCCTTGTTGGTGGGAAGAAGACATTTCGGACAATGTCCAAAGGCGATTACAGACAAAAGGGAACACAGATGTAAGTAACTTGAGGGGAATCAGTGGAGGACATTCAGGGGTGTCTGTGGTTTAATGGGTGAGTTTGCTGAGGAAGGGTAATCCTTTCAGTGGTGAAGAAGAAGAAGTAGAAATTGTAGAGGAGAGAGGATGAGAAGAACAAATAAGCTTCTTCACTTCAGTGCTGTGTAGGAGACATTTGAAGGGTTGAACAAGAAGACTAAAGCGAAAGAAAAGGGGGAGGAAGTGATGCAGATGACTTTATTTCAGTGGATTTACAATAAATACAAGTTAAAGTCAATCATTATTTACAACACCTATTACTAAAATTAATGAA
Source organism: Conomelus anceps (assembly GCA_948455865.1). NCBI lineage: Eukaryota > Metazoa > Arthropoda > Insecta > Hemiptera > Delphacidae > Conomelus > Conomelus anceps. The sequence continues at coordinate 22,553,262 of OX418216.1, forward strand.
TGATTTGAAAAATTCTTTCTTTCAGTCCTGCTACTACTTATTCTTTTCCTACGACTACGACGACTACTACTACTACTCCTATTTCTAATAAATAATAAGACGAAGTTGTCACAATTACATTTATTAAAAGTAGTGAGTGTAATATCTCACTATTTTCAAAAAATGTGGTTGTGACAACTTCATCTTATATTCATTATGGATAGATTCCACAATATCACCTCCACCACTACAAAGAAAGACTGCTATTTATTCTTCCTCTTCTTCACAGCCTCCTCTACCATCATTTAAGACTCAATATTATTTGAATCTTGCTCAATAATAGATAATTAACCACCCCATAACTAAGAATTATGAATAAATATAACAATTCATTCTCTTTCTTTGTAGTGGCGAAGGTGATATTGTGCAAGATATCTATAACGAATAATAAGACTTGAAGTTGTTACAACCACACTTATTGAAAACCGTGAGATTCTAGTTTCGGTTGTTACATCTTTATCTATCTCAAACAAACTAAAACTAAAGTAAAGAGCAGCTTAATTCATACTTAACACAGAATGATACTAATGGCTGAGGGAAAAAGTGCCTCTGATAGGCTGACCTTCATTGAAGTCCTGTGATAATCACGATCACTGACTTTTTATCCAATTACAGAACTTCAATGAATATCAGCCTATCAGAGGCACTTTCTCCCTTAGCCATTAGTATCATTCTGTGTTTAGTATGCATTAAGCTACTCTGTACTAAAAACGTACTTTAGTTTTAGTTCTTTGTGATTAATAATCTTGTAACAACCGAAACTAGTATCTCACGGTTTTCAATAAATGTGGTTGTGACTACTTCATGTTTTATTATTCATTAAAATTAATTTTCACAGAATTTTACTTCTGCTATTTCTTCTTCCCCTCCTCCTCCACCTCCTCCTCCTCCTCCTCCTCCTCCTCCTCCTCCTTCTCTTCCCTGTCTCCTGTAAATAATTTGCAACTTTTAGTCTTGAATTCCATCTCCCTCAACAAACGCGATCTATCGTACCCAGTTTGATCACATCCCCACAAGAGATCACTAAAATGTTTCGATAGACATTTAGCAAGCACTACCTATCACTTACAGCCAACTAAATCCAATGTATGACGTCACAACCTGCAGTCTTTTTCATGTCAAACCACCTAACTAATTAACACGCTACCTTTGACTGCCACAGTAGCAGATTAGCAATGTGCTGCTTGGCTGATGTTCAGCGCGAATATATAAAAGGCTTGCGATGTTGTTGCTGTTGTTGTGAGGTTTTAAGCCCCTTAGGCGTTATTTCGTGTACATGTTATACAGAGTGCCCGGGTAGTCGCTTGTCGCTGCACCATGCATTGCAGTTGACGTGTAGCTTGGTTGCTAGCTTTATCCGCATCCCACCTGTTTCATTTTCACAAGGCAGGCCTATTGTGCCAACATTAATTATTTATTAATTATTAAATTACAGTATGTGCCAATGATTGATTAATTAAACGACGCTCTATAAATCCATGTTTCTACATTATATATCTCTCACACTTTCTCTGTCTCTCTTCTACTCTGTCACCCTCTCGCTATCAGATCCTCTCTTATTAATACCCTCTCATTCTATCTTATCTAAATGTTTACGGAAATCACCAACTCATTCTCACTCTCTCCCCTTTCTTTCTCGCTGCCGTCTTCTTTTGGTTTCTCTCTCTCCCTCTGTTTGATATACGGTTCATGTTAATCTGCTACAAAAATTGCCCACGCAATAATTTGAGTAGACAGACTCTCTAAACAAAGGGCATCACTAATGTGGGATCACTTCCCTCCCCCCTCCCCTGAAACACCTGTCCAATCATTGTTATCATCATCAAAATCATAATAATCATCATATTGTAACCAAACTCAGCTAATTATGAACGAACGCTGTTGTTGTATTTGAGGGCTGATTTTCACCTACATGTTTGTCTAATCATATATGTTATTAGTGTTTGGTTTAATATGCAAAGTTCATTGTTCATTAAAGTGATGTTTTACCAGCAAAGTAAGAGGTGTTCATGTTTAATAATGTAATGATTATCGGGGTTCACTTTTCAGTATAATTCCGTATGCTGGAATGGTAAGAATCACGAGAATAGGTCAGCTAATCACTTCCCGGTGGATCGGAATCCACCTAAAACTGTAGGTTCAACCCATCAATCACCATCATCCTACTCCTCACCCACTTACAGGTCTCCAGCCTATGTGGGCTTCATCCTCCAAAAAAAAGAAAAAATAGGTAGATAGGAATTTCTGAGATTGCCCTCTCATTTCGTCAATTTTTTTTTTAGGATGGAGCCCACATAGGTCTGAGACCTGTGCGTGGGTGATGAGTTGGATGCTGGTGATTTATGAGTTGGACCTACAGTTTCAGGTGGGTTCCGAACCACCGGGAAGTGATTTTCAGCAGAGAACAGTGTCTTTTTTGCTGGCCAATCAAGCTGGTCACCGTTACAAACAGGACCTACGAGAACGCAGCTTATATGATTGAACAGATACTTGCTACGGCTCGCGGCTTTTTTTAGGGAATATTTATTTCAGTGATTCTACAATATTTCTTTATTGCTTGCGCTATTTTATTGTCAATATTTGTCCTTCCACTGGTAGGAGAAACAACAAGCTAAAATCCGTGTCAAAATCAAGAACCAAAAACCGTGAACACATAGAAAGCAACAAACAAGAACAATAAACAAGTAGGCTAGAATTAAAAAAAGTATATTGAAGAAATTGAAGCTCACTGAAATGCAGTCAAGGTCAAACAAGAAAATCATGAAAAAACCTTTATTAAAAGACGGCCAGAATTATGATTAAACCCAGTTAGTTGTATCAGAAAATCACAGACCTTCAATGAAGTTCAGCCTTTCATATGCACTTTCTCCCTCAGGCTATTGTATCATTCTGTGTTTAGTAAATATTACTAGCTACTCTTTACTTTAATTTTAGTTTGATTGAGATTGATAATGGTGTAACAACCGAAACTAGTAACTCTCGGTTTTCAATAAGTGTGATTGTGACAAATTCAAGTCTTATTATTCGTTATGGATATCTTCCACAATATCACCATTGCCACTACAAAGAATTTTGCACTAGCCTAAATTATCCAAAACTTTTTCGATGTAAAAGTTCTAATGAACTTTTTCCGTTAGAATCACATAAAATGAATGCTGTAAGTCCACTACACAAAAACCAATCACATCTAGTAGTAATCACGTTGATTATTACCTCCAATTTAGGTGTCAGTCTACCTACCTGCATGTTCTTTTTCATTTTAGGTAAAGACCCCCGAAATAAATTACACTCATACATTGCACTCAAGAAAAACCTTTCCACCCAAAATAGAAAAACCAACTCAACTCGATAACGTTCTTGAATATTTCATTAGTTTGCACAATCAATTGATTTGATTGAGAGTGGAGTTTTGGAGGGATGAGTGGGGGAATTGTTGTGGTGGGGGAGTAGTGGTGGAATAGGGGAGGGGGCTTTGTTGTGAGGTATGACATGACAGTAACATTTATTGATTAAAACGGCCACGTGTTGGGAGCATTCAACTGCCTGCTTATCATATCAACAATACATAATCAATCAATTCATCATCAAGATATTAGTCACCGAAAATAGAAAGAAGCAGGTTTCGTTATCCACTTCACCCTACCCTGTAAAAAGCAAACAAGTGCTACTAAGTCTGTCCTATTGCAAGGTAACTTTTACACAAATAGGTTTTCCTACCCTCACAATAATCGTAAATGGATTCAACAGGAGTAACCGGGATTAGGGTTTAAATAAATTATTGAAAGTAATAGGTGCTAGGGAAGTAAGGAATTAGATTATGTCTAATGTGTTCTTTGTGTGTAGTCTATTGAATAAGAATGATGGCAATAATGTTTGAACGCAATCTCATTTTGCGAAGATCTGTTGAATTTGGGGTTTGATTTGTAAGCGCTGGAAATTATTAATTATGTCACTGTTTTGGATAAAGCAAAATAATTTTTAATTAAAAAAAAGTCAACCATAATCAAATTTCAAAGATAGCTGCTTGACGAGGTTTTGTCAGAAATAAATACATGAAGCTTCCTTTAAAACATAATGTTATATACATTATGAGGATATAGGTAACAAGAAACAGAATTGTAAAGAAATCTAATAGCAAAATAATATTAGATTAGCTCTCAGTATACCAAATGATTTTGAAACTATTGGCCCAGTAAATGTAGCAAAAGAATTGTATGTTGGTATATAAGAATAAATAAGTTTCAAAATCAATCAAAATACTTGACTAATTAAATGGTGAGGTCTTCTTGAAATTATTACAATAAAATATGTTAATAATGAAAATTAATACAGCTCAAAAGTGGAGAATTTGAACTATTAAAACGATTAGAAGAATAATTTATAACTTAATTAGAACTAATAATATAATTCGTAAAAGAATTAAAAGTCCTTACTAACATACAATGACCAATTGGGTGCTCAGGTAAGCGACGTACTGTGTCAAGATGGGTGACCGGCAGCAACATGCATTATGTGTGTCAACAGAACAAATGAGAGACAAACCGCACAACACGTGTAAGGGGCCGAAATTCCCCCAAATGAGGGGTTTGAGGGGATTTTGGGTGAGACCCCAAGGGAATAAAGGGTAAAGGATAGTAAATGGTGGAAAGAGGTGGATGGTGAAGGAGAGAGATAGTGGTTGATGAGCAGCACGACCGCAACAATGGAGTGAGACAAGAAAACCACGTGGTTTGGGTTAGGAGGGTTTAGGGGGTTCTGAAAAGGGTTCAACCAGGAGGGGGGTGGTAGTAGGGGGTATCCAACATTCCACTCGTTACGTAGCAAACAGTGGCATCTAGTTGTAGAGAAAGGAAATTAGGAAATCCTTTTCAGGGAGAGCAACAGACTCTTGACAGATGGACACTGACAACAAAACACGGATGAAGTTGTCTTATTCACTCTGATATTCTCTTGTACTTCCGCCTTGAGTTCTTCTTATTTCTGTTCCTCTTCTTTTTCTGCTTCAATCTTCTTCTTTACTATCAAACATTATCTTTGCATATATAAGCACAAATTTACAACATGTAATTTTTGCTTGTCATATAACTTCCATCATTTTGCCCTAGCACTTCTCCTTTTTAACAGGGCATAAAGTTTTATGAAAGGGTCCAGGGTTTCTAGATTCTTATAACATTCAAACATAATTTTTGCCTATAGAAGCACAAATTTACAACATAGAAACACATAATTTTTGCTTATTACTGTAACCTGTATTTATGACTGCATAGATACTACTTCTCCTCTTAAACAGTACCTTAAGGATTTTATGAAGGATTTGATCCTTGCAATGTTTATCATTGGTAACTTTTTTACATTTCAACATACTTTTTGCATATAGAAGCTCATTTATATAACTTCTATCACTTTGCCTAGTACTTCTCCGATTTAACATTACCTCAAGTTTCATGAAAGGGCCAGGGTTTGATTCTTGCTTTGTTTCTACCCTTGTTCATGGTTGGTGGGGGTAGGTATGTTAAAGGGAAAATCTTTTTTGGGGTCTGTATCATCAAAAGTGAAGGTTATTTGAAGACGAGGGGAGTAGAGGGGGTAGACATGCCCGACAGGCAACATGGAAAGTCAATCCTTTCAACAGTAAATCCTGTGAATGCACATTGATGGGGAGGGGAGGCCCCCTTCCAGTAGCAGGGTGGTTAGGGGAAATGGGTAATAGGTACATTCGTGTCTGCTGTCTAATACAACCCCTCCCCCCACTCATCTCGCCATCCCAAGCATATGTGATGTCATAGGAGGCTTACAGTATCGCACATCGTTCACAGTCAGTCAGGGAGCCGGGAGAGATGATGACGTCACTATTATGGCACGTGGTCTGGTGGAAAGACGATGATATTATTTATGAACATTTATTTACAGTATTTTACTTATTTGTCTATTTATTTATCCATCTTTGTATTTATTTATTAAGATGAAAGTACAATGATTGCAAAGATGCAACAGACTTTGATTCCAAAACTGCTCTTTGTAAATTTTTACTTGATTAAATTTTCTAAAACTTTGAGCTTAGTTCGCAAACACAAATTTAGATTCATTTCAAGTGTCCGAGTCAAGAGACACTGAAGGAGCTATTATAAATACGGCCTTCAGACTCATGTGGGCTTCATCCTCGGACAAAAAAAAAACAGCAGACTAATAAAGCGATTGATAAAAGTTGATAGAATTAGTACAGTCGTATATTTGACTTGGGACTCTATACTAGAGTAATTTCAAGTCTAACCTGAATCTTGCACTCATATAGTAGGCTGCAAGGCGATAGAAAGTACATTGATTGAACCTCGAAATTTGCACCATCGCAAAATTTATAATGCAGAATGTTCCAATCTATCCTAAACCTTTCCTTACAGCATGTGTTTGGTTTTGCGATGGTGACTATCATCGAGTATTGGTGGATGCTACACTGTGCAAGCACACTAAGGGTTTCAGATACCAATAAGTGTGCTTGCATAATGGAGTAGCAAATACTTCGATTATAATCACCATCATAAAATCAAACACGTAATGTAGCATTCACGTTGCTCCAATCTGTCCTAAACCATTCCTTACGGCATGTGTTTGATTTCACGATGGTGACTATCATCGAGTATTGGATGCTCCACTGTGCAAGCAGCCCCAAGATAGCATGTCACTTTGCAATGTTTCCACCTTCTTTGTTGGTTGGAAATATAGGGATGAATGACCCTAGTACTCTATAGTTTGTAATGGACAATGGAATTATCATTGGTCACGCTCTTTCAGAGAGTATTTTAAGAGTGAGAGAGTGCGTGCGTGAGAGAGAATGGGAGAAGGGAAGAGATAAATAGTATGAGAGGAAGATGGAGGAATGTTCTCTCCTGAATAGTTGAAGAATTAGATACATTTCGTGACTAATGTTGCAAGACCCGCTTCAGGGCTGTATCTCTCTCATCCAGCAACATGTCTTCTCATGAAGTACCTTGGGGCACATTCCTAAGTCCTTGCCCAGTTAGAATCGTCCACACGAACCATGTGTTCAGTTTCCTCCCCGCAAGATGGTTTGAGTTAATTTCTCTGACAATTTGTCTACCATTTTTGCCAATGTTCTAATGTAAAAATGTCTCATCTTCGTTGAGTGGTAGAGAGATCACTATTGTCACTTACCCGTTGGTTCGGCACCCACCTGAAATATGCTCCTCATAACATGGATCTAAAGACGACGTGGAACTACCCGTATAGGTCTCCCCATCAATAAAAGCCATATATAATTGCCAATATAATGATTGGAACTTATTGAAAGGTGTATTATATTATTTTTTATTAAGTTTTGTTATTTCTTATTGAACTATGATATTGATTGTTTTATCTTTACGGCATTTTTACTATCTATTGGTGTATGTAGGCTAACTGTGAGTGGAACTACCCGTATGGGTCTCCCCACCAACAAAATAAAAGCTATATAATTGCCAATTCAGTAACTGAAACCAATGGCCGTTGTTAAACTATGATGTTCATTGTTTATCTTTTAGCCTACTACTTTCGTCAATATCTATTGATATATGTAATTCAATTAATTTATTTTAATTTCGTGTTTATCTTTGATATTTATAGTTGAAGCACGTATGATATTGTATTCTTTTCTTTCTTACTACGCTTTTCCTCCAATATTTTTATTAATGTATGTTATTATTTATTGTGTATGTTATTTGGCAGGAGAAACTGCACAAGTCAAACAGTATAATTCTGTGTTAATCTTTGATTTTTATTGTTGAAGTATGACGCTTACTGTTTTATATTTTACTTCTATTTTGTTCTTTAACATTGTTATTGATGTGTAATTATCTATTTATTTTGTATGTTATTTTGCAGGCAAAACTGGAGAAGTCAAACACCATAAAGCCGTCCAAAGTGATTCACATTCGTAACATTCCGAACGAAGTGACCGAAGCTGAAATTATTCATCTGGGCATTCCTTTCGGCCGCGTCACCAATGTTCTCGTGCTCAAGGGCAAGAATCAGGTTGGTCACATTATTCTAGAACTATATTATCACTTACCCGGTGGTTCGGAACTCACTTGAAACAGTAGGTCCACCATGTTCCCTACAGCATGATTCAAATAGCGAAGTGTAACTATCCTTAAGTTCTCTCCACCAACAAAAGTCATAAGTTTTAACTAATTATAATTATCACTTTAGTTTAATCATCTGATTTAAAATACTCGCAGAATGTTCTTGACCCTCCTTATAAAATAGCAGACATTTGATAACATTTGCGGCAAAATCCTGCTATGCTTCTTCACGAACCATGTGTCAACTCAATTTTACCATCAATTTTATCATTATTTGTCATACTACAGTATGGTATTGAACTTCTAGATTAATTAAATGAATTAATACAGGGGTCTGTAGAATAAAAATTTTAAAAATACAATCTTGAAATGGACAAGTAATGGACTTACAATTCTGTAATCAACTACAAGTAAGATCTTGTAATGAACTTACAATTTTGTAATGAACTGCAATGACATTTTTCCGTAACAGTAATGTCATAAGATATCGCAGTAAACTACAAAGTGCAAGTGCTAATTAAACTAGATTGTGAATAGATGCATTTAGTCATACCAGATTAAGACCCGTATGATCGTTCCTTCAGGATCTCTTGACTCGAGGTGCTCTTGCAATGCATTTCAAGAATTCCTCGAGTCAGGGACACTTGAGAAACGTTTATAAGTACTGCCCCAAAATACCTTCAGTGAAACCAGATAGAAAAAATATCGCTGTTCAGTTCATTGTTCATGTCTATAGAGGATAATGATGGTAATACTCTACTAATAATAGCAACCATGAGGAAGTGTGGGAGTAAGGGAAAAAGGAGGGTGAGTAGAAGAGGAAGAGGAAGAACGAAAAGATTATGAAAAATGACAGTCGTCCAATACGAAAGTGGATTTGCGAGCATAAAAGGGGATTTGTGGATCGCTGAATCCCCCAAGTATCTCTTTGTCAGATAGTGCAGGATACAGACTGTGCTGTACTGTATTTGCTGCTGCATCTTTCTCTCTTTTCAGTTTTCTATCACTCTTTGTCCTTGTTGCACAATTTCGGGTCTCTTGAATTGGATTGTGTGGTTTGTGGGAAAGTAAGGGAAGGCAATGTCAGATAATTCGCGGTGAAGAAGAGGAGGAAGAATATGAGGGGGATCGAAGAAGAATCGAATAAAAGGGTATGGAAGAAGGAAGAGAGGGTAAGAAACTGACTGAGTGAGAAGAGAGAAAGAAAGAGACGATAAATGTGAGGGAGAAAACGTGTACATGCTTTTGAAGAGAACTAAATGTTGAGATTTTCAATCCCATATTTAAGAACCTTGAGCTAAATAACATTTTTACTGTTTGTTTCAGCGAAAAATGCTAAAGGACGAAATTTGTACCCAATGAAATGTTCTACTAATTTTGTCTAAAAAGTTCTCTTTTTGAATTTTAATTAATTTATTGTTTATAAAATACTGAATTATTCTTGGTAAAATACCGCTAGAGAAAGTTAGCTGAAGTGGACATGGGTTCAGTTTTTTTGAAATAACAACTTAGGTTCTCATTTTATTCAAAAAATCATAAGACATAATCTTTAGAGCAAAAAATTTCCTTCAATTCTTGGTCAATTATGCTCCAGGATAAGTCTTTATGCTATATTTGTATTTGTAAATAGGACGTGAAGTTTGGTGTAAACCGCTGTCAACGTAAGACATAGGTTCAGTTTTTTTTATTACTAGCTTGCCGTCCATAATATTTGGAAATTCTTTTTTTTTTCTTTTTTTTTAGGATGAAGCCCACATAGGTCTGAGACCTGTGCGTGGGTAATGAGTTGGATGATGGTGATTGATGAGTTGGACCTACAGTTTTAGGTGGGTTCCGAACCACCGGGAAGTGATTTCTAAATCACAGATTTGTACAGGATAAAAAATCCTATAATTTTTGTCTTATGTGTTCTCTATTTGAATCCTAGAAGTTATGTACTTGCCTGAAACTGAATGGATAAGCGGTTCTTTCTTTTCTACAGTTTTCTACGCTATTTGTTATACAATAAACATAAAAATCATACCAACTTGTGCAGAAAATCTCAAAAATGTTTCTATTGTATTCAAATTTCCACTCGAAAATTGCAATTAGGCCAATAAACTCCAGCAAATTTGACCAATTTTGACATGTAATTGATTATCAGGAAAATGGTAGTCGAATTTTAAGGTTGGAGAATTTCTAAGGCACGTATTTATGAGCCTACCTTGAAGTGCTTCCTCAACTTGAGTGAGGCTTGTTAATCTCTCCTTCAAAAGGCTTTTGAAGTCTTCCGTGAGTTAAGGGAGCTTCAAGTGAGGATGATTTAAACGCAAATTTTTGACCAATTTTCACATGTGATTTGAAAAAAAGGAAGTGATTGTTGAATTTCAAGGTTGGAGAGTTTCTAAGGCACGTATTTATGAGCTTAACGTTGAGGTGCTTTCTCAACTTGAGTAAGATCTGAAAAGCATCAAATCTGAAACTATTTCGTCTTCTTTAAGTTCAGGAACCAAGGCTCCAAGGTTGGTTTATAACGTTCAATTATTACAACTTCTTGTTCTCTGGAATCGCCTTGGTTTTGAACGTAATTTGTTTAGATGTTGAAAATGATGTTGAATATTTAAATTCTTGGTTTGTAGTCATTTTTGTAGGCAATTTTTCATTTAATTCATTTACTTGTTTCTTTGAAGAATGAATATTATAAACATGCAAGACATAAATATTAAATTTGTACAGGCTTTAAGGAAACTAAATTTTTAGATGTTCTGGCCCGTATTTAAGAACTGACCTTGAGGTCTCCTCCACTCTAGGGAGACTTTTAAATGATCTTGAACTACTTGTTAGGGTGCTTGCACAGTGGAGCATCAGTACTCCATGATAGTTAATCAAACACATGCTGAAGGGTTGTTGAATAATAATTGAAGATACTCCAATCTGTCATACATAATTTCTCAGCGAAATATTCAACTTCCAATTGATATATTTTGAATTGTAAAACTAAAAATTATCATTTACAATAATTCCTAGGGTACTTGCGCAGTAGAGCATCCAATACTCGCTGATAACCAACATCGCAGAATCAAACACATGCAGTCTAAGTTTTCAATTGGAACAGGGTTAATACCACCATTCCACAGCAAGTGTTTGATTCTGTGATGATGGTTATCATCGAGTATTGGATGCTCTACGCTCTAACATTAAATATATATAATACTTACTCTAATTTCATACAAGCAATCCCATGTAGTATAAAGTTTCTTTCCCTCATATGAAGGCCATGATTTTGGGCAAATGGTGGTTATGAACCCAAGTTTTCCCCTTCATATACGAGTAACTTGGATGCCGAGTAGGCATTTTCTCCCCCAATATGGAGTGGGCTCCCCTTTGTCCCCCCTCAGCAATAACTACAAAGAGACACCACCCCCCCATTTACCCTTTCAACAGCCCAGGGCCATTTTTTTTTCGTTTGGTTTGCCCCGGGTGCGAACAAGAAAAACGTATTGTTAGACCGTCTCTGAAGAGAGGGGACCTCACTTCGTACAATGGTCAAAAAGGCGGGCCTTTTATTCATTTTTTAGGACTTTCGGTTTCTTTAGAAAAGGGGTGGGGGAAGACGGAAGCACAATACTTTTATGTTGCTATTGGCAATCCTGTACAATGTGTGTTGTGTGTGGTTGGTAGCCTCTGTGCTTGCAGGAAACAAGCCGTTCATTTGCAAAATTAAAATGTGATAGCTGCTTATTTGATGGTTGAATTTTTCTTTTGACGATGAGACTTGTGTGTGGCAATGAGGTGAATGATCACACATAATTTGCCAGGCTGAACAACGGGAATCAAACCAGTAAACATAGGGGTAGTTATCAGTTGAGCGATAAGAGGTCCAACCGATTACACCACTACGGCTGTCGTAGTGAAAGCGTTGTTTTGTTTTTATATCACGTGGTTGACGGTTCTTTATCGCCTATTCTATTTAGAAATACCTTAAAATTTATTGATGAAAGGCATATTTGAAGAAAGATGCACAAATTCAAATTCTCCTTTTTCTGATTTATAATATCTTGAAAGTCTTTCAACATTGGTTGTAAAAATATCTTGAAAGTATTTGTGCAAGACTTTTACTATCAACAATTTTTTATATGAATGTCTATGCTTTCCTTTGTCGACGAAACTCTGACGCCGGATGTTAAGGGAATGGTGAAGGAGAAGAAAAGACTTATAAAATAGTAGGTAAAAAATAGAATAAGATGAAACAGGACAAGGAGACGATGAAGAAAAAGGAGATGAATATTTGATTTTATTTATGCACTTTTACAAAAATGTGGGTTACTTTGAGGCATTGATCCTCCTCTCCCACTTAACAACCCACAATAAAGAACAGAAGACGAAGAAAAAGAAGAGACCATCAAATTGTATTTGTAAATAGGTTATGTCACGTTTATGTAATCCTAATTTAACGGAATCGGGCTACCTTCTAGTAATTATTTGTTATGTTGTAAGTAGAGTACAACATTGTTGTAAAATTAGGTGGACACTGATTTCTAAGTGCGCAGGAGCAGCAGCTTATTCTCCCTACAAAGTGTGTGCGGTGCTCTGAACAAAGTGTCCTTCAGCAAAGGATAGTAAGGAGAGAGAAAAGGGAAGAGAGAGTGAATGAGTACGAGAGAATCGTCTATATTGGGAAGACAATGTCCGGTCCTGGAAGGATGAGAAGCAGGACACAGATCTCTCCTTGCTTGGTCCTTAAGACAGGACAATCGGATTGTTGTGATTCCTGTTTTCCTACCATCACTCTTGCTAAACCAATACAACACACACACCAAGGAAATTCTCTTACAAACTGTGGAAGTCTCAAGTGGTGATTCTCTTACAAATTGAATTGAGTAACATTTTCTATTAGACTTTTCACACTAAACGGAGAAGACATTGAGAATAATAATAAACACAGTCATAAAACCTGAAGATTTATATGCAGTAGAAACTTTGTCGCTTGGACAATAAAACTCTTCTGCAAAACATACAGAAAGAGGAACGTAAAATCATTAGAAAAATTCTACGTTCTCGAAAAACAGATGATGGATACAGACTCCAAATAAATTAAACCACAGAAAAATTGTCAAGCATTTCTGTGGACATGAGGAAAAGACAAAATGTTATGGCCACTTGTATGGACTTCCTGAACAAATACACACACCAGATACTTTCAGCTACTGAAAACCTTAAAGGCATGAAATGGGCTGAACAAGTTCGGAAAGACCTTACATATGCTCAAATAAGTGTAAAAACCGAAGGACTGGTACAATGTGGTCGGATGAAAGAAAGAAAGACGAGTGAAAAGATTAAAATCTTTTTACACGATACCTTCTTTATATATCTTTTAAATCTTTTTATATTTTACACGAAACCTTCCCAATTTACAATCTGAATAGAGGTGCTATAATGTTAATAACGATAAGATTGATGAGGAAATTTTCAATTTCAGCATTTTTTTACCTTAATTTCTATATCAAGTGTTTCAAAATCTATTATTTTTGTCATTTTTTGCTAATGCAGAGATCTTATAAGGAATTGGTAATGGGAACATTTAGGGCCGTATCGAAGAAAGTTCCTTTAGTTTCTCTTGATTCGAGGGACTCTTGAAATGTAATTTCTTCATATAGATTTTTCAAGAGTCCCTCGAATCAAGAGAAACTAAAGGAACATTCTTGTAATTTATTCATATAGATTTTCAAGAGTCCCTTCAGATAAAAGAAACTTAAGGGACGTTCATACGGGCATTAAATTGTCTTTTAGTGTTCCATTTCAAGGAAATTTCAAACTAAAGTCAATTGAAACAAATTGAAACAAACAATTGAAACAAATTCTTTTGTTTTAAAAGAATAGAAAACTTTCTGATGATATAATAAGATATATATTGAAGGAAGTATATAGATATAACATGGTGGCACAATGATGTTGCCTACTTTCCACTCAATTGTCAGTTATCACTGATTGGAGTTTGTAAAAATCTTTGAACTGCTCTCCTGACAAATTGGGAAATTGGGCATAGTGTCCTTACCTCCGAGGTACAGATTATGTTTTTTACTCACTTTTGTCCGAATCTCAGCTCACGAGATGTACAGTACTATTACATGTTGTTTCCACAAACCCGGAAATAAATAGCCTGAATGTGTGGTCCATTTCTAAAGGAATGTGGTCGTTGTGAGAAGAAAGGCCCCCTCTCAATCATCCCCCCCCCCCCCCAAATTGACCATCACAAGTCTAGCGTGTCCGACACGAGTCATAGACCCAACACACGCTATAGCATTACCTGGCACATAACATGCTTTTGCTAGGGTTCCCTTGTACCTCCATTATCCTTGCAGTTCTTCTTTTTCTTCTTGTCATTATCTATTTTCTCTCCTTGTTCTCAACGTTTTTCATTTCTTCTTCTTCTTCTTCTTCTTCCTCACCTTCTCTTTCGCCTCTCTTTGTAGCATTACCTGGCACATAACACGCTTTTGCAAGGGTTCTTATACCTGCATTTACCTTCTCGGTTCTTCTTTTTCTTTTTGTTTCGGTAATTTTCTCTCCTTGGTTTCAATCTTCTACATTTTCTTCGTCTTTCTCACATTCTTTCCCACAGCCTTCTTCTACACCTACTTCCCTCCTTCCGATTCAAATATATGTTCTCCTTCTTTCCCTCTTTCTTCTCCCTCTCCTTTCCCTCTTTCGCTCTTTCTTCTCTCTCTTCTTCTCCTTCTTTCCTTCTTTATTCTCACTGAGGGTTGAGTAGGAGAGAGGGCCGGTTGCGCCCTAACTTCGCCCTCCCAGGATAAAATAAAGGCAGCCATTCAATTAAATTCAATTCTTCTTCTCTTTCTTTCCCTCTTTCTCCCTCTTCATCTCCTTAATTCCCTCTTTCTTTAATCTCTTTTTCTTCCTGTTCTTCTTCACTTCTTTCTTCTTCTTCTACTTTTTCTCTTTCTTCTAATCCTACTTCTCCGCTTCCAACCCAAACATAAGTTCTTTCTCTTATTCTCCATCTGCACTTTTTTCTCCATCATAAACCTTTTTATTGTTATTCTACTCTTCTACTACTACTACTACCACCACAGCTGTTACTACTACTCCTATTACTAATGCACTTCCTGCTTCTCCTTCTTTATATTAAATTATTTTCCTCTCACTTTTTCATCCTAATAAGCCTTTTTCTTTCCTCATATATTCTTCTCCTTCTTTCTTATTACCACCATCTTCTTTCTATTTCTTTTCCTGCTCATCGTTCTTTATACTTCCTTTCTTTGTCTTTCCTTTCTGTAATTTACTAAGTCTATTTCTTCCCCTCCTGTCTTTTATCGTTCTTTACCTAATCTTCTATTACTGGCAAGTTCTGCGGTAGCATAACATTTAAAGAATAATATAAAGAAAAAGAAGAACATAACGAAGAAGAATAATAATAGGAAATAAGAATAGGAAAGAAGAATAGGTAATGAACGATCATGCGGAGTGTTAAAAGATTGTTGATGTGATATGTTATGTGCGGAACAGGTGATGCCACACGTGACTGTTGCGTGGTGACCAGAAGGTCTCTATCGGTCTTCTGTCTGTGTCAGAGAAGAAGAAGAATGAGAAGAAGAATTGAAAGAGAATGTGGAGAGACCTGCTGTAGCAGTACAGTACAGGGATTTGTGAGGAAATTGATTGCTTTTTGTGATGTGTGAGAGGCAGGGCATGTAGCACGGAGACCTCTTCTTCTTTTTCCTTTTCCTCTTCTTCTACTTCTCATGTTGATGCTTAGGTCGGATTTTGATGGGAACCATCTACAGCTGTGTACCCTACCAACAACCAACGACCTGTGCTTAACTCTAGCACACTCTTCTCTTCTGTTTCTCATTCACGCTCTCTCATTCTATCCATCTCCCTCTCATGCCCTCAGAACCGTTGTTAGAACTCCCTACCCCAACTCTATCCCTTTCTTTTAATAATTCTCTCTCTTTCTCCCTCTCTGTCTTCTCATGCCCTTAGAGCAATTGTTAGAACTCCCCCCACACGTGTTTGAGTATCGTACACACTGTAGTACATGGGCTTAGTGCATTTCACACTGGTTTAAGAACTGTGGGGTTTTTGTTGTTGTTTGAAACACGCTTGAGATAATTTTAACCAGACTAGGCAGTCATGTACCGCAGTTTTTAGTTATAATGTACAATATTCTGATGATTACATTACTAAATTTTTTATTTAGTAATATAATTAGTAATATTTTTTATTTATCAAAAGCAATCGCGTTAATTTTATATGGATATTGGTTTATGAGTGAGATCTGTTTAAGTTGTGCACCATTGACTGTTGAGTTTTGTATTAAAGTACGAAAATGATTAATTTGAGCTAATCTAGAAAACCAGACTAAACCCGCTCATTTTCTTTGTCTAGGTTGCCCCACTACAGTTCATACTACAGGGGTGCCTGCTATTTCTGTTTATCAAAAAAAAAATTATAATTAGTTTTGTCCGAAATGTATTTCTGTTTAATTATATTACAGAAATTTTAACATTTTTGAATGAAGGCTTTATGCTGTGTTGTTTTGCAGAAATATATTACTGTAGTATTCTACTTCTGTATATTCACAGCTATGCTAATTCAATCATGCCAATGAAAAATATCGATTTGGCTGTTCAGTCACATAGGGTAATTAGGAAGGATAATTTTATAAACTGCATGTCAAACGTAATGTCAGTAATCGTATGTCAGTCTTAAGGCTCTGTATCTTTATCTGTTCGCTGCTGTAAAATCACTTCCCGGTGATTCAGAACACACCTAAACCTGTAGGTCTAATTCATCAATCACCATCATTATCCACGCACAGGTCTCAGACCTATGTGGGCTTCATCCAACAAAAAGAATATTAACTCCTATTAGGGAACTATTATTAGTCTTGTTACCACAATTCAAATGCATCACACCACAAATTGACACGCAGCAGTAATCAAAAGCAGTAGCAGCAAATTGCTCAGCTCGCTGTCTTCTAGTTCTTCTTCTCCTTCTTTTTCCTCTTATCCTCCTACTGTCACATTCTTCTTCATCCTCACCCTTACACTCAGCAAGCTTGAAACCAAAGACAGCCGGCTGCCTCACCCGAAGAGGTAAACCTCAACAAATTAGGATTAGCAACTCGTCCAATTCCAAGTTGACACTATTAGTCTAATTGGTGGTGCTCTCTCTCATTTATCTCTATCTCGTACTCCCTTTTCGTCATTCCTACCTACCTTCAGATTAGTCCTTAGAGAGTGAGAGTGAGAGAGGGTGAGAGAGCGACGAGCTAGAGAAGACACAGATTAGGATGAGGAATTCCAGCAACAAAGGTGATTTAAGGGGAGGTAGTGATGATGATTGTAGCTTAGCCGATTTCCCCCCTCTCCTATCGGTGTGGTGGGTAGGTTCCAGTGTGACAGACGAAGCAATTTGCTTGTGGGGTCCCTTTTGGGGGGGGGGGGAGTAGGCGATGATCCTCCTTCAACTCTCTAGCTAGCCTGTAGCGGGGCAATTAATCCTTTCGAAAATTAAGTCGCTATTGTCCTTCTAGAGCGGACCACCACGAGAGGGGAAGGTAGCGAACCAGAGGATCAAGTTTTATAGCGATGCAGCGTTGGAGGGGGGAAGGGGGTTGATTTCGAAGGGAAATTATGTGCAAATCTGCAACATTTTGTTGAGATGGAAGCTCATACCCTTGGTGTGGTAGGAGGTGAGTTAAGTCTTTACCCGAAATTCAAATGAGGATGTGGTTTTTGGTTCAAAGTTACCTACCACCTAGAAGGGGTATCTGTCCAATTTTGTAGGTGAATTGTAGTGAATTTTTACAGTGGTAGTGGAGAATTGTTGAGTCTGGGATTTTGAGTACCGTAGAGGTAGAAATTATAGAGCCTGCTAAAAGCTGAAAAATCGGGTTTGGGGGTTTAAGGCTAGCGTGACAATTACTGCTTTTCAAAATCTATTGATAGATGTAGAGCTTGAACTATACTCAAAGGCTAACTATACTTTAATACAGTCTCAGAGCTAATGATATAATTCTGGTTTTTAGTTCAAAGTTATCACCTAGAATAGGTATCTGTCCAATTTTTTGGTGGATTGTAGTGAATTTTGTACAGTAGTAATAGAGGAATGTTGAGTCTGGGTTTTGGATTTATAGAGCCTGCTAGAAGCTCAAAAACAGGTTTTAGGAGCTCAAGGGTAGCATGAGAAGTACTGCTTCTTGAGATCCATTAATATAAATGTAGCTTGAACCACTAAGCGTTCGTAACTCTTTAAGAAAATTTAGAATTGAACAGCGTATTTTGGAGACAGAATAGAACTGGAAGTGTTTCCTCACAAGATAATATAAAAAAATTAAATTAAAAAATCGCAATAATACCTCTATTATTAATTTTTATTTTTATTTTTAAATTTTCCTATCAAACCTCTCAAATATAGTAGGGAATGCCTCTCAATATGTAGGAATTATTATTTCATATGTTCTTAGTGGTCAAAGTTACAACTCATTGTATTGCAATCATTTTGTACAATTAAGTTACCACGTGCACTATAATAATATATATGTATGTAATGGGACTTCCTTTCGAATTAAGTTTATTTGAATTGAATTCAACTGTAACCAAGTTTAAGTGAGGAAACCCAATGGAAGATATTTTGATTTAATTCAAAAATTGCAACTTGAACGTTTCAAAATCGAAAACATAATCAAACGATTCAGCTGTTCAGCTGTAAGAATTTCAGCCATCAGACCCAATTCCCAACTATACAAAGCAGTATTATACCTACCTGAATTTTCAAAAAATCCAATAATTAGACCAATTACTGTATTCTTTTACAATCAATCAATGAAAATCTTTTCATGTCTTTAAGGAGAAACATTGGTAAGCCCCTTAGCACCAGTAGCACTCCGCGTAGCTCGCTAATGGGCTGACAACTGCCAAAATGTATACCCCTCGGTTTTGGAAGGGGAAGGGAACCCCAAAGTCTTTTCGGGGTGTTAAGGGGGAGTGGTGAATGGGAAGGAGGTTGTGGATTCATGACAAGTAAACGGCTTTCGATGAAATGGAGGAGGAAGGAAAGAAGAAAATTCCTCAGGGCGTTATGGAGGAAAATCGATGCTTCTTATTTTGTCAGCCATGGGGAATAAACGCGGGAAAGTGATAGGTGGGAGAGAGCGAAAGTGAGTGGGAAAGTGAGAGACACTGTGAGAATGTGTAAGAGTTGTGGAGAGTGGAAGAGAAACAGTATGAAGAGAAAGAATATTTTGGCAGTCATGGTGAATAATCAGGAAGTGATAGGTGGAGAAGAGAGAGAGGTAAAGAGTGAGAATGAGTGAGAGAGAGTGAGATCATGAGAAAGTAAGTAAGAGAAAGAATCCTGCCTGTCAATATTGTTTAGGGTTAGTCACGAGCATAAGGAGCTCCTCCTCTGAAGTAAAAAGAATGAGCCGAAGAATGGAGATATTTTAACATTTTAAGGATAAAATCGTTGTTGGTATTACTATTCCAGTGAGCATTCCTGTCAATAAGCGGAGCGAGGCAAATGTCTTTATTTTTTATAATGGGGATGGATGGAAAAATAAGCATTCAAGCATACATTCAGATGATTCAGCAGTATTTTTTGGTTAGAAACGAAATGGGTTGTGCTGAATTGTGCCGTTTCAGCAGTTTTTTCAAGTTTAAAGCAAATCTGTAGAAAATCTGATTCGCTTATTCGATGTTCTAGATAGAGATGACTTTATTCACGTATTTTTCCACATGTAACTCAAATCTGTTCATGAACAATTTTTAGTTGAAGGGGATTATAAAAATTCTCTTAGTTCTAAATATAATTGTTGTAATACTTTACTGGTGAACACTCACTTATTCGTGAGATTGCTATATCGCATTGGTGCAATGCTTCCTCAGACACGGTTGGAGGTGTACTGAACCAGGTTTTGAAATTGGGGTTATGGTTGTGGGTGAGATGGGGTGGTGGGTGGGTGAGAAGGCGGGAGATTTGAAAAATTATTCAATAAAGCAGGGTGTGTGAGGTGAATAATTGGAGATGATCTTTTAGAATTGAGTCAGGCTATGTTTTATGTTATTATAAACTTCTTATTGTTCAAATACTTTTAATTTTCTGCTTTTTTTAAGGAATGTAATACTGTATATCTAAATCACCATTGATGTCTATGTAAGTAAGGTTTGCAGAAATTATGTCTTCTGCATAGGTAGAATGGCTGTTAGGTTGTGTAATGGGTATTACGTTTTCTTTAAATGTAGTGGTTAATGTCTTGCATGTTGGGCAATTTCATATTTCTAAAATGATTTTATTAGCTGAAAAAATTATAATATATTTTTCTTTTATCTGTTACAGGTGTGTATGATTGTCAGATCTCTACATGAATTATTCTCATCGACAAAGGGAAATCGTAAGCTGATCTATTCAATAATTATTACTTAACTAAGTTACTTTCAAAAATATGCTCCCACTTCCAATAAGATTACCATTGTAGGGGAATCATTATTTATTATAGATTAATTTGTTACAATTGTTATTGTTATTTGAGCTCTAGCTGCTGTATTTTAAAAGGATTTTTTTCAAGTACAGTATTGGTACTTGAGCTCGAGTTATTGTACTTAATTTTTTCGAATTATTTCTGAGGAGTTGGTATGCAGAAAAGGCCGTCTGCGCCCTAACTTCATCCACTTAAAGTAAAACTAAAGTCCAGTAAACTAAAGGTATTTATTCTATTTTATGTTAATCTATTCTTGTACTTCAACTAGAAGGAAGAACTGAGGAAAAATGGAGAGACATTGCAAATAACTAAATCTGTTTGATAGATAGAGATAGATTTAGTGATCAAAGGTATTGCTAGGTCTAATGATAGAGAGAACTAGTGAAAGAGAGTAAGTGAGTGGTAGTGAGGGAGAGAGTGATTTTGTGAGAGATTACGTCAGATTTGATTACTTTATTAAAGTAAATTTACAGTTTTCTTCAGAGTTTACTAACGGTATTATTACCGTTGCATACACAGTTATATTTAAACTTTACAACAAATTTATTACTCAAGTAAAGATTATACAAGAAAGAGAGAGAGTGAGTGTGTGTGCAAGGGAGTGAGTGAGAGAGTGGAAATAAAAAGAGAGTACAACAGATAGAGAGGAAGTGAGAGAGCGTATGTTGATAATGATGATGCCATTAGCGTGCAGTTTATATGCCATGGGAACGTACCCCTCCCTTACTCTTCTCCACTAGGGGGGCTCCCCCCCTGGGAACCCCAATTGACCACATCAAGTGGATTAACTGCAAAATTGAATTCCGAGTTCAATTCATCATCTATTCTGGTAGATGCATGCATGCATTGCACATGACAAATAAACATTTGATTGCCGCAGTGCTGGGCCTCAGTACATTATTACTCCGTCGAAACAATTGCCATTGTGAACAAGTATTGACAAAAATAACGTTGATATTTCAAATGCAGCATTCAAATTTCTCGTAAGAAAATGAAGTTTCTAAAGATGAAAACATTTTAAAAAAATTGTGAGTTCTAGGATTTTTTGAGCACTTTTCGTTTTTGTTTAATGATTGAAAAGATCACTTTGACATTTCAAATTTTAACAACCGAATTATTTAACAATTTCTTAAGAAAGCTAGATCCAACCCATTGAAAATTCAACACTTCAAACCATTTGTCAGTTCCACGTTTTAATAGTAGAACCGTTCATTCTTGTTTCATTAATAAAAATTGACAAATGTTAACACTCGAATTTTGTCAGCAATTCCTCAAAAAATTAGGTTTATTCTGCTAAACTTGAAAACTTTCAAGCCTTTTTGTCAGTTCCTTGTTATTGAGGCACTGTTCCTTCTTGTTTAATTTTATTAGCGAGCTCTGCAAATCGATCAAAGAGCTACGAATAAGTGTTGAAGATATTTCGTTACTTTGTAAATATTTACAAAGTATTTCTCTACTTTGTAGATATTTCTTTTACTTTTTCTTTGTAAATAATATTCATTACCTATTTATTATTAAATACTAATATTTATTTTTCATCCATTACCAAAACACAATCAAGCAAGGATTCATCTGGCTATTCTCCACAACTCCTATCTTCAAAAAAATAAATTTCACATTATGTCCAATATTAACTAGAAATTTATTTTTGAAGTACAATTATCGATTTTTTCCAATACAAGAATATTGTTATTAGTAGTCCACTTTTATGAACAATTACACTTTTTTTAAATACAGGAATATGCGTTTACAAATTCAAACAAGGCACAAAATCAGTCCAATAATCCAAAGAAAGTGGATATGACTATGATTTTTAAAGCCGAAAATAAATGATAAATTTTAAAGGCGAAAATAAATAAGCCGAGGTTTTATCATTTCAATCACATTAAGTAATTTGTAGAGATTGTAGAAATAAAGTTTGTAGAATAATATGACAAGTAAAGTAATAAAAAGTTTAAATAAAAACGTAAAATTGTTGACAAACCATCAGCTTTGTTTAATTTTATTCCACTAATAAATAATTTAAACATGTCTTTGAGCATGATTCACTAACAAGCACTTATAAACTAACATTTTGAAACAAAGTTAGTTCAATAATACTAGGTATTTATATTATTGACAAACCTGTATTTTTGTTCAATTTTATTCCACCAATGGATATTAAAAAAACCAGGGTCTTTGAACAAAATTCACTAACAAGCAAACAAACAAATTGAACATAACGTTGTTTCCAATTATGTTATTTATTTCATGACTAAACTTCTTGATAACAAGAACACTTCAACTGCAAAGAAGTTTCCTTTTTTACTTCAGATATCAAACAGTAGCTAAATAAAAGACGAAATAAAGTTTTAATAAGCCAATAATTCAAAGAAAGTATTGGTCGTACACTTGATATCATATAAACAGAGATCATATTACAGTATTTGTATTGGTTGAGTGCGGAAGTAGTTCACCACGTAACAAGATGTGGAAAAAGATGCAATTATTGGTAAATCATTAGGATGGGTGCAAAGTTATAGAGTGCGTAATTGAAGTGCCAGAGGAGGTGGAGGAGGAAGAGGAACAAGATGAAGCAGAAAAAGAAGTAGTAAAAAAGAAGAGGAAATAGCAGAACAGAAGAAGTAAAGAAGAAATCTGAGGAAACTAAATGTAAGGGTAGCAGAAAAAGTAGAAGAAGAAGAAGGGAAAGAAGAAATAGGATAAAAAGAAGAAGTAAGAGGAGAAAAGTAAGATGAAGAAGAAGCAGACGACGGAGATTTAGGAGATGAAGAAATAGAAGAAAAATAAGTGAGAGGGGAGAAGAAAAATAGTAGAAGAAGGAGCAGAAGATAAGAAGCAGAAGAAAAAGAAAGAACAAAATAAGCAGAAAATGAAGAGAAAAAGAAGAAGACGACGAAGAAGAAGAAGAAGAAGAAGAAGTAGCAGAAAAGGAAAAATATGTAGGTGACAAAAATGAAATAGATGTAGAAGAAGAAGGAGAAAACTAAAAGAAAGGGAAGCAGAATGTATTGGAAAGAAGAAAAAAGAGTAGGAGAAAAAGAAAGATTAAGTGAAGGAGGTGTAGGAGAAGGACCAGAAGAGCAAGAAGAAGCAGTAGGTGATAAACAGAAGAAGTAGGAAGAGAATAAAAAGGAGCGTAGAAAGATAGAGGAGTAGAGAAAGAAGAAATAGAAGGTGGAAAAGTGGAAGCAGTATTAGGAAGAAGTAGAAGATGGAGCAAATGGAGAAGAAGAACAAATTGGGAGTGACAAAGAAGAGGAAGAAAAATAAGGACAAGGAGAAGAAAATAAAGTTCATGAACGATTGATGGGAACGGAAAAGAAACAAATAAAACTTTTCCAATAGCAATTTTGTAGATAGCAAACGAGACGTCAAGTGGTTGACTCTTCATAGAGTGAAGAGTGTTCTAAAATCAACACTTGAAAAAAAGAAGAAGAATTTTGATGAAAATGGGAAGAAGATCAACAAAGGAAAGAGCAACCTAAGTGGAGAAAGAATGGATAGAACTAGAATCTATTTCCCCCCACATTTATTGGACTATAATAGTTGTCAATTTCCTTTACTCTTATATTCTATCAATACTTTTTCAATCAATCAGTGAGAGTTTGGGGTGTGTTTGTGTGTGTGTGTGTGTGTGTGTGTGTGTGAGAGAGAGAGAGAGGAGTGAGAAAGATAGTGGGAGAACGACGGAGTAAACTATTTTTCCAAACATTTATTGAACTGTAATAATCGTCAACTGCTCTTTATACTAACATTCTACTTTTTCAATCAATGAGAATGAGGGGAAGAGTAGAGGGATTAGATTAGATTATCTTTCTGTATTCATGTAAATTTATAAATTTTGCGTATATGAGTAGTTATTACCAAAATTACCAACATCACATATACACTACAGTAAACTTAAATGATGGTATTAAAGCGCTAGAAATGATGTACAATGATATTATTTGTATGAAACTTCAAATAATACGGTGGTGATAATCTAAGTCAGGGGTTCTCAATCTTTTTCAAGGACTGTACCCATTAATGAAAAATTAAAATTTAGCGTACCCCCTTCTTACCGCGTAGTGATGCTGGGGTGGGGTTACATAAAAACACAATACATTTGGAAACATATTTAAAACCGATTACAAAATTAATGAGAAGGATGAACTTGCTTCTTAACATAGTTCCTCAAAGTAAAACCTTATAGTAGCTCAAGGTAAAACCTTAAATCGTCCCCAACGAGACCTTGTCTCTGAACTTCTACGAAATAGTTATACAAACCTATTGCACTTGGTTCAAAGTAACTCGACCACAAAGTATTAAATTTATTAGATTTCATTATTAAATTATAACCTTGCGTGATTGCGAAACGGAAAAAAATGGTTTAATTTCTCATTAACCTGCCCGCGTACCCCCTGAAAATTTTTGCGTACCCCCAAGGGGTACGCGTACCACAGTTTGAGAACCCCTGATCTAAGTGATGCAATTACATGAAATGGCGGAATGAAAAAGAGAGCGATTGTGAGGGAGAGAGTGTGTGAGAGAGATAGAAAGAAAGAGATTGAGTGAGAGAGAGGTATGCAATACTTTTTCAATCAATGAGAATGAGAGGAAGTGAGAGGGAGAATGTCTGTACTTGAAAAAGATAGAGTGAGAGTGAGTAAACAACAGGTTGTGAATGTGCATGTGTGAATGGCGTGTGGTTTAGTGGGGGAGTCGAACCCTGTCCTTTAGAGATGGATTACAGTCATCCATCTTTCTGGAGTTTGTCACAGCCAGCCAAAGATTGGCCAGGCTCACAAAATAATTGCATTGTGTGAAGCCAACGTTGAAAAAAAACACTAATCGATTATCACCTGTTGAAGATTTTTGGAAGACTTTCAATTGAGAAAAAGAAAGTTTCGAATCTGTTGAAAGAGTTGATCAAGAAGGAGAAGAAGAAAAAGAGGGGGTGAAGATGAAGGCCTGTATTTATGAACGTTTCTCCTATTTTCCTTTTCATTTTCACTCTTGAATTCCTCCATTCTAGAAAAAGAAGGATATGAAGATGAAGGAGGAAGAAGAAAAAGAAGAAGGGGGAAGAAGAGAAGTTACGCAGAAGGAAAAAGATGTGGCGGAGGAGTTGAAGAAGGAGAAAACATTCAAAATGAGGCTAATAGTTTGATACTTTGAGAACCCACGATCAAATATATGACAATTTTTTGTTTTTACGAGGGAGACGAATTAATTGTTTGTTCAATCAGGAAGGAAGAAGAAGAGGAAAGAGAATAAGTAAAAAAGGAGTATTGGTATTAGGAAGAAGAAGAAGAAGATG
Organism: Conomelus anceps; assembly: GCA_948455865.1. Taxonomy (NCBI): domain Eukaryota; kingdom Metazoa; phylum Arthropoda; class Insecta; order Hemiptera; family Delphacidae; genus Conomelus; species Conomelus anceps. The sequence continues at coordinate 22,579,162 of OX418216.1, forward strand.
AGGTAGAAATAGAAGGAGATAAAGAAAAAAGAAGTTGAAAAAGTACATGAAAAAATGGCAAAAAGTGGAAGAAGCTGTTCAATTCTTTCAATGAAAAGTATGTAGAACAAGATAAGAGGAGACTTGAAGGAAAAGCAGAAGAAAGAAGAACAGGCGATGAGAAGAAGGTGAGGAAAAAAGAGAAGGAATGGCGAAGAAGGAAAACAAAACTATAAGAATCTCTGCATTACAATTCCCGTCTCATTCTAGATATTCCAATTCAATTCATTTTCATTCTTTATTTTTGTTTGTGTGTGTGAGTTTAAATTATTATTCATTATTTTAAAATCATTTATTCTATTCAATCACACAAACATACACATTCATAAACATGCAAGAACAAAATTATTAAAATATAGTAAAAAGCATATCAACAGTTAAATCCATAATCGTTTTTAAAAAGTCTATGTGTGTGGAGTTGAAAAACCCTCAGAACTATGGTTGTCACGTACTAGGAAAGGTTTTTCCCTATAAGGGTAGAAGGAAGAAGGTGATGAAAAGGAAGGGGGTCTAAATAAATAAAGAATTGAAATTAAATTGAATTGGGTAATTTTCCAGTATTACTGTTCTAAATATAAATTCGGCAAATCTAGTTTCGTGTGCATAGAATTGATTGGTTGTTTTAGTAAGTGCTAGTTGTTGTTTTGTTGAAGGGGGGGGGGGTTCAAGCTATTTTCGAACATAGGCTTCAACTCCCCCTTCCCACCCTTATATTATGGACACACGTGACCTCTCTCTCCACGCAGTGGGCCCAACTTAACCAACCATGACACATCTACTCGGGGGACACATTATTATTGAATGCCCTAAACAGAGCACAGCATAGAGAGGCTAGGTTGGTGCATATATTGTTTCAGTGCCGGTGATTTGATTCATATGGCTCTATTATGAGAGGGGGCTGATTTAATCGATGTTCAAAGGGGTAGAGGTGGTTGATAATGTGGTAGTTATGGGTGGGGGTAGTTCAACTAATATTGGAATTGATTGTTAGGTGGTATTTATTTCATTAGGGTAACTATGCATGGGAGACTCTTACAACCTCCCCCCTCTACTCCCCAAAACCCCCTTATATTGTAAAATGTTTCGTTTGTATAATAGACCCCTTTCCCTTTTAAAATCCCCTCTAAAATAATGAGTATAATGGACATTGTCAAATCTCCCAAATGGCTCATTTTTTGGGAGTATCCTCTTGTGTCCATTGCTTTTTTTAATTTGTTTGTTTTGTGGGAATTTAAATGATTATTTATGATTATTTTTGGTTATTAGGGGTTTAAAAGATGGCCCAAATGAAGCAGTGTTCCCAAAATCCAAATAATTTTCACTGATTCATTACTAATTTGGGAGATATCCCTTCATTATTAGTTTGTTCTCTTCCAACCAATTTGGTTATTTTGAAGTTGAGTTTTTTGTGAGTCCAGGTTTGGGGTTTTGTCTGGGGGTTTTCTATTACCTGGTGACCCTTAAGGTGCTTGCACAGTGGAGCATACAATACTCGATGTAAATCTCCATAGCAAAATTACACTTATATTGTGGAATGGTGCATGATAGATTAGACCAGCATGAATACCGCCAATCTACAGCATGTGTTTGATTTTGCGATTGTGATTATCATAGTATTGATATTCCACTGTTGTGAATCCCACAGTTGTCAATAGAATAGAATGTTTCAAAACTAATATTAAAGTTGTTAGAGTTCTATTCATAGACACATTCAGATTTATTTGGGAATTGGACAAATAAAGCACCGTCACATTATTTAAAGGTTAACCTACCTTGTGGCTCCCTTCAAACTCAAGGGCGACTTGAAAAGCTTTTTAATTGAATGCTTTTCAAGTCTTCCTTGAGCTAAGGAAGCCTCAAGGTATATTTACACTGTACACGCTACATTTAGATATGTTCTTGTACACCTGTTATCCTGTACAGTTGTACAGTTTCCTGTTATCTGCTTATATTGCTTTTAAGGCCGTATTTATGAGCTTTTCTTCAGTGTATCTTGACTCGAGGAAATCTTGAAGTTCCTCTATTCTAAATACATTTTAAGAGTCCTCTATTCAAGTGACAGTGAAGGGACGCTTATAAAAGCCCTAAAGGCAATAAGTAGATAACAGGGTACTGTGTAGAAGAACATATCTATATATAGCTTGTACTGTGTAAACGTACCTTATAATTCGGCCCCGTGATGTTGGTAAAACTATTACGAGTAAAAATTCCGTCTTTTCTCCTAGCTCCTCCTTTTAGTTTTAGAAGGTTTCCAAACCCATCCTTAAAGACTAGAGACTAGTAAGTTATGCCTTAAAAATAGTAGGTCCATCACATTCCCCATAACATGAGGTTGGAAGGTTCTGAAGGGGTGTAAGGGTCTCCTTACCAATATAACCATACTCTTATTGTTCATTTATTTATTTAAATAATTATATATTTATTTATTGCGACAAAATTACAATGAATGTGAAGATACAACTCTCAAATCCAAAACTGCTCTCTTTACAAATTTTGAATATGTATTGTCCAAAACATTGAGGTGAACTCACACTAAGATTTTAGATTTATCCAAAAACGTCAATTTGATTGATTCTTTTTATTACTCATTGATTCATTTCTTAAGTTATTGAAATTGAGTCCCATTTCGTGACTGTTCGGAAGTGATAAAGGGAATTTTTTCTGTGAAATTTCCCTTTTACACATTGTTTTTCCCCTGCTCGGTGGCCAGAGGCGTGTTTGTATTCAATTAGCAGTCTCGAAGGTCTCGTCTATCGTGAAAGAGACGGTGGCTCTGCCATTAATTGCTTTATTTATGTGCGGGGTTTTCTCTCAAAATAATACTCGCTCCCCCGAATTCAATAACAGTGTGAACTGTGAGAAGCAACCACCTTTCATTCAATATAGTTAGTAGACTACATTTACCACATCCGTTCAAAATTATTCTCTACTCCTTATGCTGTATCATCAGCAGGTGTTATTCTCACGATTTTCTTCTTTTTATTTTATCTTCAAGCTCCAATTATCTGCTACTTCCTTTCCTTTAGTTATTCTCTCTTTTTTCTTGATTTTATTTCATCTTCAGCATCTCTAATATTATTTGTCTGCTACGTTCCTTCTTCTCAATACATTTATTTGAAAACCTACCTAATAAAATATCAAACTATTTCGTATGTAGTAAAATTTCAAAAAGCCTGTTAGATGAATTAAAAGATTGTTTAAATGTGAGATATACCTCGACTACATGGTCTGTCATGATTTGGAGCTTTCATTTATTCATATAGGTTATAGTATATATTTTTTTTTCTTTTTTTTTTCTTTGAGGATGAAGCCCACATAGGTCTGAGACCTGTGCGTGGGTAATGAGTTGGATGATGGTGATTTATGAGTTGGACCTACAGTTTTAGGTGGGTTCCGAACTAAAAAATAAATAAAGTGATTTATTTTCTTTGTAATAATCTTTCTTTTATTTTACTAGAAATTGAAAAGTATGAACTATGTCAACTCACTGTTTGGTACACAATGCTATCTTATGCCAGCAACTGCCAATCAATAAATATTAGATCAAAAGTAATAATGATTAATATCATTTCAACCGTACAACCGTCAAGTTATTTTTATTGGTGTATAGTATTCAAGGTACATACTAGTGATATTTATATTTTCTTATTTTCTGTACTGTTTCGATTTGAGTGGCCATTCTCATTATTTATGTTTTGTATATGGTATGGTAATAGATGAATTTGAAACATTCTTTCGTCTTGTTATTGTCACGCTTCTCTTAATTTTGTTCCATTTATTCCGCATCTTTGTTTTCAACCTCTTATGTATGTTATTTTCTTTCTTATTCCTCTTGTTATTCTTGTATCTTTGTTCTTCTATCTCCAACCTTTTTAAACGTCTGTTACTTTCCTTCTTTATCCTCTTGTTATTCATTTCTCTTCATTTTATCTATTCCACCTTCAACCTCTTTCTTTTCCGAATTTCTTGTTCCATGACGAACTGCGTTGTTAATATTAGCTTTTTATGTGAATTCAATGACTTGCAGTCAAATATTCATCAAGAATAAATAGAATTTACTTACTCTGTAGGCCGAGCGCTTTCGAATCTTTGAGAATCTTTCAGAGGCGTCCTCCTTGATCATCGATCTTTCTTTTATCTCTTACTTTTAACTTCTTATTGTCTGTTCCTTTTCATTTTGTTCCTCTTGTTTTTCTTACGAATTTCTTATCGCTCTGTATAGCATCTTGAATTCAGAGCAAGAGGCCTCCCCCCTCTATGCCTTATAGAGTGATTAGGTTAGAATAAGCGTCATCAATAGCATATATCTGCTCAAATTCTCAAGTGACAGTGTTCATGATTTGATAATGAGAGGATTTCTCCTGACTAGAAATCAATCTGAGTTGTTATATAATTTCTATTAAATGTGAGATGATACAGAGGTTAGACATGTTTTCATTTGGAATTCAGTAAAGGAGCCTCCTCAGTGTATGTGTTTTTTTTCTGAGAAAATTGTGTACATATTTTCAACGACTGTTCAGTTATTGCTGCTCATTGCATCTGTCGTCACATCGCCACAATAATTGCATCCTACTCTATTTCCCCTCCTTTACCTTTTTTTCTTCTTCACTGAACTGTGAAATCCACCTTCGTAATATTTCAAACCCCGTTTCTAAATAAAACCCTAACAACCACTCGTATTCAATACTCAGTTTGTTATTAAATTCTTATATCTCTCACATCCCTTCCATCCTCTTCTTCACCCCTCCTCCACCACATATTTCTAACTACCCACCTCCTCTTCCTCATCCTCCTCTTTTTTCACCTCATTCACCTATCCCTCCTCCTTCTCTTATTTTAATTCAATCTTTTTCTGTGTTTTTTTTGCAGCTCCTACTCCTCTACCTTCTTTTCCTCCTCCTACTACTCTTCCTTCTCCTTCTCTTTCTTTTCCTCCTCCTTATCCTCCTCTCTCTCCACCGCATCCTTCACCTCTTTCTTCTCCTTCTCTACTGTTCCTCCTCTCCCCGTTCCTCATCAAAAACACTCACCTCTCCCCTATTTTGTTGCTTTCCCTCCCCTTTTTTGGGGGTGAAATCATGCAGGGAGCTTTTCATCCCTCGCTAATTAAAATGTTCTACTCTTCAGTTCGTCACAGCTCCGTTCGAATATCACTCAAAAACAGAATTGGATGATCCACGTTTTTGATTATTTTTATTAACCCTTTTTGTTTGGTCACACTACCCCAACTTTTTTTCTGCAGGCTCTGTTCATGTTTGTCTGAATGCGGTTGCAGGAATTGAATTTAGTAGCATGCTTTTGCCAGATCTGAATTTTTCCCCCTCTAAACATTTGTGCAGTAGGCTACAAGAATGAATTTGTTTTTTAAATAATTTCTCACTATTTTTAAATCAACTAACCTATAGTATCCCGAACTTCTTGAAAAGAGTAAAGACCTAAACATCTCCCTAAAAGTTTGAACAGTAAGCTACAAGAATTGAATTTTTTTTTTAAATTATTTTCTATCAAATCACATATTTTCAAGAGTAAAATGAGTGCGAGTATTTTATACTTTTAATCTATTTTTTTCCTGAATATCAAATGTGACTCCTACATTCCCTATAAAATATTGTATTCCTTATTCAATATTATTGTACTATCTCTATAATCAGCTTCTCTGAAATTTGTTGTGTAGCTGTTTCTGTTCTCTGCTGTAAAGTCACTTCCCGGTGATTCGGAACCTACCTAAAACTGCGGTTTCAACTTATCATCCACGCAAAGGTCGCAGACCTATGCAGGCTTCATCCTCAGTAACAGAAGAAAAAAACTTGCTCTAAATTACATCCTTCTCTACCTCCATATACTTTCTTACGATTTTCTTTATCTGTTATTGATTTGCTTCTCTCAAATTTAGTGGACTGTGTTGAGACTTGAAAAAGATTGATTGCCTTTATTAGGGAGGTTTAGAGAGAGATTCAGATTCAGTTGGTTTTTTTTTTCGAGTAAAAGTACCATTTATATGACTACTATTACCTTATAATGAATGACATCACCTAAATTCATGGAAGATAGATATTTATACAAGACGATACGTTACTATTACACTGTTTTGTAAGTTAGATTACTGACATTAATAAGAATATTTGAATAATAAATGAATTTTAATACCACGGTAATGCATTTACACAAAAAAACGGAGTTAGGGCAAAATAGCCCTATCTTACAATCAACCTAGTCTAGAGAGAGAGAGAGAGAGAGAGAGTTATAGTGAAAATCTGTTAGTAGATATTATTCGTTCTATTTTATCTATCTTATGTAACTAACCATAAGGAGGACCTGAGTGAAAATATAGACATAGAAAATAACAAACCGGCTAGTTAGAAAGAGAGAACTAGTGTGTGCGAGCGCGACAGAGTGGGTTTGAGGGAGATAGTACGAAAGTGAGAGAGAAGTGAGTGAGTGTGTATGAGGGATAGAGTGAGTGAGGTATAGTGAAAATCTGATCGTAGAATACCATCAGACAGGGAGGCGGCCACTTTTTGTGGTGCGTGGTGTGGGAGGGGGGCTTGTAGTGGGTTTAGGGGGGCTCAGAAAGGGTGCAATTTGGGGTTTGGGTGTGCTAATGAGCTGCATTGTCCGTGTCCGATGCTGCAACGCCAATTTATTGTGCTTGCTACTGGCCTACTGTTGTTCACTGTCTGCCTTATTGTTATCATGCCACATCTATCTATAGCTAAAAACTGGGTGTAGATGTACTGTAGTTGAAAACTGGAATACATAATACGCCAATCATCATTGATTTTTGCATGTCTGGGATTTGGAGGCTTGAAATGGAGGAGTGGGATGGATAAATGAGGAATTGTAGAAAAAAAAATTGTGGGACGAAGAAGAGGAGGAGGAGGAGAAGAAAAACATGATGTAGGAGAGGGAGGGAGATAAGAAGTAGAAACGTAAAATGAGAAGGTAAAGGTGAAAATGATGAAGAAAGAGTTGAAAGAGTTAGAAAAAGAACGTGAAGCAGAGGTTCGATTAGAAGGAGATAAATAAGGAAAAGAAAAAGGAAGTGGAAAATGAGGAGGTTATAGTGAAGGAGAAGAAGGAGGAGGAAGAGACATATGAGGAGAGGAGGTTGAAAAGAAAATACTAGTTTGAGATGATCAACAAGAACTAGAAGCGATAAAGTAGCTGATGATGAGGAGGAGGAGGAAAGTATGAATTGATGAAGAAGGAGGAGCTTAAGTAGAAGAAGAAGAAGAAGAAGAAGGAGGAGGTGGTGAATGAGAATTAGGAGGAGGTGTAAGAGAATTAGGAGAAGGTTATGTAGTTAATTAAAACAGGAAGGTTGAACCACCTTTCAATCTTGTCAAAATCAAGTTTATTTGTGTTATGGTGTATCCACATATACTTGCATCTTTCCCAGATATGTTGTCCTACATTTCTAGGTTTCTGTACCCTATGGACCTCAAAATTTATGCCAAATTCCTGAATACAGTAGGCTACAACTATATGGACAGTGTAGCTATTAAAATTCAGTGTAGCTCTAACCAGCATTGAAACCTATTGTCACACTCATCAGGCATGTCATATTTTTTAGAGATTAACTGATTGTATGCAGTAACAAAATTTATTTATTTGCCTACTTAAAATGAGGATGTGTAGGTGAAGAGAAGACGGAAAAGAGAAGGAGAAGAAGTAAGAGGTGTTGATGAATGAGAAAAGGATGAAAGATGTGCTATTTAATTAGAACAGGTATATTGAACCACCATCCAAACTAGTCAAAATCAAACGCATTTATTGTATCCGAATTCATCTCTAACCTTTCCTATAATATATTCCTATTTTGTACCTATAAATTTGTCATTTAATATTTGAATAAACAGCAGCTAGCATTGAAAGTTATAATCAGGTTATCACCAGTTTTTAGACATGGATAATTGTATGCACTGAGTAACAAAATTTAGTTATTTCCCTCCCTACCAGAGGTAAAACCAAACACGTCAAGAGGCATGTGACCTAACCTAACCTTAACGTGTCACCCGATTTAATTAGAGGGGGGACGCTCTGCCCCCTCTATTTATTGTTGTTTGGCGCTCGCGTTGTCTATATTCATCCCCCCCCCCATCGATCAATGTAGAAGGGGTTCACCTCTCATTGTTTTTCACCCCAGTAGTCACAGTGTAAGCCGCGCGATTTAATGACCACCCTATATATAGAGCACATTTTATCACCCATCATTTACAACATTACAGTGTTGTTATTGTTAGATGCACCCGTAGCACCGGGAACAACCGATTTTATTAGCTAGCTTATTATTATTTCCTTCCCTTCTCTACAAAAATAAATAAATGCCAGAAAAGTGAATAGATTTCCTGCTACGTGAATAATTTCTAGTGATATTCCTTCATTATAAAGGTAAAATACTGAATAAGAGCTGTTGTATATTAAAATCTGGTTATCTTCCTGTACTGAATACCTAATACGGAATACGAATCTTATATAGAGCTATAGCAGTAATTTGGTAGTCGTTAATGAGCTACATCGAAAAATGTACATGTTTATATATAAGAAGAATATTTTTTTAGAAATTTTGTGATCACCCCGACACATGGTATTATAGTGGGGTTTCATAATTGAAAAAAAAAGACATTTTATAACAGTTTCTTGAGTAGAGATTCTCTTTAAATATCTATAAAATAATATGTATTTGTGTAAATAAATTATGAATTATTAATAGAAATGATAAATTTAATGATTTTTCAGTAAATAAATATCGTTACCCATTTATTTTTGCCCTAGTCAGTACTACATTTTTGGAGAAGATTTGTCGTGAAAATATATTTTAAGTCTTGTGGATATGAATTTCGGTCTTTAGATTATCTTTCTACAACTTAACTATTTTCCTATGATACGGACGTATCAGATATTAAAATGGCAGTTTTCTTTTCTTTGTAAAAGAGCTGACACGGTGGCGCGTCCAATACTCGGTGATAACCACCATCGCCAAATTAAGCACATACTTTGGAATGCTGGTATTTACACTGCTCTAGTCTGTCACACCCAACATTTATTTAATTGTGCGGTGAAGATTATCATGGCTGCTCCATTGTGTAAGCACCCAAATACTCCTGCATTTATGTTGAAAATAACTACAAAGAGGGGTTGAATCTGCCTACAGATCGTTTGGAGCCCACGTAAAAGTGTAAGTCCATCATTCATAACATTGTACTATCATTATTCTCCTCATTATCCACGCATAAGTCTCAGACTCAATGTCTCATTGAGGTAATTAAAATCTATGATGTTTTACATGACGTAATACTTGAGGAACAATCTAATATCAAAATTGACACGGTATTTCTATTTAATACAAGATTTTTACTCTTTTATACCGGAGGAATGCATCTACTTCTAAAGAGAAGCAGGCTGATGAAGCTTCTCTTCAGAAGTGAAATACATCCCTCCAGTTTAAGTGAGTAAAAATCATAATTTAAATAGAAATACAGTGTCAGTTTTGATGTTAGATTGTAATTAAAATCTTCCCATTCACTTGAAGACTGTTCTGCGTAAATGATCTTTTCTGTATAATTCAAATTCTCTTTCTACATATTTCACTAAAATTCACATACAAAATTGACACATTGACACATAACATGATTATTTGCAAAATGTCTCTTAAATGATTTAATCTGTGATAACTCTTAGATTTATCTGTTTCGCAAGCCCCACGTTATAGATGTAATAATTCAAATCTCATAACACATACGGAAACCATCAGAGGCTCATCTACTATATTCTGTATTGATGCATAACAACAGCGATATCAATATTATCCATAGCTAAAGCAGAAGATGAAAATTAACTGAGCAACCAACCGTTTGTATAATCAATAGAGTGGAGAGAGAAGCAATAGAAGACAATCAACCGGATTTGATTAACACATACAGCCGCCATATTGAGTACAGGTGGTCAGCCATATTGGATTGCTGCATCAATACTACACCAAATTGCAATTTCACCTATTTTGTGTAACAGTTCTCTATACCTATACATTCTGTCCATAGATACAAGTATGGTATCACAATAGTGAATAGCGCAGTATATATGTAGATTTATAGTGATATAGTGAGATATACCTATAGTTAGAATATGATAGATATACTGTATAAAACTATGCAAATATTGTTCTCAATTTGTGTTACTATATATTCAGGTTATTCTATGCCTCTATCCCTCTTTAAATATTATATTTGATATATAAACCTATATATATGGTGGTAAATAAATTATAAATAACTATCCCACACCCAAAAATAGAATTGACTATGCCCTATGTTTATTCACATGAAAACAAAGCTATAACTAGCTCCAAAACCAGTGTAATTTTGCTAATATTGCTCAAACTACTCTTCCTTTAACGCTAGTTTATTTACCTGTGTTCATAAAGCAACATATTGTGCATATGTCTACCTAGCGCCCCCCCCCCCACCAGGTTTCTCCACCCCACCCCCTTAACACACCTACTAGTGCATGTAGTATGTTTGATGAGCAATAAAGCGTGAAGTTGGCATTTTATGACCGGTCATAAAATCCATAATAATGCACACCGGTGGTGTATGTCGTCGGCTATAAGCTGGACACTACTCCCCTACTCCCTTTTTACCCCCTAAACCCCCCTCCGGCCTAAAACCAAGAAAGACATATAATTTCTAAATGCACATCACTCGCTGCCAGCATTAAAGCGTATATGTCTCCATCTGTCCCCGTGTCCATATGGTGGAGCACCGCTGTTATAAATATAGTGTTGGGTGACCAGACTGTTTTAATATGTCCTAACTTCGCCCCTTTACCCCCTTCCCTCCCCATCCAACTCCCCCTAACCAGACAACATCTAGGTGTCTGTAGGAAAGGAGTTTATAAGAGCATATTCTGTGGGAGGGAGTAAAGATAGGTGATCAGACTGTTTTAATATATTCTAACTTCGCCCTCTTCTCAGCCCCTCCTACCCATTAACCAGGTGTCTGTAGGAGAGGAAGGAGCCCCAAATTGTTATGCATTCATATCATTTATTATTCTGTGTGCTTCTCCACTGTAACAACTGCTTCCCTGAAAATCTTGTCCAATAGTAACGTGAATTTTCTGTTTTAATGTGTCCGAACTTCGCCGCTTTTCAACTCCCTCCCCCTCCTCACCTCCTAACAAGTGGTGTATAGGAGGGGAAGGAGTTCCAGATAGTTGTGTATTCGTATTATTTATTATTCTAGGTGCACCTCTACTGTAACAAACCCTAGCATGAAAATCTTGACCAATATGTAATGTGTGTTTTATTATTCTATGTACATAGCTGTACTGTAAAATCTTGACCAATTTAATAGGGTGGGTTTCCTCAGACTTGTAAATAATCTCTGGGTAATTGGTTAGTTGCATAGATAACAGCAGGCTACATTCATAAACTTGTAGAGTCGTTAAGAAAGATAAGATTGAGTTAGTTGTTGGGTTTACAACATCTACTGAATGTAGATGAAGCTGGGTATATGCTAGACTGGCAAAATTTGGCGTTTTAGATAATGTTATTATCTAATATTAAATTATATATAGTCTGTTCAACGAGCCTACGGAGTAACCCAAACAAACTTTGCATGTGTGTGAGTGAGGAATTCCTAGAATTGTACTGGCATCGGTCGGTCGGCCTATTCATATTCATTGTTACCTACAGTTCATTCTTAACAGCTGTTGTCGCACTTCCAGTTTTTGAAATAAGTGATTATTATTGCATTATTTCAAGAACATTAGATTTTAAATTTAGTTGTCAAGTCAGTATTTTCATTTCAAATATATTGGTGAAAATAATTGAATCGACAAATTTATGAACAATTCTAATAATAGTGATACCAGTGATTACTGAATGTTTGGATACATTACCTAAAGAATTGAAGGTAAGAAAATAACCATCTTATTCATATTTTCATATAATTCATTAATCTCATGTATCCATTTCCATTTACAATAAATAATAAGTATTATCCAAGTATCTGTTTGAAAATGATTATTGAAAGTCGTTTTCAATGGGTAGCCTGTTGACTGTTCGATGCGTTTCGAAAACTAGGCTATGTGTGAATCGGGCTTCGTTGAGTCTCGGCTTGCAAGCACGCACATGTTTGTTTACTCCACTCCGTAGGCTCGCTGAACAGACTATAGAAATAATCATCAATTGTCTATCTAATAATAATAATATGGTTTTTCCTTAGCAACGTATTTTTCGGCTCAAAAGTTTTTATCAAAATTTCATATTAAAAACAATTTTTAACTGTTTTTTGTGTTTCATTTTGAGTGAACTTTCAAATTAATCGCCTTAGAGTTGAACGATTCATTTTTTTGAGTAAAGTTTTTTATTTAATCTCTAATTAAAGTACAAATTAACATCAATGTTTTGGACAATAAAACATATTTAAAATTTGTGAAGAGAGAAGTTTTGGACTTGAGTCATTTGCATCTTCATATTCATTGTAATTTTGTCACAATAAATTAATGAATCAGTATAATATTATTTGGAAGACTTCTTGGGCCCTATTTATGAACTTTCCTTCAGTGTCTCCTGACTTGAGGTACTCTTGAAATTATTATATAAATATATTACATTTCAAGAGTCCCTTCGTTCAGTGTCTCTTGACGGGAGGGACTCTTGAAATGTAATATATTTATATAATCATTTCAAGAGTCCCTTGAGTCGAGAGAAACTGGAGGAAAGTTCATAAATACGGCCCTCAAGAATAGCGCATCTTTCGTATAAGTAATAACTTGATAGAAAAAAGTATTGTATACTGCCACCAATTAAACGGTATGAATAAAAATCTAGTACAGTACTCATAAATATCCTTATCATCATAATTCATAACATCCTACATAGGATCAGATCATTCCATAAGCAAATCTCCAAGATTACAGCCTTATTAATTGTACTAGAAGTCGAATTAATTTCTCAGGTAAGCTTCATTGAACAGAAACAAAACAACATAAGTGAAGGAGCTTCTATTCACGACAGGTGGTGAAAGAATACGGACCGAAATGGAAACTTCAGGCTGAAACAACATCAATTAATTAACTTCTTTCTGGTTTTGTAAGTGTGAGTGGTGTCTATAGGGTGAAAAAAGAAAGGAAAATTCCTTAAGATCATCAAATCTGATGGGTGGGAGCGCAAAATCACAAAATCTGGAGGGTGAGTGGGTGTGAAAGGCGAATTGAAAGAAAATTGATGATTCAAGTCTGGAACAGACATGGCGGGAATTCATCCAGAAAGGAAAGAAGTGGGTGGGGGAAGGAAAGAAAGGGTTGAAAATGTGAGAGAGGCTTGAAATAATTATTTTTGATTGCGAGGGTGGGTGTACTCCTTCACCTCACATCTCGTGTTCAAAAGATATTGGGTAAGAGGATCCATTGCTTTGCTTGTCTTTTGAATTAACCATGCCTGAATGAATTTGAAAAAATAAAAAAATTTGGAGGTGTTTGTGGGAAGATCAATGTTTAGAAAACTTATTTTTTATAAAATACGTGAATAACGACATCAAATGATATTGTACTGGAAAATCTTGGATTAGTATTCAAGCCAAATATCAATAAAACATTCCAATCCGTTTACGAGTTATGATTATTTTTCTCAAAAAAGAAAAACACGGATAAAGTGTTAACTGAATTGAAAAATGGCGTTTTTGTAGAAGCAATTTATATTTTCTTTCAGCTTATTGTTTTGGTTGGTTTTTGCAAGACATTTTATTCAATTCATGGCCGAATTTATTGAATGCTCAGTGACTAAAAACTAATAAAGAAATGAAAATTAATTAATTACGTAGGGGGGGGGGATTTACTGTGTTTACTTATATATGCCTCCTACCTATCGGTGTAAAGTTTACGAGAGATTTCCATCTGTCTCGATCCTAGCTTAGTTCACTGTGACCGCTTAACATTTCTAAACGTAAATTGTTCACTTGGCTTGTCAATTATTCATTTTATGCAGTCCATGCATGTTTTAATGCAGGTCGAAATTTAATATAAATTTTACTGTTCAATATAACCAAATAACCCTTCCATTCTACTGTTAAAATAGTATTATAAACTTCCTCTTCATCTCTGAACTACTCGGTGGTTCGGAACTCACCTCAGATAGTAGTTCCACCATGTTCTCCATAAAATGGTTCAAACGGCAAGGTGGAACTACCTGCAAAGGTTTCCCCACCAATAAAATTCAGTATCGGCCAGTTGCAGGAATGAAAATTAAATTTGACCACCGTAAGATGACGTCATTTCACGGAGCCAGTGCAACGACTTCCCTATTGAGCTCCGTACGATGACGTCATCTTACGGTGGTTGGATTAAATTTTCTTTCGTACAACTGGCCTATAAGCTTTTTATTATTATTACTTCATATATGCATCTATCGTAACATTGTGATACTAGAATAATCTATCGTTTCATTCCAATCATCACTTTTACCTGGCTCATAACACTTATATAAAGGTGCCTTTTTTAAATAAATAAAATAAATGAATGCATAAAATATAGTACTCGTACTCGATTTATAGTGCCCCAGAAGAAAAGGATCGAAAATAATTTTTCGGGAAAACAGACTAACCAAGGCACTTCCTGCACGCCACCTGTTGCGCTGTGTCCCCCCCCCCCCCCCCCATTTGGGGCCGTCCATTTACACTTGCCCTCCCCCCGCAGCACTAAAAATAGGGGAAAGCGAACCAAATAAAGAACAATACAAAGACGGTGATGAAGGAGAAGAAGTGCGGGTATGAAGTAGATGACAGGAATGATAGCGGATATGAGGAGGAGCAACGATATTTCTTTTTCTTCTTCTCCACCGTCTCGTCCTACTTCTCCTGCTTCTTCTTATTCCTCCTTCTTTTTTGGTTTCTTATTTCCTTTTTCACTTTCTACTCTTTGTAGGTTACCACCTACTCCTTCTCATGCTCTCCTGAGACAGCCTCCAAGTTGTTCTTCCTCTCCTTCCTCTCCTCTTCCTCCTCACACTCGCCCCCGCCACTTACACCAATAGAAAAGGTTTATTTTATGTGGTTTGGTAGGGTTTTGAGCCCTCGTTTCCTATATTTGGGGAAAAGTGAAGCAGGGCTTTTGTCTCAAAGGAAAAGATGATCTGCTTTTGTTTTTATGTGCATGAGTAGGGGGGGGGGGGGGACCCTTTGTGTCAACCACCCAAATTTTGGAGATTTGTGGGTGTATAGAAAAGCACTTTAGGTTTGCAGGATGATGGCTTTTGATTTGTAATGCCTGGAGAGCCTTTAACTCTTGATAGAGTTGTTTGTGATGCAGAATATCTCTCAAGGTTTTCTATCGTATGTTTTTCTTTCAGATATAAAGCAAAATTGAAATTATTGTAAGCGTATTGTTTTTCCTCGATGCGAAATTTTCAAATGTTTCTACTTCTACATGTATAATGATTCTATAATATAAATGATTCCTCAAAATTATTTTTTTTATATATCTTCTTCTAAGTAAAAAAATAATGAAATATAAATGATTGGGTATTATTATATTTGAATAATTTTATCATAGCTATCAGTTTTCTTTAAATAAATAATGCTGTCTTGGAGTATAGGGCAGTTTTGTACAATAGTTTTATACAGTTTTAATAGTAGTTGGCATGCATGAGTTTTCAAGACGTATAGAGATTAATCAAATTGTTTAATTAAAAATTCACAGTATAATGAGTTGTGTAAAATTTTAAAATTCATTTTGTCTAGTCCTCTGAGAAGAGATCAGTGAAATCCTATCTAATTTCTCATCTCATATTCTTTTATATATCTAGGGTGCCAGGGAAAAAGCATATAAGTCACAAAATGGTCAAAACATGTTAAGTCCATACCCAGACTGACAAAATCAAGATCTATCATTTGGTCATAGTAATACAAGTCAATCTTGCTTACCAAAGGAGCTATAAGGTTTTCTCAAAACAGTATAAGTAGAAAGCTCTGATATGTGACAGGGAAAAAGCAGACAAGTCAATCTTGTACTATGTTTACTTTGTTATTATCAGCTGAGAGTTGGGGAAAAAGCAGACAAGTCAAGTTATACTTCTGTAACCCATGTATATTCGGGTCGCCTGCTGGGGAAAACGAATAGGGAAAAAGCAGACAAGTCAAAAAATTCAATGTTTTTTCAATCTTCATATTCAATAAAATATTATTATTACATTAATAAAAATATTATATGAAGATGTAATGCCAAAATGAGCATTCTTTCATTATTATACTACTTTTCGTTGACAATGTTATTCAAACAGCTGTTTCCTTTCTGTGGCATTGCTGAGTGTTTGATCACATGAAACACAACGTGCAACAAAAAATTTGTATTTGGTGATTTCTTTCATGGAATTTTTAATTCATTGTTCAATCGAAACCAAGTGAGGTGAGATAATGCTGAAATGGAGATGGCGTCCACATCTGAGCTGATATTGAAAATGGCACAAAAACTAGGTAAGTTACATTATCTTCTTAGACTCATTATTCTCTTGATTCCTCAAGACTTGCTGTTCTGTATATTCTAAGCATGATTATATACAAATTTGCACTTTGATGGAAGACAGGCAGAGAAAAATGTTCTGTTATCTGCTCTATTGTCATCTACCTACCTGGTGTATTGGAACCCACCTGAACAGTAAACCCATCATGTTTCACATAAAATGCCATATGGCGAGGTGGAACTGCCCTAATTATTATTATTCAATTCATTGCACACTATTCGTCTCCCATCAAATTTGAAATTTTTCTGGGTCAAGTGTTTTAGAGACTGTTATTTTTCATTGAATGTATGTTTGATCTACCTCAACCGACATCATATTGGGAGTTATTTTGATTCGTCTTCTTTACTAACAGCAATTTTGTGGGTAAGATCAATGAGTCAACATATTTTTCTACTTTTCATGAACATGGCCATTGCAAAATTATTCATTCTTGTTCTCAGGGACTTCTGGAAATGGCAATGATTATGATACTCTCTCCAATCTTATCAAGAGAAGTCTGGAGAAGAATGGAGGAAGTTTGGAATAACAACAATGGAAATGAAAATTATGGTGAGCATCATATACTTTTAATGATAATCTCATAATATCCTTTGTTAATGAGATGATTTTTACTGAGACCAGAGGATTTTGAAAGTTTAATTACAAGTTCACAGTTATTAAGTTCTTGTTATTTGATTAAATTGAATGCATCAGTATAAAAACTGTATATAGCTTGCAGTTGTCCACAAACTAGACCTACTAGGCTGTAGGTCTGGTATAGTCCTTAGATCATATTCACCTACTGTTCTCACACTTCTGTGCAAAATTATTAATAATAATTATTATAAAATTATTAATATTTTCACTATTTATTTATTATTATGTTCACAGGAAATCTGATTATGGCAGTCTCTCTGAAACTTCATCTGATTTGACTGAGGAACAGATTTCTACAGCTAGAAAAGTGGAAGACATTTAAAATAAACAAAATAATATCATGATATCAGAGTCAGAGAATGGAGTTGAGGAATAAATTACAGGTTAGTGTTTTTCCAGAAGAACAGAAGCGAGAAACATGGTCCAGAGAGAGAAGATTGGCTCAAAGCGAGATAATGAAGGAAATATGGAGAAGGAGAGAGGCTGATGATTTATGACAAGTTGGGAATGACGAATGCTGTATTTAGTGAACTATTGTGTTCCATAGTAGGAGAAAGAGAAAAAGGAAATACAAGAAAAAGGAAATTCGTTACAAAGAACCGTAAATTCATTCTTGAATTTAACCATTCATTACATTGATTTTCCTTCAAAGAGGAGTATGTGCGGAAACAGCAAAACTGGACCCCAAAAAATTCATGATAAAACTCAACCAATATCAAACGAGAAAAAAAACTTATGGATTTATTGGAGCTCATTACACCATACCTGCATCATTTCTACAATGAGTTGAAGTCAGTCCCTAACATTCTTCCTGACATCGAAGAATGTATTGAATAAATAAAGAATTTACTTATTATGTACGTAGATAGTACCATATAGCCGATACGACTGTAGGTGACTCTTCAGACCTTAACGTTAGGTTTTAGTCTGAAGAGCGTACTACACAAACGAGGAGTGAGGTAGTTTGTGATCGCTTTCCTCACTGAGCTAACAGAATTGTATCAGTATGCCAAGCCCACCGAAACAAATTCTGAAGCTCTATGCTTGACAGTCCACTCCCACCTTTACAAAGGGTCTGGCTGCACAGGTGAGTGTGTAAACTATCTAGCACACCTCTGAGCTACTTCCTGCTACTTATTATATATATAAATAGTTAATACTGATTCTTAAATAATTTTGATAAGTTTTTTAATTTTTTAATAAATAATGATAGAAACTTTTAAAAAGATAAATTTACTTTTACCCTTGAAATTTAACTTTTTTATTACTTATAATCATTATTATTTTCTATTATTATGAAAATTTATGTGATTGTAGAATAAAATATTGGTTTTGGGTTTGGTAGTATCGTTTTCATATCAAATTTGGATTATTTCTAGCCAATATTCCAACATAACTGATTCTGGACATATGTAGTTTGGCCTGCTCCTAATAGTATAAGTCATGATATTTGACTGGTCTTTATAACATAAGTCATGTAATTTATCAATGAAGTGGAATTACTTTACCAACAATCAATACATTGTTTTCTTGTGAGAAAAACAGGTGTTTAAGCATTTGAAACATTGTCGATTCCAATTTTTCACTTAATAAATTAGTTTTTTCCACTTCCTGAAAAATGTGGTTTTTTGACTTATATTGTTTTTCCCTAGCACCCTAGATATTATCTTAGCTATTCAATAATTGAAAAAGTGTCTTAATTCTTGACGTTGGTTTCTTTATTTTATATTTTTGTGTCCATTATTCTCTTTTGTTTCCTTTCATTGTAATTATTCTAATGTTGTTTTTATTATTTGTTTCGTTCACTCTTGTGATTATTCTAATTTCTTGTTTGTTTCTTTGACAGGCGTTTTTGGAGATGGCCGACGAGCTAGCGGCGTCGACTATGGTGACATATTTTACGTCGTGCACTGCCCAGCTGCGAGGCCGAGCCGTCTTCGTCCAGTTCTCCAATCACAAGGAGCTCAAGACTGATCAGACGCACAGCAATGCCGTAAGTACAAGACAAATAATCTAAGAAACTTGAACATAGTTGTTTATTTATTCATTTATATAGGCTAAATACAACTGGATAGAACAAAACAACAGGCTTTAGCCACATACAGTTTCTATCACTAGATTTCAACAGAAGTGTGCCCAAATATTTGTAAGCTATGTTCATATTTTCACTAGAAAAAATGAATAATCTTTATTTAAAATTAAAATTATGATTATATGGTAAATTCAATGACTTGCAGTCAATTTTAATTGAAAATAAATAATATTTTTACTCACTTTTGGCCAAACGTTTTCGAGTCAAGGAGACTTATCTTCAAAGGCGCCTTGATCGGCATGTTGGTTTTTGGTTAGAAGAATTGTTGTGGATTTCGCAGAATGTGATCGAAAGTTTCGTGTGATTTAAAATTTAATTGTTCATTGTGTGTGGTGTGTTTGTATATTTCAACCGAAAACAATTTGAAGTATACAAACACACCACACGCAATGAACAATTAAATTTTACATCACACAAACTTTTCGAACACATTCTGCAAAAACCACAACAATTCTAACAAAAAAACCGATATGTCGATTAAGGACGCATTTGAAGATGAGTCTCCATGTATTGAAAACGTTTGTCCAAAAATATTATTTATTATAATTGTCTGTACTTCGTTGAATTTACCATAGAAAATTAATATTAACAACGCTGATCATTATGGAACAAGAAATCCAGGAATCAAAATTAAGTTTAATGTACAGTCGTTAGCTTAGACAAGGCTTTGAAACAATCTAAACTATTAATCGGAATATAAACTATAGAAAAGACATACTAAAGAATATAAACCAAGACGGAAGTACTCCCAAAATCGAAAAGTAGTTAGAGCGTTTCTATAAACATATATTTTTTAATTTTAACCGATATTATGGGTCAAAATGTATTCTACCTAGTGCTTAAGGCATCCGAACCCGAAGACCTTCTTCTTGGCTACGTTCCAATGGTTGAGCACTAGGGAACTTTACCGGTAACTGGAGAATGTTACCAGTGGCGTCTGATTTGACTATTCAATTTCTTATGCGTTAAAAAATTTGTATAAACCACCACCCATAACATTTACCGGTAAATGAGGAAGCTCCCATGAACTCAATCATTGATAGACATTTTTTTAGCTATCAATCAATTGATAATACTTTTCAATATTGGGTGGATTCCTACCTCGTAAAAGCTAACTGTAACGATATCTCCTGGATAAAGTTATCTGCAGCTTGCAGGTAGAGAAAGACACTATTGTATGTGAGCAAGCGAGAGAAATAATAAGAAAATTATAGAGAAGAGTGTCTAAGCCAGGGAGAGTGTATACGAACAGTGTTGACAGGGTTGAGGGAGAAAAGACATCACCACCTGTTTCTACAATCTGCGTCGGCGTCTACTGTGGAAGATTGTGTTAACAGTAAGTTGGTGTCAACATTCACACCTCTAGGAAAGGAGGAGAAGAGGATGGATGATGAAGAAGAAGGAGAAGAATAAGAGGAAGAGGAGGAGTTTGTGATAAGGCAGGAAACATCACGCAGTGTCACGTCAGGCGGTTGTTGTCAGTTCTCCTATCTTGGCTTGCAAAAGCACAAAGTAAGACGTGACAACACTAAGTTCTTCTTCCCCTTCTTCTTCTTCTGCTCCTCCTTCTTCTTCATCTTCCTCCTCTTTCTTCTTCTTCTTCACATCCTTCTTCTCTTATTGGTGTCTCATTTGGTTGAGTTCATTCCCTGTAGTGGTTAGTAAGACACGCTCCGTTGTTAGTAAAGCCATTCATCACCTCTGTACACTTCATCTTTTACCCCCACTCCTGTCCTGCCTGAAGTTACTAAATCTGGTGTATAAGTTTGGATATATATGTATGTTGAATAGATAAGTAGATAGATAGATAAAAAAAATAGATGCTCCTATATTCTATGAAAACACAGTAGTTGTTTTAAATATTTTTCTAATTTATTTGAAATTATCAATTTTGTACTTTATCTTTTACCAACTATACTTCCTAAAGTTACTAAGTCTGTGGTACAAGATAGATTTAGACAAATAAGTTGGATAGATAGATAAATTTAAAAAAGATACTTCTTATTCTGTGAGAGGAGCTGTATTTGTTTCATATATTTTTTTAATTCAGTTGAAATTATCATTTTCGTACTTCATCTTTTATCACCTGTACTTCCTAAAGTTGAGAAATCTGTGGTATAAGATGGATTGATAAATTTGATGTAATTGATAAATTTGTTAGATAGATAAATAAAAAGAAAAAAAAATACTTCTATATTCTATGAGAGGAGCAGTATTTGTTTCAAATATTGTTTTAATACAGTTGAAATCTGTTAATTTTGTACCACCTGAACCACCTTTACCACCTGAACTTCCTAAAGTTACCAAAATGTGGTATAATTTTGAATAAATAAGTAAATATAAAGTTCTCTACATAGAAAGTTAACTGCAATTGGCATTTGCTAGTTGTGTTTCAAGTATTACAAAAATTGCAATGTCTAGGTACTCCTTGGAACTTAATTATGTGGAGAATTTCGTTATTCGGGAGTTCGTTAAATGGAGGCTTGATTGCAATTGGCATTGGATTATTGTGTAAAATAACTTGTACAGTGGAGCTTCGGTACTGCAGTCTAAACTTATCCTAGAGCCACGCAGCTCACTGTGTCTACATCCATTCAACAACATGTGTTTGATGTTGCAGCTTTGCTCAAGGCTCTAGTATTGAAACTACTATGCAAGCTCCCTTACAATTATTGTTCCAGTTACTTATCAGTGGTCGAATTTGGTCAAAAAATATGGAAAACTTCAAAGTTTATTCACCCCGAACAACACAATAGTCCCTTAAAGACTTTGTTCTCACCTACTCTAGGGAGCTAAAACCCTTCTAAAGTTGTGCCCCAAAAACTTTGAAACTTTGACAAAAGAGAGCTTGGTCCATTGTTTGTAATCTTCAAGATTTCCAACGCTTCTTTTCTTTCCTCAACCTCGTTTTTAATTATTGTTTCCCCCACTTATCTCTAAATCATTGTTTCCCCTCTTTTTTAATTAATCTCGAACACTGTTTCGGCTCCCCCTTCTTTCGGCAGCTTGATAACTCTTTTAAACTTTAAAACTTCTTATTCACACCATGGCATCATTGACTTATTATCTTTAGCTTCCTGAAATTACTATGATGTGATTATTTAGTGCAAAGTGAATCGTTTAGCTGAACCCTGGGTTATTAGAGGTGATGTCTGTAGTGTAGACACTTTTTATTGACCTATACGCGATAAAAAGTTGAAATATTGTAATTTTTTGTAGAAAAACCAATTTTGAGACATTTCCGCACAATTTGGTAAGTTTTTCATGTTTATTGAAATGTATAGCTTCCGAATGTAAATAAATAAATAGATTAATAACTAATTGAATAGCTGTAGCTACTAGAGGTTGCTGTGAGGTATTGTTCAATAATCATAATAAATGACAAATAACTATATTCAATTATTTTAAGCATAATAATACTAATAAGCGTATGGCTTTTATTGGTGGGGAGACCCTTACGGCCATTTTATGACAAACATGGTGGACTTTATGTCGATTCCGAACCACCGAGAAGTAATTTTACAGCAGAGAACAGAGTTTTTTTGCTTCCCAATCCAGTCAGTCATCCTTATAAAGAGGGCCCAGGAGAGCGTTGGCTGTCTTATCTGATTGAAGAGATACCTACGGCTTGTGGTTCTCATTAGCCTTATTTGGTGGACCTACTGTTTTAGTTAGATTCCAAACCACCGGGTAAATGGACCTAGTATTTTAGGTGGGTTCCAAACCACCTGGTAAGTGATAATAAAGTTTTTAAGTGATAGAAGCAAGTGATTTTGAGCATATTTCACGTTCTATACTGTAGTACTGTGTTGAATTACAATATTCAACTTTCCCATACTCTTGTTGCAATCAATATGGACGTTCGAAAAAGAGCTCGGCTATCTTCGACATAATAATCCTTGACATAGCAGAATGGTGACAGGGTTTATAGAGGGTATAATAACTCTAATCGGCCAGTGAACCCTTCCTTTAAAACCACCCTCCACCCATGCACCCCTTCCGCGCATTTCCAAATTGACTGTAGACTCACAACAACAACAAGGTTTGACACAAAATCCATAAGAGCCGCCATTGGAGGGGGGGGGGGGAGAAGTTGGTGGCCAGGAATTCCCCCAAATGGATGATGAAAATAGAGAAAAATTAAGGGACGATTGTGGACATATACAGAAAGCAATAGGCTGACCTGCTGTCTCATGATAAGAGAGGATTCGGAATTTGCATTAGGAGAGAAAGAGAGGGAATTATGATGATTGAGTGAGAGGGGGATAAAAGTCCTGAAGGATGGAGGGGAGGGAGCTTCGGGCTTTCATTCGGCTTGGCGACATGTTGGAAAGCTAATGCAACATGATGGGGGGGATGGGCAAGAGGGGTTTGCTAGGGTTTTGCCGCCTCATTAAATATTGAAAACGTTGTCCCCCCCCCCTTCTCATAATCCCCCTACTTGTCCAGCCCCCCTACAACGCAATCGACTCGCATATATCGCATCCAGAGATAGATAACATCGACAAGTAGAGTAAGATAGTGGGAGTGTGAGTGAGAGAGTGAATGAAAGGATAAAACGATGGTAGTTTTTGGTTTTTCAATTACTGATATGGCGGTGTGCACACACAGACAGTTGATAAAGGAGTGAACAGAGCTTGGCACCCTTCAAACGTCGAAATTAAATTGCCAAAAAATTCGTCGATACCTTTTCGATGATTGATATCAGGAGTGGGATAAAAAAAGCATGGGAGCTATTCTGGGTTCAATAGGAGATCTAGTAGGTGTGCGATAGGTGAAAATGGGTGTAAGGTGGTTCGAAACTCACTTAAAATTGTGGGTTAAATGTTTTTTGTTAGGTGGATCGAACGGCGAGGTGAAAGGAAGGAGGATAAAAATAATGTAATATGTTATCAAAGTGAGAGACGTGTAGGCAAAGCTTGCTCGCTATGATATTCAAATGTTGTAGGGTGTTCGGAACTCACTTAAATTTTTCCGTTGAATGGTTTTTATTAGGTGGATTGAACGACGAGGTGGAACGAAGGAGGTAAAATACATAATGAGAGGCTTTCTATGGTAGTATGGTTTTTGGAGGAAGCAAGCACAAAAACAAGCTTTTTTATTCTACTTTTTTGGGTGCCATAAACTGTTGTGCAATAAACATCAAGATCTTACCACATTGTATTTTATACAAAAATATCTTGAAATTGTTCCTTCCTATTTGAAATTTTGATTTTCAACTTCATAATGACCGTATATGTCGATTTACTGAAGGAAATTTTCCCAACTTTGACATGTGATTATCGAGAATTCATAGTGCGATCGATCTTGATCGATAATAACTCTTATTGCAAACATTTATATTGTTCTTCTAATAATGCAGTGGAAAATGATGTACAATATTTAATTATTTATTTATTTTGGAATATAAATGTATGAGGGGGCTTAAGATATTGTTTATCTACAATTCGAAACAAATTTGGATAGTTTATGTTTAAACTGGCATCAAAATCAGAAGAAAACTAAGTTCAAGCTTTTTTGCTTCTTCGAAGATATAGATACATTTTATGAGAGAAATCTCAGGCTTACCTTGAGCTATCATCAACTCAAGGGAGACTTGAATTTTTATTAAAGATGGTATCAAAAACAGGAGAAAACTAAGTGCATGTTTTGTACATTTTTCAAAGGGATAGATGCTTATTTTAAGTGAGAAATAATAGACCCTTATTGATGAAGATACCTGAGGTTTCCTTAACTCATGAGTGACTTGAAGGGTAACTTTAGTATCCCTTGAGTTGAGGAAACCACAAGGTAGGTTCATAAACAAAGGTCTAGTCCTTAGACAAATTTTCTTACTCTCCTAGGTTGAAATTACCCTTGAATAGTAGGAGTCAGACGATTAATTTTTTTAATTTAATGGATTTTATTTAACTGATAATAGTAATTATTATTACTGAATACGACAGACGATTTGGTGTATAGGTGGTATGGGGGAAGTGAACAACAGCATCGTCGTAATGGTTGTCACAGCTGGAAATCTACACTAATCAAGATGGCGGACGGTTGTCATCACTCTTAATGCTAAATCACTGAGTGTTCCTGACACTAGAGTGATGAGAGAGATTGGGCGTGGGAGAGTGAGTGTGAGGATGAGAGAGAGTGAGTGAGTGAATGAGTGTGAGTTCCGGACAACCAGAGCCAGAATACAGCCACTGTCATAGACCGCCAAACAAATGACATTATGATTGATCACTTGCTGAAACAGTTCATTTCTCTTTCTCTGTCTCTCTATCTCTTCTTTCTTCCTCTCTATTTCCCTCCTTCTTTTTTTCTTCCCTCTAAGTCGTCTCTCTCTCTCTCAGTATTCCAGAAATCGAGATTGAAACAAATTATGTGTGCTTTCAAAAATATCTGGATTAATTACTGTAACCTAAACATGTATTTTGGTGGAGAATGAGTCTTTAAAACATGTTTTTTTAGTGTATTTGGAGTAGTTTTCACTTCAGAAAAATGTTTAAGTTGAGTATCTCTCAATTATTATATTAGTTATGGAAGCAAATAATGGGATTATCCTGTATACTTCCGTATTTGTATTTTCAAATAAATAAATAACGGTTCTCCTATATAACGAATTTTAAGGTGATCTAGTTAGGTGTATCCTGTAAGCCCACAGCTGGTCTTTTAATTTTTAAAAAAAGGGGTCATTTATTTATTAGTTATTCAATAAATTATAATTAGTATGATCGATTCCACTACCTTAAATTTGGTAGGTGATGATCAAATATGTTCACTTTAATATTGAATGTAATGTTAACACATTACTTTCTATCAAGTAGTAATAATGATATTAGCTTCTCATGTTGTACTTGCAATATTTGTGTATGGGCAACTCATGAAAAACCTACAGGTGTAGGACCTTTATTGTAATTATTCCCTGAAATGTATTGATTGAATGTTCTCCTAAACACTGCATCAAATGTGCTCTGAGATGTTTACTGGTTTCCATCATTTAAATAGAAATTAAAAAGCGTACTTCAACTTTAGATACAACAGTATTGTAACTTAAATTTTTCTTGTATTCCATTCCTATTTAACTTTCAAAAGCCTATGCTTTATTTAAACTAGCAGCTACCCGTCCTTCGTACGGATTATGTTTAGAAATACTACTAAATATGTTTCGGCTTTTTTGATAGCAACGATCATGAAGTTGTTTTAGCAGCTTAGTAAACAACTTAGGACGTAAAGAATTCAGTGACAGTTATTAGAGAGAATATTTGAGAACAGCTGATTGATATATTATCATAAATTACGTGATTTGTTGTTGTCCTTATGTGGTAATAATAGTGCTACCTGGCGAATTCCCAAGAGCCTAGCACAAACCGCACCTTCCTAAAATGTTAATTTTTGTTTTGATAAATTGAAATTAGAAAATTTTGTTTTTTTTTCAACAAAGAAATAATTGATAAAACATAAGATGAGCTTTGATTCACCAGACATATGTTTCCTAAAAGACTGCAATGCTCCGACTACACAAGTCTGCAGACAGCGTAAATAACGCTGCGAAGGGCCCATCATTTATATTTGAGAACAGCTGATTGATATATCATGATAAATTACGTGATTTGTTCTTATTCTTATGTGGTAATAAAACTTGGAAGAAATGTATCCAAAATCGCACAATACTTGGTTTTTAAACGTTTATTATTCTGTTAAAAAAAAAGTTAATTTAGTTTTTTATAGCTAAAGACATTGTCAAAAAGGTTTTCAATACTGATAAATAACTTTAATCCCGATCGATGCTCTCGTTTTTCAGGAGAAGGCCGCGTAAAATGTATCCAAAATCGCACAATACTTGGTTTTTAAACGTTTATTACTCTGTTAAAATAAACGTTAATTAAGTTTTTTATAGCTAAAGACATTGACAATAATGTTGTCAATACTGTTCAATAACTAAAATCCCGATCGATGCTCTCGTTTTTGAGGAGAAGGCCGCCAAAAATGCCTTTGCGGCCGTGACAGACAGACAGACAGACAGACAGACAGAAAGTGAGATAAGACTATTTTCGGCTTATTTAATGTATAAAACGTAAAAATAACCAAAAAATATACAATTCTGATAAATGTACAGACAAAACTCTAATTTTATTTATATAGATTATTTTAATAAATAGAGAGAGATTGATTGATTGATTACTTTATTCATACAAATAATAATTCGACAGTTGCAAGTCTAAAGTACAATAGACATCGCCAAGTAGTCTATATAAATAAAATTAGAGTTTTGTCTGTACATTTATCAGAGTTGTATATTTTTTGGTTATTTTTACGTTTTATACATTAAATAAGCCGAAAATAGTCTTATCTCACTTTCTGTCTGTCTGTCTGTCTGTCTGTCACGGCCGCAAAGGTATTTTTCGCGGCCTTCTCCTCAAAAACGAGAGCATCGATCGGGATTTTAGTTATTGAACGGTATTGAAAACATTATTGACAATGTCTTTAGCTATAAAAAACTAAATTAACTTTTTTTTTAACAGAGTAATAAACGTTTAAAAACCAAGTATTGGGCGATTTTGGATACATTTCTTCCAAGTTTTATTACCACATAAGAATAAGAACAAATCACGTAATTTATCATGATATATCAATCAGCTGTCCTCAAATATAAATGGTGGGCCCTTCGCGGCGTTATTTACGCTGTCTGCAGAATTGTGTAGTCGGAGCATTGCAGTCTTTTAGGAAACATATGTCTGGTGAATTGAAGCTCATCTTATGTTTTATCAATTATTTCTTTGTTGAAAAAAAACAAAATTTTCTAATTTCAATTTATCAAAACAAAAATTAACATTTTAAGAAGGTGCGGTTTGTGCCAGGCTCTTGGGAATTCGCCAGGTAGCACTATTATTACCATGTAAGAAAAAATTACGTAATTTATCATGATATATCAATCAGCTGTTCTCAAAAAATATTCTCTCTGATACCTGTCACTGAATTGTTTACGTTCTAAGTTGTTTACTAAGGGCCCGTTCACACGATACAGTTTTTGTGCGGTACAGTAAATTTGCTGTATCAGTTATTTTGCAGTGCTTTCGTTTGCATGTAAATTTCATATTGTATGTTCACACAATACTGTTTCGACTGGATCCAGTAAAAAAGCTGTTCTAGCCGATTTCTACATTCGGTTTCGTCTTCGAAAACTGTATCGCTAAAATCAGCTGTACCGCAAAATAACTATCCGTATCCGGTGGCACATGGATTGTACCGGTAATGGATATGTTCAAACGCTACGCTTATTATGCTGGAAGCAGTCTTCAGATCGTCAGCATTGATCTTCTTCATTGATATTCTTCAGCATTGATCTTTTTATTAGTGAATTCCAGTGTCCAGACGTGGAAGATATTAATTGTGAAAATTTAATTTCTCTAATATATGAGAGACCCGCCTTGTGGGACAAGACTTAAGATTAATATAAAAATAAAGAGAGAAAAATGTGTGGAATATTGAAACCACAATTTGCGTACATGATCAAAATTCAAGAGAAACCTTCAGTAAGAAACTTATTTAAAAAATCTCACACAAATAAAAAAAATCCTGGACTGGAGTAAATAAAACTGAACTGGAAGCGCAATGAAAGAAGGAGGAGAGCACAGCAATAAGCAGCAAAGCCGGACCGTGTGAACATCACAGTACAGTTGACACCGTACAGTAAAAAAACCGTACCGCAAAAAAACTGTATCGTTTGAACGGGGCCTAAGCTGCTAACAACTTCATGATCGTTGCTATAAAAAAAGCCGAATCATATTTAGTCTTATTTCTAAACATAATCCGTACGAAGGACGGGCACAATAGCTAGTATCGCATAAAATATTATTACACTTATTACATAAACGGTTTATCTATATACAAACATGAAATTACGACTGGAAATTATATTAATATGGTATATAAAAAATTGGTGATACATTAAATAAAAAGGCGAAACATTAAATGAAAAGGCGAAAATTTTGCATGAAAAGGCGAAGTTGGGGACGGTGTCCCTCTCTTGCACTTAACCTAGAGAGTGAGATAGAGATGGGGTAGAGAGAGAATTAGTGAGAGTAACTGTTAAACGTGAGTGTAAACAAAGCGTGATTCTCTCGAAACTGTGACGTGACTTGACGTGACGTGAAGTGACGCAGTGTGCGGTGGGGGGAGGGGTTGTGGAGTGTTCTAGTGGTGGTTCAAGTGTTTTGGGGTGGTTTAGGGGGGGGAGGTGCAAGTGTGCAAGGGTGGTCGAGGGGGCCCCTGGCTTAAATCCCTACTCAACTCAACTCACTGTGCCAAATTACACTTCCCAAGAGGAGTGAGCACTCAGCTCAGGCTCTACTTCACCACTACCTAAAATCTCACGGTCTTACCTTCGTTGTCTTTGTTTTTTGTTTCTCTCATTCTGTTTATAATATTGTTATTTCAGAGAAACGTGATGAAAATAGTTACACTTCCCCTCGCCCCTCAAATTATAGAGATCAAATTTAGAGAATAAAAATTGAAGAAGATTGTATTTACAGTATCATTGCTTGATTAACGGATTATCATTTGGTATAATATCATTTACCCGGTGGTTCGGAACCTTCCTAAAATAGTAGGTTCACCATGTTACCAATAACATGACTTTGGGAAATGATTGCCGAGTGCCGTAGCAGGTATCTGTTCGATCGGAGATAAGTTACGAAACTTCTGTGCGCTCTTTGTAAGGGTGACTGATTGGATTGGCCAGCAAAAGAAACTGTTCTCTGCTGTACAATCACTTCCCGGTGGTTCGGAACCCACCTAAAACTGTAGATCCAACTCATCAATCACCATCATCCAATTCATTACCCACCCACGGTCTCAGACCTATGTGTGCTTCATCCTCCGGAAAAAAACTTAAGCGGCGAGGTGGAACTACCCGCGAGGGTCTTTCCACCAATAAAAGCCATACTTTTTTAATCGATTAATTATTTGTCAACGGCAATAATTGAGCTTTCAGTGAATGTTATTAGTGCATTGAAAGGGCCTACTAATAATTAGCTCTACTAATTACAATTTTTCTACCAACTAATACCAAAACCAGCTTTTTCTCATGATGCAACCATTCATTCAATAGGTGTTTCACCATGTAAAAACTTGCTTATGAAAGAAATATATTCTGTCTCTGAACTATTTCAAATTGCGTTCGTTTATGTTCAAATAAAATGAAATTTACGATTTACAATGTGTGAAAAGGCTTCAAAGACAAACATGGAGGTGTCATCCATCCATGTTGATCAGAGTTTACTTTCGTAACAAAGTTGATCCTCGAGTAAAGAAAGTTTCACTGCTCGCAATCGATAGTTCCCGAGGGAATTAACATCTTCTCTTTATTTTTCTTCTCTTTCTACTTCTTCTTCCTCCTTAGTACGTGTCTACCTTTTACGACACTTGCTCTAGTTCATCGACAGAGTTACTCACTTGCTATCAATTTGAACCCTAAAACCGACACTCTCTCCGACAGGTTATGGGATGGTGGGGGGAGGGTAATGATGGCTCTCTCCCCTCCGAAAACTTTGGAATCGTCACAGGACAAAGGTCACCAAAAGTGTCCTTCATCACGAAGGAAAAAGGACTCTTTGTTTTATGACAGAAGGACGTGAGTCACTTACAATGTTTTATTCCCTTCTGAGAATGTTCTCACTGTTTCGTTCTTGGTCTTCTGTTTCTCATTCATCTGTCTCTCTCACTCTCTCTCTTTCTCTTACTTCATTTTCAGCCAACTTTTGGCAACAATTGCAATTATAATAACGATTTCAAAGGGGATTGTTCCAAATGCAAATCACGATCTATTATTATCATCTCCAATTTTCTTTATTAAAATTCGAAGAGTGAGCTTAATTCAACAATGACATTGTTTTCTTGAATTTGAATTTCGACGAATATAGCTTATATGATTTATTTCAAGAATGTCGTCATTTAAATTTTGAGAGAATTTATGAGGATTATGGGTGTGCAGCGACTAAATAAGTTCTTTGAAAATTCGTTTTTGTTCAATTAATTCATTGTAGAATTTTATGGGGTTTTCTAGATAGTTCGTTGTGCAACAGACCATATTTCATATTGAATTCTTCAGCCTCTGGATACTAGTAAATATAAAGGTTGAAATACCTGCGTTTTGGTATCATATTAATTGGATACCAAAACGCAAGTATTTAAACCTTTATCTAGACCATATTTGCTACATTCAAGAACCTAATAGTCTTGGTGAAACAGTTTCTGATATTAATTTCATGAATTTTGTCTCATCAAAAAAAATAAAACCTTACAAGGATACAAGAGATTTACTTTGAAGAAACAAAAAATAGACATTTTTATAAAAAAAAAGGGTTACATCAATTATATAAAGAATTAATATTTATCCTATTTTAAAAGTGTAGTGTAACAACTCTCCTACTTTATGAGTAATTTGTGAAATGTTCTTTGATATCTACTCAGTTCTTTCCGTAATATTATTCAATATTAATAAGCTGTAATATGCATGGAGAACTCCCCTACAGCTCCCCCAAAAAACATTACGTGTGAAGAAGTCTGATTTGATTTCATAAAGATGAGTTTCATTCAATGATAAGTATATAATATTTTTCCTATATTTTGGAAATTATTTAAATATTCGTACCCTGATTTGTGTGGAGAAATTTCGAAAAAAACTCGAATAAATTGATGAGTTTATTTCTAGATGAAAAATTAATAGAGCTCGGTTTCCTTCTATTCTTTCTTTCCTTCAGGCCTACTTTACGTTCTTTTTATTATATTTTTGATCACAAATCACTGGCACTCAGCTTTTACATCCGCCATTTTGTATTTTGTTTGTCACTGCCTAAGACGAATCATACAATCACAGTGCTTTTCCTCCTCCTCTGCCTCATTCTGTCGCTCGTCTTTCTTTTCTTTGTCCTTCTTCCTCACCGCCTGCTCCTCCTCTTCCTTCTCCTTTCTCCTCCTCTCACGACTTCTACCCTCAACCATTTTACTTCATCTCCTTTTCCTCTTGTTCTCCTCCTATTCGTAACCCCAACCAACCACACCTCCACAATATTATTTGTTTACTCTTGACATGCAACTGAACAGAACACAAGAAATGGAACAACAATAGAAGGAATAGCGAGTAGAAAAATAAAGGGAAAATTTTCCCTTTTTCCTTCCTTTTTTCTCCCTCCCACGTATCGGAAACAAATCCAATTATCCGGCATCATCCCTGTGGCCAACGCGAGCTCATAGCCAATTACACTTGCCATATAGCTATCGCCTATATATCTATATATTACACTTTGCATGTATAGCGCTCCATCGATTGTCTATATCTATATATTACAAATATATGTATGGCGTTACATTGCCCGTGTATCTATATATTACCGTATATGCGTATAGAGCTGGTAGCAAATACGTGGGCCTACATGAGATAACCAGATAAATGCGAATTTACACATCACATATGGGAGGCGCTCTTAATACTCTGACATTAGTGACACATGCTTTGCTGAATAAATACTGGCTAGCACAATTCATAAACACCACCACATAATCTATAGAAGAACTATATTTACGAGTAGATATTTACACTATTCTACCCTATTCTAATTTATCAATGATTAATGTACGTCTTTATTATCTTTTCTCCAGTGTCTCTTGACTCGAGGGATTCTTGAAATGCTTGTATGAAAACATTGCACTTCAATAGTTTAAATATTAGGTGTTCTCTTTGTAGTGGTGAAGATGATGTTGTGGAAGATATCCATAATGAATAATACGACTTGACGTTGTCGCAACCACATTTAAGTTATTAAAAACAATGAGATACTAGTTTCGGTTGTTACACCATTATCAATCTCAAACAAACTCAAATAATATATAGAGTTTCATTGAGATTGATAATGGTGTAACAATCGAAACTAGTATCTCACTGTTTTTAATAAATGTGGTTGTGACAACTTCAAGTCTCATTCTTCATTAGTTGCTCAAGAGTGAAAGTACATTTTAACATCGTTTTAAAGTAATAATGTGTTAACAGTTTTCTATTTGTTCTACGTTCAATAAAAAAGAAATAAATCCACAAAAAGGGGTCGAAAGGCACCCGATGTTCAAAGCGCCGATGATGTTTTGTTTCCACCTGAATTCAAAGGGAGGCATTCACACACAGAGATCAATGCATGCGTCATTTCACCTGACAACCGAACGTTGAAAAGCTGTGTATGTGTGAAAGGGCCTGTTTGATGCTTTGGAATGCATTCAGTGCATACGTCAGGGGAAGCTTTCAGCCCCTCTTTGCCTTTCTCTCCTCCCCCCCCCCCCTGAAACAGCGAATGGGGCACCTATGAATAATTGTCGGGCCGCTTTTGGTAGCGTCAAAATGGCGCGCGTTCCTCTTTCGAGTGACGCGGAATCGTTTACGATTGAATTGACAAACTCACTGTGATATTGTTGTACCTTGTATGTTGTTGTTATTCTACGTTGTTTTTGGTGTCTTTTGTCAGGTTTTGGGAACGATTTTCAAGTGCAGTTTGAAAGAAGTGTCGTTTGATGACAGATATTCATTACATTGAAACATTGTTTACCTGTCAAAAATAGAATACTGTAATAAATTACTGGAAAATGTTGATATTTTAACTACAGATAGTATGTCTTTGTTTTTGTATGTCTTAGGAGAGAATATCAATGAAACATTGAAAAACATTTTTTTATGAATCAAAGTGATAAAAATGTGATGTATGATTCCGGATATTTATTGATGTTCTCCATTAGGAAATACTTGAACAATCTAATATCAAAACTGACACTGTATTTCTTTTAAAATTTAATTTTTACTCACTTTATACTGGAGGGATGCTTTTCGCTACTAAGGAGAAGCTGATGAAGAGTATTAGAATAGGATAGAATATTAGAATGGATATTTATTACCGGTAGTTTGAAACATTGTTTAAATGTATAAAAAGGATGCTAGAATGGAAGACTGGACACTTTTGATATTTCAACTACTGGTAGCATACCTTTGTAACTGAGAATAACAATGAAATATTGAAAAATATATTTTCTGTGATATAAAAGTGATCAAATGACCATGTTTTATGACAGATATTTATTCCCGCATTTCTTGTTCCATAACTATATTATTTATACTCAATTAAAATTGACTGCAATTGACTGTTAAGATATTAGTTTGAAACATTAATAAAATACTGCAATAAATGACTGGAAACTTTCAATATATTACAGGTAGTATACCTTTGTATGGGAAAATATCAATGATATATTGAAAAATATAGTCTCTGTGATAAAATTGTTTTATTTATGAATTTCTGTTGTCTGCTAGGTGCGAATTCAAAGTGTTAGGGTAGAGACAGTTGTTGAACTCTTCAGAATTTTGGTCAATAGCTTTTGTTAACTGGTTGGCAGCCCAAGAAGCAATCTCTCGCCATCAAAGACAAATGAAGACGACTGTTTTCTCTTTCTTCTTCTTCTTCTTCTTCTTCTTCTTCTCTTCCTTATGCTCTCTTCGTTTTCTTCTTCTTTATCTACAACTTCTTGCATCTTCTACTCATTTTTTTTTTGTCTCTTTGTCTGCTTTTACTAATTGGTGAAAACATGGTTAGACAGTTGAGGAGTGTAATCATTAAAGGAAAAAAGAAGGACAAGATGA
Organism: Conomelus anceps; assembly: GCA_948455865.1. Taxonomy (NCBI): domain Eukaryota; kingdom Metazoa; phylum Arthropoda; class Insecta; order Hemiptera; family Delphacidae; genus Conomelus; species Conomelus anceps. The sequence goes on from OX418216.1 coordinate 22,614,109, forward strand.
AGAAGAAGAAGAAAAATAGGAAATGGAGGAGGAGGAAATGGAAGAAGTAGTGGCTGGTGAGAAAATGACTTGATGGGGGGCAACTGAACATTGAAGAGAGAAAACTTAAGACAGAAATGGAAGATTTGTTAATCGTGATGTTGGATTGGTTGTTGGTGGTGGAGGGGGGAGGATGGGGTTTGAAACATTGACTGTAAAACAGCTAGTGGTTCGGCGGAGGGGGGGGGGGGTGTTTGTTTAAGGGGGCCCTCAGCTTTGTTGGTGAAGGGGAAAAGGTTTAGGATGAGGTTTCTGAAGAAAAGCTTCGGAGCGACGGAGATCTGCTCTGAGGTACACAAAGATGAAAGCTAAAGGAAGAGGTGGTGGGGCCGTGGTGGAGGAGGATGAGGAGGAGTTAAATAAGAAGAAGAGGAAGAAGGAAAAGAAGATTAAGAATAAGAAGGGGAACCGACTTCCTCTTTTGATAGACACAGACAAAATCGACTAAAGCCCGGGTGTTTTCTATAATATATTATCTTTTGCCCGTCTTCTTCATCATCATCATCCTCATCTTCTTCTTCTAGTTCTTTTTCTTCTTCAGCAGGCCCGTTTATTTTGTCAGTTACCCTCACAAGCAATCTCCCCTATCCGCGCTCCAAAAACCTGCAAACCTTCTTTCATCTTATCTTTCTTCATTTAACTTCGAATTCGCCCGAATAGTCGGCAGTATAAACGGATCTTTCTCTCTTATTTCTCTTTTCAACTCATCTTTATCTAGTTTTCTGCTTCTTATTGCATTCTGCATATACTACTTTCTCGTATTGCAGGTAGAGTAGCTCAGCTCCTTAAAATGCAGGATTCTTAGTTCAAGGGGTTTCTTGGCTGTATTCATAGGCTTCATATCGGTGTTTACTGGTCAACTAATCTGTATTTCTCTATGTTTTTAGGTCTTAAAATGTGGTCCGTATGTCCCAACTTCTCCTTATTGTGTTAATACATCAACTAGTCTAACTTTCTTTGTAGTGAAGAAAATGATCTGGTGGAAGATATCCATAATGAATAATAAGACGAAACTGTCACAATCACATTTATTAAAAATATAGAGATACTAGTTTCGGATGTTATTCCATTATCAATCTCAAACAAACTAAAAAAAAAACTAAATTACAGAGTAGCTTAGTATATGCTATACACGGAATGATTCTATTGGGTAAGGGATAGGCTGACCTTCATTGACGGTTTGTGATTGGCTGAAGGCCATAACAGGTTACGCCCTCTGGTGGGAGGAGCAACAAGCAAAATAAGAATCATATCAAGAACTAAAAGCCGTGAACGTGTAGAAAGTAACAAAAAGAACAATACACAAGTAAATTAGATTCTATCCTAAATTTACTTGTGTATCGTTCTTTTTTGTTACTTTCTACATGTACACGGCTTTTAGTTCTTGATTTGATTCTTATTTTTCTTGTTGCTCCTCCCACCAGAGGGCGTGACCTGTTATGGCCTTCAGCCAATCACAAACCGTCGATGAAGGTTAGCCTATCCCTTAGCCTACAGTATCATTCCGTGTATAGCATATATTAAGCTACTCTGTAATTTAGTTTTTTTTTAGTTTGTCTGAGATTGATAATGGTGTAACATCCGGAAACTCGTATCTCTATATTTTTAATAAATGTGGTTGTGACAATTTCGTCTTATTATTCATCACCTAGTCTAGGTTATCCAGCTTTATATACAGTATTGTGAATGTTGTATATTTCCAGATGTACTGTATATCATGTTCTGTACTTTCCTAAAATTACCGAATGCCCAAACTTCGCCTTATTGTATAAATACATCAGCTATTCCTAGATGATCCAGCTGTATGGATTGTGAATATTTTATAACTGAGGGCTGCATTTATGAACATACTGGAGTGATACTTATGCCCGTATTTATGAACGGTCTTCAGTGTCTCTTGAATCGAGGTACTCTTGAAATTCCTATATATAACTACATTAAATTTCAGGAGTCCCTTAAGTTAATAGACACTGAAGAGCGTTCTTTAATACGGGCATAAGTATCCCTCCAGATGAATAGTTTTCCAGGATCTGCAGTCTAACTTGTAAAGCATCCATGTTTTTAATAACGAATTCCTTTATGGATTTTCATGTTGTCCCCAAATAACGAAATCCTATATGCTGTCCTCTGTCCTAGACATTAATCAATAAAAGAAATACCTGGAAAGTCATATATTGGTTCACGAGAAATATTTGCAGAATTTAAAGCTTTGCAGAGTAAGATTAAGCTTTATGATTTAGCTTTCCAAAGTAAAAAATTATTTGATTGATTGATTGTCTTATTGTAGCTTGAGGTGAAATAGGTTTTTTCATCCCATATACAAAAAAGGCTACATCAATTAATTGTATTGCTTTCTAAATGTCTCTGTTGAATGATGCTGGCTTAGACGCAGGGAGTAGCTTAGAGGTGTTCCCGATAGAATAAGAATACACATTCACCCGTGCAGCCAGTCCCTGTGTAAAGGTGAGAGTGGGCTGTAATAGTGCTTCAGAATTTGTTCGGTAATCTAGTTAAAAGAGGTTCTTAAGAAGCTGCTAACTATCTTGTAAGCATTTAATTTGTTAACCTCTTATTTATATAGTTTATAAAAAACTAATTATTTTCAATGATTAAAAAAAGTTCACTTTCTTAAATAATGTGTCAGCATACGCGGTTACACATATCCTAATTTTTTTTCAACTTCATATAGATACAACTCTTTTAACTAGCTGAGAAAAGCAATGTTAAACTACTTCACTACTCGTTTGCGTGGCACACTGCTTGAATACAAAACATGATGTTGAGGTCTGAAGAGTCACAGTCGAAATCGGCTATGGTAATATACATAGAGTAATTTATTGAGTTTGAATGAAGATAGAAATTAACTGTATTTGACGGTGGGTGGTTTAGAGAACGATTCCCCAATCGGGGGAACGGTATTTTGGCAGCGCAAAATTGGAGGTATGATGAATGGTGAGGGGGGGGGGTTGGACTGATAAAGGTTGGTAGGGGAGGAAATAAATAGCAACATCGACTGCTTTTCGAGGGGATGCATAGCCCCCCCCCCCCACATAGGGGCTGAGGAAGTAGACACCTTCACACCTTCTCCGTTGTTTAATCGTTTTCGAAATGAACGTAGCCTCCCTCTACCTGTATCCCCCTTCAAACACTAGTAGTCAGGGGAAATTAAAAGATTTATCAGGTTGCCCGTACAAATTGGCAGGGGGCGCACTGCTGGTTGGGGGTTGGGGGCCCACCAGGCTCTCGAGTGGCCCACAACCGAATATACCCTTTTCTCTTCACCTTCCCCTCCTCTATCTAGTCCAACAACCCTCGAATAAACTTTTGTGTTTTCCGGTTTGAACGCAGCCTGGTCCGCATAGTGATTCTGAATTGTTTATTACCCCTCCCCCCTTATTCTCTCTTAGGGGGTGTTATGATGCGGGGGGGACTTATACAGGAAGTGAAGTGTCCATATATGAACAATTGAGAGTGAAGAGACAGAGAGTATGTGTGAGAGGGAGAGAGAGAGTAAAAGTGAAAAATTTGATCACTGACTATCTAATAATGACTGATTTCGTAATATAGTTATCCAAAAAATTTGTTATCCGTGGTTCGGAACCCACCTAAAATAGTAGGTCCTCCATGTTCTCCCTATTATGGCGCATATTATTATTATTATTAAAACTATTATTATTATTATTATTATTGTTATTATTTATTATTGAACTCCGAAAATTGATAACCCAATTGCTGATTATCTACAGTAAATAATAAAATTCTCAAATTCCAATTCAAATTTATTCATCTTTCATAGCAAAGAAACATCAACATTAGAAACATAAAAATACATCTGAAAAATACAAAATTAAATAGTATGCTAATTGGTGCAGAAGTTATACAATGGTGTTCAATTCAATGGAAAGAGAAAAAAATAGCACACACACAGCAGCTGAATAACTCTTTTATACATCATATCTCAACTCCGTGCCATCGCGCAGCATCTTATCACAATTAGCACATCTCAGCACAATAGTGTACTGTTGCGGAACAATGATTTTGTATAATATAGGGATGTTAGCGACAGAGTTATGATGAAATTTGGATGCACCTTTAAACTACAAAAGATGTCTAATTTATTAATTTATTTTTATCGAAAAACTTTCAGGAGATAAAAATACGAGTACGAGTATTCCAAGAGCTAGCGTTTTGGAGGTAATGCAATGCCTCCTTCTTTATATTGTGGAAGGAGAGAACTTGATTCACTAGGGTAAGGCTGTCTACAGAATTAAAGTACAGAATTCCCATTTGGTGTTGGGAGTTGAGATTATTAATAAGTTACCCAAATCAGTGACGACTCTTTCTCCCACTCAATTCAGAAAAACTCTTTTTAAAATTTTGTTAGACAGGCCCTTCTACTCTTTGCAAGAGACTTTCTATAATTTTTAGTAATTAATGTTGTTTTTAGTGTTATTTTTATTTTATTTTTTGACGTCAATGACCATTAGTGTCCGATGGCAAAACAATGGAATCTATCTATTTATTGGTACTATTGTGCTCTTATTTCTTCTTGACATGGCTTTCCTTCAAATTAACAATAAAAATCTAAGCATAAAATTGCTTGTACAACTCTTGGAAAATTCATGTACAGCATGATGTTAATGAACCGCCTGCTTCGTGATGATAATTATTTATTTAGTGCTGAATAAATTAGTGAAAACAAATTTAGCTTAATCTTATTTCCTATTTTTTTTCTCTCTCTCTCTCTCTCTCTCTCTCTCTCTCTCTCTTCTACGGTAAAGTGCTAATGAGAAGGATATCTTTGGATATCCTCTTCCAAGAATGGACATTTATATGTTCAAGCTTCGCCGTTTCATATAGATATATCACAATCATATTATCGTTATCAAATTGCATCTCATATTCATATCGTTGGATAATTCTTTGGTTTAGCTTTGTAAAATTCATAGAACAATAATTACAGTACTTCTATATTTTCAACTATCATAATCTAGAATCTAAGACTGTGCATTCTGTAATCTACATAAATATAGTAAATAATATAAACTAATCTTCCTCTCTCCATTTCATGGAGGAACTTTGCTAATAACGTTATTAACGTACTTGGGAGTGTCCCTTAGGTACGAATGAATATAGGCTACACACAACGTTAAACGCCCTTCAAACCATCCTTCCCTGAGGGCGACTCGCATACACTAGTTGAGGGGAAGGCTCTCATCCCCTCCACTCCAGAGAAACAAGCGTTTCTAAATCCAAAACCCCGGGCTCTTACCTGGGGTAGCTAGCTGGTCAACCCTTGTTGTTCCATTTATTGTTTCAAATCGTATAAATAACCCGTGTCCATGTTTACTCAGGGTTTCACCTCCCCACCGAATTAAAGTCTGGGGGATGGCAGGGGGTCCATCATCAACTTTACCCCCTTACCCCCCACCCACACCATCATCACAGGCGAACAGTTTGAATATGTTTATAATTGATAAACCAAATTACCAAGTCCATTCTGGTTGGCTTCTCCCTACGGGTTTTACTTCCCCTCTACTCTTGAGCTGTTCAGCTTCCCCCCACCCCTTCTTATCTGGTGGTCATGTTTTCATTTCCGTTTAACTTCCCTTCCCCTCTCATCCAGCAAGTCCTCAGACTCACTCGTGTTGTGGGAGTTGGTACCCCGTAGGAGCGTTATGAATGGATTTATTATTAACTCCGTTTGAAATTGAAGTTTTATTTCATTGGAAAAAGTTTTGTAGCATGGTCGGTTGGTTTGCAATTTACTAGGCTTCCTTTCTGTGTTGAAAAATGAGGCCTTTATTGGGGTGCTTGCACAGTGGAGTCAAGAGCTTAGCCGTGAAGTCAATTATGGTGTAAGAATGAAAAATGGAATGTCAGAGTCCCTTTTTGGGCTTGTACAGTGTAGCTTCGATACTAGAGTTAAAAAGGTAGATGAACTAATAACCATAAGCTGTATCAGTTATCTTTTCAGTAAGATAAAGATAAGCTACTAAGTCTTGGGCCCTCTTTGTGAGGATGACCGATTGAATTGGCCAGTAAAATAGGATGTGTTCTGTGCTGTAAAATCACAAATCGGAAACCACCCAAAACTGTAGGCCCAACTTATCAATCACAATCATACAACTCATTACTCATGCACAAGTATCAGACCTATGTTGGCTTCATCCTCTAAAAACAAAATAAGAAAAATATATTGAAATTAAACACATGTTGTAGAGTGGTGTAAGATGGATAAAATAAGCAATGGTGGCTTTTTTTAAAGTGCTTGTACAGTTTATCCTTGGATACTAGAGTGAAGAGTCATAGCTGACAAATCTAACACTGCTGCAGAATGGTGTAATACAAATCAACGGCCTTTCTTAGGATGTTTCCTCATATCGCTTCAATACTAGAGCTAGATTTTAAATTAAATCTAACATTTGCAGTAAAATGGTGTAATACACAGTGGAGAAGCGAGCTATATAATCGATGATCAAATATATTGCAATTTAGAATTCAGAGTAGACCCGCCAAGTCGTTAGTCACAGACTTACATGATTTTTGAAACATATTGGACTCCTCCATGTCGAAATCCAAACCCTGGTTGCACTGTAGTATTAGTGGTTACTGTACAAAAGTGTGTGTTCCCTGTTCAGGCCAATGAAAAGCGTTGAGAGTTAGATTAGGAACTAGGGAAGTGGCAGGAACGAATATGATGATTAAAAACAAAGTGGAAAACTGTTGATGCGAAACGAGTGGAGAAGAGAAAGAGAGAGAATGAGTGAGAAGGATGAGGAATGAATAAAGACAGAGATAGTGCAGATAGGCTACAAGCCAGACGTAATAACAAAAGAACATTTTCTTGACGATCTAATCTGCATGCTGTTGGACTTTGGGACTTGGTCTGTGTCATTGAAAGAGGGAATAAAGGACAGTTGGGGAAGATGAGAGGAGGAATAGCAGGAGGAGGAGGAGGAGGCTATAAAGAAGAAGTACAGGAGTACGAGGAGGAAACAAGGGGAAATCCAATGGAGACACAATCATCTGACGCCATATGCTCCATTCTGGACCTCCATGATGGTTTCCTTGATCGTTTTCGTGTTTTCCTTCACGTTCTTTTTTTCTTCTCCTCTTTTTTCTTGATATCTTCTTCAAGTCCAAGTTTTATGCAAAACCATTCTTATCCTGTCTTGTGATCTCACTGTTTTCCACAGTTTGATAAGGATTTTCCTATGGAATTTTTGGTAATAACTTGATTTTTTCGTTCGGTTTACTTGAAACTTGTGATTTTCTCGATTTTACTGCGAAAAAGAATAGAAAAGAAGAATTTTTGAATTTATTTTTCCATTACGAATTGCACGTTTAATGAAAATTTTTAGTCAAAACTTGCAGTCAATTTTATGAGAAAATAATGAAAAAAAAAAGAAATGTTGACTCGAGGTACTCTTGAAATGTAATGTATTTTTATAGCCATTTCAAGAGTTCCTCGAGTCAAGGGACTCTGAAGGAACGTTCATAAATACTGTTATAATTTATGTTAGTAATCTGAAATGATATGTCAACAATTGTGTTGTTTAACTGGAAATATTGTGTGGGAATAGTAAGGCATGGACTGCACTTGTTTTGTCTACATTGCGACTCTATTACATTCCGACAAATGGAAAGCAAACAAATTCATATTTGTACCAGAACTAATGTTGTGTTATGTTAGAGAAAGATTGAGAGAGAGAGAGAGAGAGAGAGAGAGAGAGAGAGAGAGAGAGAGAGAGAGAGAGCGTGAGTGAGGGAGAGGGAGAGAGAAAGTGTGAGTGAGACAGAATGAGAGAGTGAATGAGAAAGTATGTGAGGGGAACTGTATGGCAGAATAAGAGTCAAGAGGAAGAAAGATAGAAGGAGGTTTCGAGTGTGTGCTAGAGAGAGATGATAAAGTGATGGCTGTGAGCGAACTATTCTGGTTGGCTATTTTCAAAGTGCAATTTCATCTACTCCTGCACTCTGATATGCGTTTCATGTTTTCCTATTGGATAAAACTTGTTTTGTTTGGTGCAATCCCCGTTAGGATTGTTGCACTGTATACGTTTCATACGTGATTACACTTGAACGTGTGTGAAAACGTAAGATTTTCCACGAAGTAAATGGGAAAATGAGAAAAGAAGTGCTGAGATTTTCGCATAGGCTACAGTAGCCGGGATGATTCCTTTCATGGCTATGCTTGGAATTTTTTATTCCATGGAACTGTTACTACTGTTATCTAGTAAAACTGTTACTACTACAGCTAGGACTAATCAAATCAAATTATTTTTTCTTCAAGTATACAAATAATATTACCAAAAATTTTTCAACAGGTTTAATAGTCCTCTCCCATTTTTACACAGTGTCTGGCGGGCACAGGAGAGTGTTTACTTTGTCTAGAACATCTCTGAGCTATTTCCTGTGTCCAAGCCATCATTCGACAGAGGCGTTTGGAAAGCAATACAATTTTTGTAGCTTTTTTGTATCAGATGAATGAAACAATTCACCCCAAATCTCTTTGCTTAACAGTCCACTTCCACCTTTACACATTGTCGCATAGGTGAGTGTATAATATTATATCTAGTGCACCTCTGAAATTCCCGCGTCCGAGCCATCATTCAACAGAGTTTGGTAAGCAATACGATTGTAGTTTTTTTTTGTATCGTGAGATGAATAGAACTTTGATTCAAGTAACAATAAGGCACATGTTTATATATTTATTCATGTAGTTATTTATCCATTTATTTATATATTACACAAAACACAACAAGTGAAAATATAACAGGCATAGCCCACTACTGCTTTCTTTACAAATTTTTAAATAAAAAATTTAATTTTTAGGTTATATCCAAGTTAGAAATGGATTCTATCGTACTGTAGGGAGATTATTAGTGTTTCTTACTCCTACAGAAAAATAATCTTTTTTCTGGTAGAGAGAAAAAAAAGAAAATCCAGTCATTGAGGTGTCTCTGAATGGAGAAAAGGTCTCTACAGAGTTGTGTTTGTTGCACTTTGCATTTGATGGCTTACTTGTTTTAACCCAGACAGGCAGACCTCAACCCTAACCCCAGCCATAACCCTGAACCCCTTAAGTCCTGCTCTACCCTGTGAAGTACTTTGGGGGCCCTAAGGGTTGACACCACTCTATCCATTCTACAAAGTACTGCACTCCATCTTATACCTACATCAACTCTAGACCACCATGCTCTATCGTTGTTACTCACAGCTCTTGTGTTTCCTTTCATTAGCTTTCTCTCTCTCTCTCTCTCACTCTCTCTCTCTCTCTCTCTCTCTCTCTCTCTCTCAGATCCAAGCTCTATTTTCATTATGTTTTTTTTTTTTTAAACAATTTCTGCTGTACTATACCTTAGAATATATATTTGTTGTATTTATAAACTTTTCTACTCAAACTATTCAATCATTATGTTTACGATTCAAAATCAACTGTACTTAACTTCAACTAGGGGTTCTGAGATTTGCTAATATTAATAATACTTTTATCATTCATATACATTGTAAATTTACACAAATAAAGTCATTTGAATCTGAATCTCTTATTCTCTCTCTAGGTTGAATGGTAGGGAGGGCTTAACTTTGCCTTTCCGTGTAAGTTTTCACTAAGATCCTTGATTCTGTTTTTCTCCATTATCTAGTTCAATAATGCAGCAGTGCATTTTCTTTAAATTGAACTTCTGTAAAACGAAATGGATTATACAGGCAACAAATTCGTTCTAGAGTTATTCGTTAATTAGAGGTCATCTTATATAGATTGCCATGTTAAAGGACACAATGAACACTATTTATGAAGAGGATTTCATTATTTGGGAGCTAGTTGTGTTGGAATTGACTGTATTATTGTAAGCATCTTCTTGTATCGTGGAGTATCTTGCAATAGAATGTCATAGTCGGATTGAAACTGGTAGGGAAACCAATTGAGAAGTTTTGAAACAAGAAAAATGTTTTTTTTGGACGAGTTCTCTTTACCCCAATCTGCCTTCCTCTTACCCTAAATTATGGTAATCTGCCTTCCTCTTACCCTAGAAGATTCAGGTCAACGAAAATGAATAGAAATCAGATTAATAAGTGAGATCTTTTTTCATTATTAAACAATTAGCTAGAAAACTTTCGTACACGTTGTGTTAATTAATACTCACAATGGTAAATCTTGAGAAAAATTCTTTACAAATGAGCACTACTCTAATTAGAACAGCTCTTCGTCGCTAATTTATTTATGTAATGCAATAAATTGATAATGTCATGTGGCAGAAGTTACTAAAAGATACGCACCTTAATGCAGTGTCACTGCACAAATTGTGGAGACAGAAAGTTGTATCTATTTTCAGAAAATCCCAATTTTTTCACTCCAACATCCTAAGCTCTTTTTTTTTCAATTTTTCCATTTTGTAAGCACACACACACACACACACACACACACACACACACACACACACACACACACACACACAAACAAACACGCAAGAAACGTGAATGAAATACAAAGCCGTAGAACATAATACGAAGATAGAACGAATGGAAAAAACTGAAAGAGAATCAGCCACAAAAAGAACAATAGCAGAAAACGAAGAAGATGAAAAAGAGAAGGAAGCAATAGATTGGGGATTCCATGTGAGAAGACAGATTCTATCTCGACCGGTCTAGACCTATCTTTGAGATCATCGCGTGCTCAGAGTGAGAGAGAGTGAGAGTGTGAGAGAAAGAACTAGTGAGTGTGGGTGGATTTAGGGTAAGGGGAAGGCAGATTGGGGTGAAGAGAACTCGTCCAAACCGATCCTGGGAATTCCTCACCGGCAAGAGAAAAATGGCTGAAGGGATGATGTCCCCCCCCCCCCCTAAGTTGCAAAGGGGGTGAGAGATTCAATTTCGGAAGTAATCTCGTCCCGGAAGAACCCCCAAAAAGGAAGAAGAACAACAAGTTGGTCGAGCTCAAGCTCAGGAGTGGCGCCTACAAGAGGTACAGTAGAGTATACACACAGAGGAAAGGTGAGATTGAGATTCCAGTAAGTCTCAAGGACAGACAGGGTCCCCCTCGTGCCCCACCCCTTTATCTGTCTACCTTTTCTTTTTCTTCTTCTTTTTTCACTCTCATCCTCAGTGGAGATTCCCTTTCACTGTTGGAGACACATTGACAAACAACCACAGAAGGGTCATCGATTGAAAGAAGAAAAAACACAGTAAAGTCGAGGTAATCTGAGCCCTCATGATATATACCTATATATACAAAGTGGAGCAGAGGAAACGGATGTTTTTTAAACCATTAGTACTTGTTTTAATGACAAAAAAATAATATTGACTGAATAATAACAATTTTATTGCTTTTTTCACATACACTTTTGATTTCAAGTAGCATCACAAAAAGAAGTCACAGATTGATAAATTGGGTGAGCGTGGGGGCCAGTTAACATCACTGAAATTGACATGTCCTGGAAACGTTTGCCAAACCACTTCCATGGATGCTCTTGCAGTGTGACCTGTGGCTTCATCCTGTTGGAACCACATTTTTCCCTCTCACTCTCTCTCTCACTGAAATACAGTGTGAGCTTAAATTATTGGGTGCATTTCATTGGTGAATTAAAAAAATAATAATTGCTCAAGGTACCAACGTGAATGTGTATTCCTTAAGACAACTTCAATTTGCAAGAGGCTGAACGGGATTCGAACCCGTTACCGCAGGAATAGCACTCAGAAAAGGAAATTGAACACGGGACCTGGAGTAGTAGCAGTCTTAGCATAAATAAGTGCCCCAATTGATGCCCTAACCCTAATTGATGCCCTTTACTAGAGTATTTCTACATAGGGATCAATGTATATTTCAGTATAAAAATACAGGGTAAACGTAAACTATTGGGCGAATAAAAAAAAAACAAACCAGTGTACTAACTAGAATGCGTGACCGTTGAAAAGGCAAATTTCAAACAGTTTTATTTACTACAACCGGCAAGTTCAATTCATTTCTATAGAGTATCTATCTTTCTTATTCTTAATGAACAACTTCCTTAGAGAGATTGAGCACAGTTCATAGATGGAAAAATAAAGAAAAATAACTGCACTAGCGCACCTCCTCTTGTAACAACAGTTTGAATAGGTGCTAAAATTTTGAGATTACCACAAAAACTTTATTAGAATGAGAATGGAAGCAGGGCGGGAAGCTAATCCAGGAAGCTAATCCATGTTTACAAGTGTAAACATGTAACATTTACTCTTGCATTCAAGAGTAAACATTCTACATTAATTAGCAGAATAGGGACTCATGTAGAAATTTATTGAACCTGTCATCTGTTGTGAATAAAACTGTTTAAAATTGTCTTTTCAATAAATCTGCATAAGCTACATGTAAGTGCACAAATTTGTTCTTTTTTTAATTACTTATGAAATGCGCTCCTATTATATTACTCTTATTATTAATTATTTATGCTCACACTGTAATGTTTATCCCAATATTTAGTATCAAATCGTCAACAACTTTTCATTTTTTCTTTTGGATGAAGCCCACATAAGTCTAGAGACTTGTGCGTGGATAATGAGGTGGATGATGAGAAGCATCCATGGCTGAATGAGATACCCAAGGCTGCAGGAATCAAAGCCAGCCAGTAAGTCATCATTACAGACATTATATTAACCAACTGCGCCACCAGCCGCCAAGCTTTATTTTATTTTCTATTCTAGAATCAAATTATCTACCACCTATCTATTCTTGAAGGTGAAAGATGTAATGATTTCTGAGTTGAAATGGAAGTAGCTGGTTATTACAATGGAGAGGAGGAAGAAGAACAGAGACGAAAGTGAACGAGAACTGCGAAATGAGTGAATAAATAAGGTGAAGAAAGCAGATTGAGAAAGAAAAAGAAGTGAGAAGTTTGGTTTTAAAGGAGAAATAGGACTTTGAGCCACCAGAGATTTACAGTGAAAAGTAATTTGGGGGTCGAGTGTTCTTCCAGTGCAGAGGTAATGACGCTAAGAAGCCAAAGGGGATGGCGAAGAAGGAGAAGAAATAAGAAAGAGAGTGGAAGGAGAGAAACAACTGGAGAAAGGTGTTTTCAGTGTGAAGGGACGAAGCTGAGACGAGCTGGTTAATTTATAAGCGTGGCCAGCGCTGATTGTAACATAATTACTAATTTGGGGGCGCTACTTTTGGATGAGGTTGTTTTAGTTATTCATTTACTCACTGCCAGCGCTAGTATCGCACTTCTGTCACCACCATGTGCTAATAAAACGCAGAGATGGGTCGTAATCGGATTCGTTTCATTTTAAAGGCACCTTGGGGAAACGAGTGTTAGTTTTCTCCCGTTTTGGACGCCATATTTAAAGTTTCTCTAGTTTGGTTTGAATTTTAGATAAAAATTGTCTTGAATTCTCTTGCACCTTGAAATATAACTGTCTTAAATTCTCTTGCACCTTGAAATTTAACTATCAATTATCGATAATCACGTGCCAAAGTTGGTCAAAATTATTCTAGTTTATTAATCTATACGGTCGTTATTATGTTTATTATCTTTATTATTACGGTCGAAATTTGAATATTCCAGTGACATTTTTTAGATCTCACTGTACAATATGGTACAAATTTAATGTTTATTGGATGATAAATAGCACCCGAAACTGTAAAATAGAAACTCTTGTTTCCGTGTTCTTGAACCCCTAAAATCTGACGCTACTAGTTGTCAAGCGCATGGTATCATGCCTCACCTTATCTATCTTATCAGTGGATCATATTATTTTTATATTTGGTTACAAATATTTAATCTTCATATTATATTTTTTAATTGATTTTCTTCTCTAAATTTGTTTCAGAACGCATCGGCACAAGCGGCTCTCCAGGCAGCACAGGCTTTGTCGGGCCAGAACGACACCCAGGGCGGACCCAACACTGTTCTGCGTGTTATCATTGAGCACATGATGTATCCCATCACTCTTGATGTACTCTATCAGGTAGGTGATCAACTATTTGTTTATTTATTGATTTTATTTAGTTATTTATTGAAATCAAAATACAGCGAGTGCAAATATACAGCAGACTCAGGGCCGTATTAAATATTTTATGAACGTTTCTTCAGTTTTTCTTAGCTGGATGGGCTCTTGAAATTTAACACAATGCCTACATACATTGCAAGAGACCCTCCAGTCAGTTTCTATCACGTAGTTGCTACCTATTTACTGATTTATTTATTCATTCAAATAAAAATACAGTGATTGCAATGATACAAGACTCAGGGCGGTACTTATGAGCGTTACTTCAGTTTCTCTTGACTTGAGGGACTCTTGAAGTATATGCATTATTATTTATATAACCATTTCCAGAGCCCCTCGAGACAAGAAACACTGAAGGAACGTTCATAAATACGGGGATTGGAGCCCAAAATTGCTCTCTTAGCAAATTTTAATTTATTACTTTATTATTAATTTTATTTATTTATTTCTGTATAAATTATTCTTTTTACATTTCAGAATAACACAATTTTTCTGTATTAAATTATTCCATCATCTTAATCATCAATTATTGCATGATTTTTCGGCTCTGAAACCTGGAACTAAATTCAAACTTATATCCATTGTTTTGGACTGTTTTAGTGCTTCGTTTTGAAAGTGAACTTAAAAATATTAATATTCTTGTTTTGGAAAGAATCAGTAATTGTACTGAGTGAAATTTGTAGTCGAGCTTGGATTTTTTTTTTAGGATGAAGCCCACATAGGTCTTGAACCTGTGCGTGGGTAATGAGTTGGATGATGGTGATTGATGAGTTGGACCTACAGTTTTAGGTGGGTTCCGAACCACCGGGAAGTGATTTTACAGCAGTGTCTTTTTTGCTGGCCAATCTAATCGGTCACCGTTACAAACAGGTCCTACGAGAACGCAGCTTATCTCTATCTGATTGAACAGATACCTGCTATCACTTCCCTAAACTATAATTTTGATTTTTTTAGTTGAACATTTGTAAAGAAAGCAGTAATTGTTACTTTGCTTGATTGTGTTTCTTTTAATGACGATAGAACGTTCTAAAACCTGAAGAACTTACATTTTTCAAGGTGTCATTGATATTGGTGGATGCAGTACATGTTGTACAATACACTGGGTTTAAAGGAGGAGAACCAAAGTTCATTGCACTGCAGAATAGTGGCGGTGGACATATAGATAGGTGTATACAGTATAACATATACATAGATATACACTATAACATATACATGTGTAGGTGTATGTGGGTCCGTACGTGTTTAGCCACAAGTACAACATGTGATGAAGAAGGGAGACAGGTGAAAGACATTAACGCTTAGCATTAAGTGGATTTGGCCCCCCCCCCCCCACGCTGAGAATGGTGGGGGGATTAACTAACCCCCCTCAGCGCTTGCTTGCTTTCATCGGGTGCATTTTCTTTCATTCCTCTCCCCACCCAAACAAGGTTTCATAGAAAGAGGGTAGGGGGTTTTGCCATACGACACCTACACTCACATGAAAAAAAATCCTTCACTCGTGACTCTGGGTTTATAAGTGGTGGGTGTGGTTTCTATGCTTTCACGATTATAGCAGGAAGCTACCTGCATCTATCAATAGTTTTGCTTGTTTTTATTCTTCCTCTTTCTATTGGTTTTGTTGTATTTCTTATTTTTCGTCACATTTTTTGCTCTCGTCTTCTTCTCCATTCCATTTATACTCAGTTCTTTCCATCTTCTTTTTCTTCTTCTTCAATCTCCTTGATCTCTCTTCCTTATTCTCCTACTCAATTTCAACTAGTTTCTTTTTGTCTTGAATATAGTTTCGTTCTCTCAATTGCAATTCTTTCCAGTTGAATCTTAGCAGCTGAATACTGGCCAAGTTCACAGAAAACATTGTAATAAGGGAGACGCCATCTTGAAAACTGAATTAAGCAAACCGAGATTCTAGTGGGAATTTACAGAGAACGGCTTAGGGAATAATTGGCATAGAGGAAGGTTGAAGAAAATGAAGTTTGAAGAAGTGGTGGTAGAGAAGAAGAAAAAGAGGAGGAGGGAAAAGAATCAAGAAGAAGATTGATAAAAAGGAAGATTGAAGAGAAGAGGTGGGGGAGGAAGAAGGAGGAGAAGCAGTCGGATAAGGCGAAGAAGAGGATGAGACCAAGAGATAAGAAAAGGTAGAAAGAGAAGAATCTTATGAAAATTATTAGGCAAGACAGTTGTAATTATTATTGAACTGTACCCTAGTACCCGATAGAAGGAGATGAAGATGGATAAAGAAAAAGAAAAGAAGAAAGTGCAAGATGTATGAAGAGGTCACAAGATTCAATAACCGTTGAGCTGACCCCATTCAGTCCTGCACACCTCCCAAACGTCGGCAGTTGTTAAAGTTCTCCCCCGGGTTGGCGGAGGGGTCTGGTGTCCCATCTATCCCATGTGGCTGTGAGGCTGTGCCGCCATCTTTGAGTTTAGGAGCAGCATCTCAACTCTGCTATCAACTGGACCTGACATCCTGCATAATACATTCGCCATCTTTACATAATTGAAGAAGTCGCAAATTATCGAGTACTACCACCCTTCCCACCACCATCACTCACTCTCTCTTCTCACTCATAACTTCTGACTCTCACGTCTCTTAGGTTCAAGATGAGTTGAAATTGGTACATTGGGTACAACTACCCATTTCTAGAGATGAAATACGCTTCTAGTATTGATTAAATTCCAGTTTGCATTTATATACGAGGAATATGATCAGTAATACATTGACTCGGTGTTTCGGAATCCACCTAAAAATACTGGCCCTACTATGTAAGGTGCGTCTCCACCAACCGAACATGTCTGCCGAACATTGTTGGCGAATGCAAAAAACGGACAAACACTAAACATACGGGTCACCGAACATGTTCGTGAGTTCAATTATTGAAATGTTCGGTCTGTGAGCGAACAGTGACGACCAACAGGTTCCCGCCATTACCCTCAGCACACCGATCATAATATTCGAGAAGGCGTCCACACCAAACAACGTTCGGCGACATCAGATAATTCCAGCGAACACTGTTCGCCGAGCATGTTCGGTTGGTGGAGACGCGGCTTTAGCATACAAAATGCTAGATGATACTATCTATTGCTAGTGATGAAACACAACATGTCTGCTATTGATGAAATTCGAGGTTGCATTGATAATCGAAGAATCTATTCAGTAATGCGCTAAAACGGTGGTATTATAATTGGGCATTAAGATTGTCATTTATATAAATATTTTTGAACCAGGACTTGTTGCATTATAATTTACAAATACAATTATTGCAATTTAAACATGTGAAAAATTCCATAAGATTCAAATACACAGCTCCAAATACAATTTTTACTTGAACCGATTTGAAAATTATCGTACAACAGGGCCCGCACAGCAACAACCAAATTCTTAATAAAGTTTCTTTAATAAATTACAATTTTCTTAGTAAACGTTCTAAATATCAATCCTGAACGGAGTTTCATTGAAAAAGGTGTTAATGTTATATAATTACAGCTTGTTTTTTATCTAAAATAATTTACAGAATAGTGCAAAGTTATGTAGAGTCTACGATTATAAATTTAATATGGATGTAAGAACATCCAGTGTATTTTATTCATTGATGAATCACAAGTACAAATATGTTCTTACTTCTTACATTACCAGTATAATGGTGTTATCCCCCTCTCCCCAGTGCTCCATAAAGACAGATGAGAGGGTTATTTTGGTGTGGTGGTAGGCCCCCTTTAGAAGTAGAAAAGGGGGAGTTCCAGGTGCTAATGCAGTCCCCCCTCAGCTGAGAAACAAACGTCACCGACTAATTGATTAACGAGTCTCTGACGAGGGACCCCCTGCAGCCCCCCTTACATTCTACACCTTAGAAACCACTGCTTTTCCTTTTCATTAATAGGAGGGGGGGTTGTGATTTTGGGGGTCCTCGTTCCCCCCACCCCCCTAAACAAACAGGATAATTTGAATGATCGATTAGGTGGTGTATTGTTTGTTGCTGCTTGCCTTCCATAGTACACATTGTAAGACGTTACTCAATCATAGCTCGCTCTCTCTCACACTCTCTTCACTATAATGCTTTCTCTTTCTATCTTGCTGGTTCTCATCTACGTTAATGATAGAGAGGGCTTAATGCTCCTAACTTCGTCCTGTCGTGTAAGTCGTATCACTCACATCTCTATTTCAATTTCTCATTTTTTTTCTCTCTATCTCTATCTATCTCTATTTATTATTTCTCTATTTATCTGTGCCACTCTTTTTCTCACATTCTCAGCCTCTAAATGATGTTTTTCTATATATATCTCTCTCTCTCACACACACACTCTCTTTCTCTCTTTATCATATTCTTTCTTTTTTATTCCCTACTTCTATATCTCTCTTTGTACGTCTCTCTTCCTCATGTTCTCAGCATCTCAATGATGTTTTACTGTGTACCTCTCAATGTATCGCCTTCTCTCTTTCTCTGTCTCATTCTTTCTTGCTCTATCATATATTTCGTTCTCTTTTTATTCCCCATTTCTCTATATCTCTCATTACCTCTCTTTTCCTCAGTCTTTCAATGATGTTCTTTGTTCGTAGCAGTATTGCTGCAAGCAGTAGTAGCAACATCATACAACAAAAGGGAATTTTTAATAATTACCCAGAATGCCTTGGGGCTGGTTGGTGTTGGGAGCAGTTGTTGATGGGAGTGAGAGGGGGGGGGGGGGTTAGCAACTCGTGTAAGCTGCTGGTGCATTGTGGGATAATACGCTATTTATAACAGCGGCGGCAGCCAGTAAAGTAACTGTGATAAATTGTCCAGGGAAAGATCTCTTTGTGCCTGAGTGACTGACAGCTCAGCTACCAACTTATGCCCGTGGCTAGGGGGGTACCCCTTTTTCATTCACCCTCCTCTCCCCCCCCCCCCCCAACAACCCCAAATTGTAGATCGTCGCTAATTATTATCATTGTTGTCCAACAAAATTACTCATCTGTTGTTTTATGGGTGGGGCTTTGTTTTCAATAATCTTTGAAGCAATAGTCTTTGAAATGAACAGGACAGTGTAATGTAAGTGACTAACGAGGTGCCTAGTCTGTAAAGGAAGCTCATTTTATGTATTTTTTAATGATAGGTGGTACCTTACTTTGCTGAATTTTTTTTTAAAAAAGAATGTTATGAAAACTGAAGATGAGGAATGTTCATGAAGATGAGGTGAGAAGGAGGAGGAGTAGGATGAGAATGAGGAAGAGGAGTTGAAGAGGTGGAGAAGGAGAAGGAAAAGAACTAGAAAAGTAGAAGAATGAGATGAAATGATGATGATGATGATGAAAGTTATCTCGTTTGTTGGCATCATTCAACTTCGTCCTGCTGCTTCTGCTTTCTTCTTGTTCTTGTTATTTTTCTTCTTCTAGTACCTTTTCTTGTGCTTCTTCTGCTTCTCATTTGGCCGTTTCCAAAGTCTTAACACAGAAAAAGTTCATAATCCGAACAACACAAGAAGATATTATGGGGTAGGACAGAAGAAGGTGGTGGATGAAGACAATTGGGAAGATGGAGGAGATGGGAGAGGAGTTGAAGAAGGAGAAGAAGATAAAGGAGGAGGAGGTGAAGAAGTAGGAGAAGCCCAAGAGGTTTTGCTGCAGCAACTTTTCACAATACAGCTCTCTTGGATAACTTTTCGCTGTACTGCTGTATAAAGATAGGAAAGGGGCTTATAGTAGTAAAGCCTGCATTGTCAGGTTATGCTGATTGTAATAGGGGGCGACAGATATTGTCATCTCTTTCTGATTCATTGTTATGATAGAAATAGGATAGACTAGAAATGAACTAGTACTACACTATTTTACATTTCCAAAATAAATTCCATAATTTTCCTTGGGCAGCAGAAGCGTTTATCAAGCGTGAAATCGACTCCACGCTACAAACAGAGGTACCTGTCATTGGCTGTGCCGTCCCAGTCAATGATAGCCATTGTTTTAAAGCGTGGAGTCGACTCCACGCTTGACAAACGCTTCTTTGCGTAATGCCTTGGTGTGTAAAAAAAAATATTTATCACTTATTTTTCTCATTTTTTTCTGAGGATGAAGTCCACAGAGATCAGAGACGTGTGCATGGGTAATGAGTTGGATGATAGTGATTGATGAGTTGGACCTACAGTCTTAGGTGGGTTCCTAATCACCGGAAAGTGATTTTAAAGCAGAGAACAGTCTTTTTTCTAGCCAATCAAATTGACCACCATTACAAACAGGGCCCAGGAGTTCGTAGCTTATCTTTATCTAATTGAGCAGATAACTGCTAAGGCTCACCGCTGTTCATTGTTTATTTTATCAATGGATCTTCATGTTTCCATAAAACATGGCTAAATGAGGTGGAACTACCCTTAATCAAAAGCCATACGCTATTTTTAACATACACTTATGTGTAAAATGTTATTTTTTGAACAATGAGTTTGATTCATTACAGTGTTTTATTTTTCGGAGGATGAAGTCCACATAGGTCTGAGACCTGTGCGTGGGTAATGAATTGGATGATTGATGAGTTTGACCTACAGTTTTAGGTGGGTTCCGAACCACCGGGAAGTGATTTTACAGCAGAGAACAGCCTTTTTTGCTGGCTAATCCAATCGGTCACCCTTACAAAGAGCACCTAGGAGTTTCGTGGCTTATCTCTGGTAGCTTTTCTTTGAATTATTATACCAAATACATAGTATATTGTTTGCTAAAATTTCAAAGCCCATTTTTACAGAATCTATCTTCAAGGTAGCTAAAAATGAAGTTCCAAATCACAATTTCCAAAAAAAATATTCTTTCATAATGCCAGTCTCTAGCAATAATTTGAATACATTTATGGGGAAACTTGATATTTTTCTCATAGTTTGTTTCTCTATACTATAGCCTTCATCCATGTTCAGATTATGATGACAGTTTGTGTTTTTTGTAGCTTGTATTACGTTACATAGGCACATAAATTAACAGTTTCTAAAGCTTGAAGTAATATTTTTAAGGAATTATGATATTTTTGTAATGCCAGTGGAACAGTGTTGATATTTTTCTCAAAGTTTGTCTCTCCACAGCCTGGTTTAGGGTATTTTTTCAATTAACGTTAGCCCCCTCCCACCACTTTCCCACCACTTTAGAAGAAGCTGGTGTCGATGGCCCTAACCTGACTGTGGAGCACCTCATCCTCTCTCTCACAAAGCCCCCCTGAGAATTTTCTTTTACGGATGAGAAACGACATAAGGGATCTTGAGACTTGGTTAGCTGCTCGATCATTCTAGGTGTTGTGTGCTAGCGTTAGGGGGGTAGTAGTGTAGGGGGGAGATCAATTTTGGATTTATGTAGGGTAAGAAGTACTATGGTGGTAAGGTATGGAAGAGTTTTCCTTTCTCCCTACCTGCCCTTTTAACTCGTAACGACGCTCCCGAGAATTCTTTTGGGGCCCGAAATATGTGTGCCACTCCCCCCTTGAAACTGTCCTGACCTCCTCTCTATGAAACTCACTCCCCTCTTCCTAGCGATAAACAAAATGGCGCCGTCGATTGGTTGTGAAGTCTCACAGCTCTCAAAATTCGCCTGAACTCCAGTTGTAATTGCACTCAGGTGGTGAATAATCAGTTCATTTTTTTCTGGCTTGTTTTGTCTCCTGGGTGTTGCTTATCATTTGAACTAAGTTTGGCGGCAATTTTAAATAAGGTGTCACTCTTATATATCATTTCTTCGATTGAGACGTATTCTCTCAGTTGGCAAACACATCAGAAACGAATCATCAGTTCATATTTTTAGTTCTTCGGTAAGATTGTTTTGTCTCCTGAGTCTTCCTTATCGTTAAGACTAAATTAATGTTGTGGGATCTTTTCAAATTTCTTCGATGAAGACGGATTCTTTCAATTGGCTAACAAATCAGAAACTTTGAAAATAAAATTGCAAATTTTTTAGTATATTTTAGGAGTGGTCCATTATCCTAACTGCACCATCATATGCGAGCCGTAGCAGGTATCTGTTCAATCAGATAGATAAGCTGCGTTCTCGTAGGTCCTGTTTGTAACGATGACCGATTAGATTGGCCAGCAAAAAAAGACACTGTTCTCTGCTAAAACTCACTTCCCTGTGGTTAGGAACCCACCTAAAACTGTAGGTCTAACTCATAAATCACCATCATCCAACTCATTGCCCACGCACAGGTCTGAGACCTATGTGGGCTTCATCCTCAAAAAAAAAATGAATAAAAATATCCTCATCAAAATAAAGTAAAAAGCATACATATCTAGAAACGGTTCCTTACTGAAATTAAGATGGCGTAAATTTGCAACTACACTTATCAGATTACTTTTTCAGAAATTTGTTGTTTCATTTAGGTTGTTATTTGACTTGGATTCATGTATAATTAGTTATTAATCACTAATAATTACTAATGCTCAAAGATTGTACCTGCAGTGATTATTGATTGAAATATTCTGCAAAATACAAAAAAAGGCTGAAGAAAACGTTTCTGTAGTTGAAGTGTGAAAATAGAATAATGATTTATCAACAAAACAAATTCACAACTTTAATCACAAGCTTGGTTACTTAATCACTAGGCAGACAGCTGAAGATGGAGTTTAATCGATTTTATTCAAGTTTGAAATATATTAAATGGGTTAGTCGGCGATAAGCGGGAGATTTTCACCTATAAATCTTGAATTTAATTTTGTAAATGAAATGTGAAGTACCCCAATTGTAAAAAATGCGAAACGTTCAAAAAATTGAGTTTTATTGGATCAAAACACATGAGAATAGCAAGTTGGAAGAAACCGTACAAAATCAGAGGTTTAGTATTTTTTGATTCAATATAACACCATTTTGAATATTTTTTATATTGAATCAGTACTCATTACATTACGGTTCACCATGTTTTCCATAACATGTCTCACTGTGAGGTGAACTACTAGTAAGGATCTCCCCACCAATAAAAGCCAATAGTAATGATAATATTGTATACATTTCTAATATTTTAACATTTAATATCCCGTTATTTTATTCTCCTGTCAGTGCCCTACTTCACTCAAAATCCACACACATCTCCTACTAGGCATTCTCGCCTTTAGGTTATTTAAAAGCTAAGCCCAACTTGAAACAATAGCACATGCTTGTTGAATACAATATTGCCAGCAGCTAAGTTCATGCTTGACTTGTTAAGTCCAGTGCGAAGTTTCGTCTTTCTTCCGACAGATAGAGCAACGCAGTCTGTTGCATATATTTTACAACGCATGACCGCTAGTGCGAGAGACCAGCTAGAGTGAGAGCGTGAGCGTGGAGCGAGAGAGAACATGCTGCTCTTTTGAGTCAGGATGCCAAGGTGCAACGACCGTAATAAATCCATCCACTTACGCTTTCATGCATTTCCAAAGAATTGAAAAAGATTTGCAAGTGTCAACGCCATTCTTCTGTTGTCTGTTTTCCTTTTTTCCTTCTCCTCTACCTCCTAATTTCTCTTCCCCGCCTTTCGCAACATAAACCCCCCAACTCTTCACCTGTCTAACACAGTAGCATTCTTTTCACATTTCCGGTATAGCAGTAGCTTTCAAACTTTTTAATTCAGAAGCTCTTCTTTTCTTCATCGCCTCCGCCGCCTCCTCCTCCTCCTCCTCCTCTTCTCCTTCTCTTTCTCATCATCATCATCATCATCATCAACAACCTACCCCCAGAATCGTCTTTCTTCTACTTCTTCATCACCTCATCCTTCTTTTCCTCGTCCTCCTTATCCTCCTCCTTCTATACCTCCTTCACCTTAACCTCCTACACCTCCTCCTACTCATTCTCCTCCTTCTAATCCTCCTTTTTTCCTCGTTCTCCTTCTCCTTCACCACTTACCCACGGTTCGTCTTCTTCATCGTCTCCTCCTTCTTTTCCTCCTCCATACCCTTCTGCTACACCTCCCCCCTTCATCAGCTCCCCCGCCTTCTTTCCTTCTCCTACTTCTCTTCCATCTCCTCCAGAACCTCCCCACGATTCACCGGCAATCTTTTCCAATGATGTTGTTATTTTCTTTCATTACTTATTCTCTCTACTACCTCTTTATTTTCATCCATTCTCTACTTTTCACCGCCCCGGTAGTCTTCCCCGCTTTATATATCTCTAGATCTCCATTTTCTCCTGAAACTTTCATTCAATATTAGTGGAGTTGGCGGAGCCCGTTTCGCTTCCAATACTAATTTCCTTTTTTCTTATTTTTCTTCCATTCTTTCGCACCCAGCTTTTCTATCTTCTTGTCCAATCTTTA
Organism: Conomelus anceps; assembly: GCA_948455865.1. NCBI lineage: Eukaryota > Metazoa > Arthropoda > Insecta > Hemiptera > Delphacidae > Conomelus > Conomelus anceps. The sequence continues at coordinate 22,638,348 of OX418216.1, forward strand.
CTGTTTCTTTCCCCCCTTTTTTTGGAATATGTTTACCCAACTTTTTTGTTGGATGAGGGGGGAGAGGGCTTTCTTGTCGATGCCTTTTTTGTGAATCCATTATTTTGTGACAATGAGTATGTAAATTGGCAGTTGGGCCAAAATTCGGCCGAAATGTAGGAGTGAGAGGAGGTGACGAATGAGAGAGAAAGAATGAGTGACAGCGAGGGAGTGAGAGTGATAGCGAGTAAGTGAAAAGAAATGCTCTTATCTACAGTACTTCTCATCTGCTTTGTTTTAAATTTAATGCAGATTGAACAGAGTGTTTCGCATAGAGCTGGTCATACTGTACTTTGAAGGCTTACTGTACTAACAAATATAACGAAAAGAGAAGAAATATCTAAACATTGGTCCAGGATGATAGTAATAAACTTAGACCTGGCATAGACTCGCCATCTTGTCAGAAGCGTTGGATACGTTGAGAAACTTGCCACCATTATTAAGACTGAGAATATTTAAGTTTTCAATCAAGTTTCTTACAATATTTATTTACTCTACTAAAGCCCGGTTTTTATTAGTAGTTCAGTAAATCATTCAGTAGCTATGGATTCATTAGCGGCCCCAAGGCTCGTTTCGCACATACCCCGCAATCAGGTGTTTGGTGTCGTTTACCCGGCATAATAACATACGCTTTCAAAAATTGGGTAGTGTGAAGCGGTCCCTATGATGTCAACAGCTGGGTGAACACTGCGGGCTACCCAACTGCCGGGTATGTGTGAAACAAGCCTTAGGGTCACTATTCAATCAATAGGTACTGAATGATCTACTCAGAAACCGGGCATAAGTTTATAGTCAAGTAGTACAATGGTTTATAAGGCTATGCGCAGGGTTTTTGGTCATAAATGTTTTTCGAAGTTTATTGTATTGGATATTATTAAGGTATTGAAGTGTTGACTATTGCCATGATAAATTATTTTTTCATCTAATATTTTATGAAATATGGGAGTTCCAAGTTAAAATTTTTCGGTTTTTGGGGGCAATTGATCACAAGTTATTTTAGACTTTTGATATTTTTTTTTAATGAAAGACACATTGCGGAATAGAATGACATATTTTTCATTCCACTCAAACAATTAGTTCTCAAAATAAATTTTTTAAAACATGCTAAAAATTTCAGTTTTTAAAAAAATTATTTGTAAAAACCAATTGTTGAATTGAAATAAAAAATGTGTCATTCTTTTCCCTAGGGTGTCTCTCAGTTATAAAAAAATTATCAAATGTTTAAAATAACTTCTAGGTGAGTTCAATTGGCTCCAAAAACCGAAGAATTTCAACTTTGAACTCCCATATTCCATCAAATATTTGGTGAAAAAAATAATTTATCGTGGCAATAGTTAGCATTTCAATACCTAAATAATATCCAATTCAATGAACTTCGAAAAAAAATTATGACCCAAAACCCTACGCACAGCCTTAAACCACGTTCCTTGTAATCTAATTGAGTTGTCGTAGAGAACCTATACTAAACCCACTTCCAGCACTTGAATTAGAGTACTTGGGGCCGTATTTTTGAACGTTCCTCCAGTTTCTCTTGACAGGAGGGTCTCTTGGAATGTAATATATTTATATAAGCATTTTAAGAGAAGCTCGAGTCAAGAAACACTGAAGGAACATAAATACAGTCATTAGTGAAGTAGGCTATCTTACTTGAAAAAAAAAATATAATATGAACCCCCCAAGCAATACATCAACTATCACTCTTCTAATATCTTTCCCTAAAGTAAAAACCGACCATCCCGATAACCCCAAAAACTAAATATTTAGGCAGCTCTTGAAAACAAGAAATTTAGCGCAATTTATCACTTAGCACTCACGTACACACACGCGCATCCATTTATTTCGATCATGTTCATTCTATGGGCAGCGACCGCCATCATCATCTAGAAAAGCGGAAAAGCGGCTACCTCATTTCCTTACGAGTTTTCCGCCTCCTTTCGTTACTTACATCACGTTCACCTCTTTTCTTTATCGATACACTGTGGCACGCTCTCTTGCGGTAAGAGTAGTAGTAGGAGAAGGATGATGAGGAAAAAAGAAGAAGGAGAAGAAGAAAAAGAAGGTGTTCGACAGGCCAACGCCTGGAAAAAAATAATTCCCTAATCAGCTAAGTAAAGGAGCTCTTGAATTTTTAAACTAGATCTTGCACTTCTTCCACCATACTCCAACACTTTATTTAACCCTTCTTCTTCCTCCTCCTCCTCCTCCTCCTCCTTCTTCTTCTTCCTCTTCTTCTTCCTCTTCCTCTTCCTCTTCCTCCTCTTCTTCTTCTTCCTCTTTCTCTTCTTCTTCTTCAAAAACTACTTTTTCTTCCGTTATTTACGTCAAGCACGTTCTCTTAGTAAGACTGTGTACACTCAAGAGATTTGTATATTACTCATGTTGTCCCCAAAACTGATGCAGTTGAACTCTTTTACAACAATATTGATTATGCAGCTAAAATATTCGTTGTAGAGATTGCATTGTCAAATGATCCTATTCTGCCAATTGAGATCCGTATTTATTATCTTACCTTGAGACATCTTCACTCAAGGGAGGCTTGAATAGCATCTACTTGGAAGGTTTTCAAGGCACCCTTGAATTGAGGAATTCGCAAGGTAGGAACACAAAAACGTTCCTGTATCTGCCAGTCTCATGTTTTTACTTCCAGCTGAGATTTGCGATTGAGGGTATGTATTTATGATGCTACCTTGAGGCTTTCTTGGCTCGAGGGAAGCTTGTAAAGCATGCACTCGAAAGGCCCCCTTGAGTTAAGGAAGACTCAAAGTAGTTCAATAAATAAGAGCCCATATCTGTCAGTCCCTTGTTCTACACTCATTCAATTTGAAAGTGGTTCAAGTGGAGCCGTTTTTAAAACAGAAACTTGATAATATTTTCTCTCTTTTTCTCCCATTCTTTCTCTCTCTCTCTCTCCCTCTCTCTGGTTAAGTGTCAAAAACGGACGAATCTTTCTCCAAACTTCGCCAACTCATGTAATTACATCACTTATATTGTCATAACCATAGTCAATATCATACAAATGAGATCTTTGTACATATCTTGCACTTGCACTATAAAAATTAGCATTATCTGAGTTTTCTATTACATATTATATCTATGTGATGTTGATAATTTTGTTTTTAACCATTCATATGCATAATTTGTAAATTTACATGAATAAAGAAAGATAATCTAATCTATCTATTGTACATGCATGTGAACACACATTTGAAAACAAAATTGTGAATTTATCAAGAATAAAGTAATGTAATGTAATCTAACCTAATCACTCTCTCTCTCTCGCGTTTACTCACAAATATCATTATGGAGTCTAAGTGGTGGCGATTCTAAAACAGAAACTAAATTCTTTCTCTCACACTCCCCTTACTCACTATCGCTCTTTTTCTCTCACTCTCTATCACTTTCTCTCTCACACACAAAAGATGATTATCAGTGCGATGATGCGAACAGAAAAGCCGTGTCTCTGTGTTTTATTTTATTCGATTTGGTTGCACTTGTTGATTCTTTCTCTACTCCCCCCTTTTTTCTCCTGCCCATCACCCTATATCGATGAAGCCCTTTAATGTGACCTGGGTGGTGGGGAGGCCCTCCAAAAAGGGGGTTTTGGGAGTGAAGGCAAAGGATCGGCCGTAAAAGCATCACAGCAACAAGTTCTCAACCAGGGCTGTTCCTTCCTTCAAATTGATGACATGCTACTACTACACTGCAGCCCACAATCTTGTCCTATTTTTCCTTGTCACCTGTTGTCATTCACTCTCTCTTCTATTTATCGTATTCATCTCTCTCACTCTCCAATCGATTAGCTTTTGTTCTTTCCAGCGATCACCTGACTACCTGTTGTTACAGTGAGGGAGTTTTTTTACACTGACATGTATTGGATTATATGTTTTAAGCTGTATTATCACTTAGCTGATGGTTCGGAACCCACCTAAAATAGTAGGACCACCCTCCATAACATGACTCAAACTGCGAGGTGGAACACGGCGGTGTTACGGTGATCCGTTTTAACATCAATGCTGGTGCCCTTAGTCCTCTTTATTTACTGCTCCTCTCCTTTATTTTCTTATTTACCTCCTTCTACACCTCCTTTACTACCTGCTCCTCCTCCTCGTCCTTCTTCCTCCTCTTCTCCTCCTCCTCCTCCTTCTCCTCTTCCACCTCATTCTCCTCTTCCATTCGTCAAGAATGGACGAATCTTTGTCCAAACTTCGCCATTTCATGTAATTGAATCAAGTAGATTGCCATCACCATAGCTTATACTAATATCATACAAATATTATTATAAATCATTTCTAGCACTATAAAAATATAATCTAAGTCTACTATAGTGCTCATTTTTACCATTGACATTTTTTCTTTAGCAATGTTATTTTTTTAAATAAAATTGTCCAAATTCGAGATATGTTATCGTCCAAAACTGAGCATTCATCTATTGATAAATTTTTAAATGAATAATTTTCAAAAGAACCACTTCCTATAAGATTTTCACAATTTAGTCACCAAACAAAAAATTCAATAATATAATTAATTCCCTTTACAATTTTAAATTTCAACATTTTCAACAATTTCAGATTTTTATAAATTATACTTTCAAAGAGATTCTTTCTTCAGATGAGGTGATGAAGAAGAAAGAGGAGGAAGAAAGGAAAAATGATTATGAAGAGGAGGAGTAGAAGAAAAAGGACTATGAAGAGGAAGAGTAGAAGAAAAAGGAGTATGAAGAAGAGGCGGAGAAGAAAAAGGGTTACGAAGAGAAGGAGGAGCTGGTGGTAAAGGAGGTGTAGAAGAGGACGGAAAAAGATGAAAATGAAGAACAAGAGTGGAGGAGAAAATAAGGAGGGCTAAGGGCACCACCAATGAAGAAATGAGGTGTACAAGGGAATAATAAGAAGAAAGGACTGGTTTATTTTTAGGTTGTAGGTGGTCTTAACGTCTTAAAAACCGGGAGCCAGACTAGGCCTCACTTTAAGCCCATTCCATTAAGGGCTTTACGCTTCGTGGTCGGTCTCCCTTCCTTCCACCCTTACTTTTCTCCTTCTTCCCTATCTTTTTATCCTTCTTTCTTCCTTTTCCCTTTCTTCTTATACTTTTTCTTTCTCCCAGAACCCTTTTTATTCCTCCTATATGTGCACCGAGTCGTGGCTTTGCTTCGTTACACTCTGATACCTTCTTTTTCATTCTCTATCTCTCTCTCTCTTTCTCTCTCTCTCTCTCTCTTTTAAAGCCCAAGTGTGTAAAGTGAGATACAGAGTACACGATTACTGTTCCATTATGCAGACAGGTGAAATACACACTCCTAACATACCAACCAACCAACCAACCAACAATCCAACAATCAGCTTCTTGTAGTGTATAGGTGGTTCACCTGTAGAACATCCAAGGGCTCTAAATCGTCTTCTTCTTCTTCTATTTCTTCTAGTTTCTCATTCCTCTTCTACTTCTTTTCGTTCTACTTCTCTTCCTTCCACTATTTTCCATCCTTGCCAACACATATTTTCTTTTCTCCTCCTCCTGCTCCTCCTCCCACTTCTTACCTGTTACGGCACTCGGCTATCACTTCCAATTATTATAATAATCATTTTATTATTGATCATGATACAAATACGTGATACAGAAATTGTTGTTGAAAATAAATGATAATGAAGGTTGAAAACGAGCTGTGATTACTTGTGGGGAAGAAAGTGTGGAGGAGAGGATAAAGAAGATAATGTAGATAACAAGAAGCTTGAGGAAGAGTGGAGAAGATAGTGGAAAAGGTTGAGGAGGAGGTAGAAAAGAAGAACCCAAAAGAGAAGAAGAAGGAGATCAAGAAGAGAAGGAGAGTAAAACTTGTGAAGTATGCGATTATCAAGTTCTGCCAAAACCGTTTTCAGTTTACTCTTCAAGAACTGTTGAAGAGATAAAACCGCGTTGAAAACAAAGTCTTGGAAGAAGTTTACATTGTTTTCCCCCTTCCACCGATCACAATCACATATTCAGTTGTTGAACAAAAATAATGCCTACTCAGCACTTCCTTTACTTTCACGTAGTATACTACTTTTACAAATAATCCGTTGATGTTAGAATGGATGGATTTGGATATGAGTTCCCTCTTCACTCGCCTACCCCCCTCCCCTACAAAGTTGGGGGTGATACGAAACCTCAAACTTGAACAATATCGACTTCCATGTTTCAGTTCCCCTTTTCCCCTAATAATTTTGGGAGTGTTCGGATTTTGAAAAGTTTTCTCCGAGAGTTGTGCCTATGTGTGTATGTAAATACGTAGCGTTGCTCGCGCTCGTAAAGCAGACTACTACTTGTAAGTTTAAAGATGAGGTGGAGAGGAGGTGGACTGTTTGCTCAAGACGATTTGTTCTATCTCTTCTCTTATGTATATCCTTCACTCACTCGTCTCATATCTGCTATCTACCCTCTTTCTCTTATTTGCTTTCCATTGCATTACTTACCACCTCCTGTTACTACTACTCTAAAGCTGCTTCTTCTTCTTCTTCTTCTTCTTCTTCTTCTTCTTCTTCTTCTTCTTCTTCTTCTTCAGCTTGTCCTCCTCCTTTTACTTCTCCAGCTACTTCGCCCCTCATCGAACTGTTTCGTCTTCTTCTCTTCTTCCCTCTCCTCCTCTTCCTTTTTCTTCTTTTCCTACTATATCTTTTTCTTATTTTTTCTCTCAGAGATTTTTTATTTTCTCCTTCTTCTTCTCCAACTTCTCTTCTCCCAGATTCTCCTTCTTTTCTTTCTCCTTTTCCTTTTTCTTCTTCTCATTCTACAGCTTCTTCTATTTTTCTTCAGCTTCTCCTCCTCCTTTTACTTCTCCAGCTTCATCTTTCCCTCATCCAGCTGTTTCTACTTCTTATCTTCTTCCTCTTCCTCTTTCTTTTTATCCTGCTATAGCTTTTTTTTTTTATTTTTTCCCTAGAACTTTTCCTCTTCCCCTTCTTCTTCTTCTTCTCCACCAACTTCTTCTCCCGTCCCAGCTCCTCCTTCGTCTCTTTTGCCACTTTCTTTTTCTCATGCTTCAGCTTTTTCTACTTCTTCTTCTCGGTCTACAGCTGTTTCACCTTGATTTTCTTCTTTTCCTTCTCCTCCTTCTCTTCTTCTCTTGTTACAGCCTTTTCTTATTTTCCTTATGGAACTTTTTTCTCTTCATCTCATCGTCATCGAGCTATTTCTTCTTCATCTTCTCCTTCTACTGCTTTTCCCTCTTTTTCTCCTCCAGGTTTTTTCGTCGTCTATTCCTCCTCCAGCTTTTTCTTCTTCACCTCTGTCTTTCTTCTTTTTCTCTAGCTTCTTCTTATTTTCCTCCTCCTCCTTCTTCTCCTACAGAAGAGGAGCTTCTTGATATAGCCTTCTGCTTCTTCCTCTCCTTTTCTTTGACTTCAACTCAGGCTTCTTGCAATTTCTTGAGCAAACATTCCTTATTCACAATACTACATAGTCGTACGATTCATTATTTGTTCGACACATACATTACATGAGGAAGAAACTGTGCCAGTGTTTGATATAGAAAGATATTCCCAAGTTTAAATAATGGTAAAATACTGAGTTGAAGCGTTAGCTGGTGAAGTTTACCCACACTTTTGATAGCAAGATACCTTGGGTTGAAGTAATGGTAAAATACGTTGTTAAAGTGATAGCTAGAAAGTGAATTCACTCGTACTGGGCCAAAAGTAAAGTGTATCAGTTACACCTCTATCAGAGTTTCCTACAGATAATATCTTTTATTGATCTTTGAAAAGTAAAGTGTATCAGTTCTGTCCAATATTTGAGAGTTCCCTGCAGATAATATCTTGTAGTGAACTTTGAATAGTTTGACTACTTAAATATGTAGGGGTTTCATGTACAGTAATTTAAAGTTCTGTTCCTACTTAATGAGTGATATTTGACATTAGAGTGAATCTTGGGAATCTTACATGTCTATTTATAGAAGAAAATCAAACATGAAAATCGTGCATTGTGCAGAAAGATCTAGAAATTGTTCAAATTACAAATTTATACCAACAAAACGTTGAAGAAGTTGTCGATTCAACTTTCAAATTTCGATTTTCTTAAGTTCAATAAACCGGAGCATATTTGACCAACCGTGACATGTGAATTTCAAGAGTAGCGTAATATTTTGAAAAGTTAATGTTAAATTTCAAGACTGGAGAGGATTTATAGAGCAATGTGCAATTATGTTCGAATTGAGAATCATTTTGAAACACGCAAATCAGCTTGACACCCAGAGTTTTGCAGGTTAAGTCTCTTGATTCCTCAATCTTTTTCCTTTCAAAGAAATTGGCCTAATCTCTTGATTGCCTTATCTACTATCTCCCTTTCTCTCTTGAAACCTTGCAAAGGAATCAGCCTATCTCTTATCTCCTTTCTCCCTCGCACCCTTTGAACCTTGCCAGGGATTTCCTTCATCTTCAAGGGATTCTGGTCTCCTTTAAACATTGGCTACCTACGAATACATTCCGTTTCCACTCCAGCAGATGCACCTAGTCTCGGAATGTAATGCTGAACAAATACGAAGACAGTTTGTTGGAGGATTTATATCAGTTTTGTGCATGCCCAGGGAATGGGGACCACTTCCCCTAAAGCCAGTACAAACATCGATACAGGTGACTGAGTTCTTTCCCTATTCCGTTCCTGTTCCCTTTCCCTTTCACTTTCTCTATCTAGGAATTTCGTCCACGAATCCGATAAGTAAACTTTCTTCAACATCGCACACATTTCTGGTGGGAGATGTTATTTAGGGGCAAACACACAAGAAGTAAGCGTTTGTTTAGATTTAATCTAAAGTGGATCGGTGGGATTTGGGGACCCCCCACCTGGGGGGTGGTGAGAGGGGCAAGTGGGTACCCTCAAGACGCCTTCATTGTTTGAACTTGGTAGCGATCTGGGGGGATTTTTCCTGTGCTATTTGGTGGATAAACACGTTGCACCTGATCGGGTGTGGTTAGGTGTCAGGGGAGGGATTTAGGTTTTAAGAAAAATACAAAGTGGGTTTAGTTTTGTAAATGCTAATTGCTGTTAATTCCCCTGAACATAATCATTTTTGACTGAATCATTTTCCTTCCCTTTCTCAAATATATTGAATTTTCATTTTTGTCTTTTTTTCTGATGAGTCTAATACTTGTGTTTGAGTAAAAAGATGAATAATGATTATTTATGTTTAATTTAATTGGTTTAGCCTCAGTTTGTGAACATTATTTAATGGTTTAGAGTTGATTTTTAAATCTCTCTTAGTGGTAATACTTTTGTAGTTTGTTTAACTAGTATAACTAGTTTAACTAGTATTAATAATTGTTTAACTTTGTGAATTTTAATGGAATTAGCCTTATTCATATATATTCTTGACAGGAAACTTTCCCTTACCATTGTCCTTTAAAGGGGAGTCTAATATGAAATTTTTAGAAAATCAATTATTGTTTTCAAGATGTTATGTAAGTTTGAAATTCCCGCTTTCCAAAGATACCTACAACACGTGTCTACAACAACCAGAGGTATTTTTAATATTTTTTTCTTTTTAAATCTATTACATGTGCAAAAATATCTACTTCTCACTCTGAATATTGAGGTTATTTCGTTCTCCACGATATTCACTCCAATGATTGAATGATTTTGCATAAAATATTTAAATGTCAGAATAAATTTACTCTTTTGTAGTTTGTCATGTTGGTATTTATCAACAGCTGACAATACTTGAACAGGTTATGTTTATGTTTATAAATTTTACTGACAGTGACGAATGAGCTGCGATTCTTATTGTGATTTATAAAATATTACTCAAAACGTTTTTCTGGAAACGAATACTGCTTACGGTCGTCAATATATTCAGTGAAAATGCTTACATGTGAAGGAAGAGGTGGCTTCAACTACAGTTCTGGTACATCTTCCAATAATCTTACGAGATCAGAAGTGGTTGTTTATGCTGGCCCATTACATTCATCTTCTCACAAAAAACTCTGTGAAAAGTTGGTAAACTCAGTACTTTCAAATACTTCATTGACGATATGAAACAATTTGCTAATAAACTTGAAGAAATAGATGTGTGCAGTGTTTGTAAACATAACCTTAGCATTTCTTAAGAAACAATTTCAGGTTTAGCTTGCAAAATAAACGCATTTGGTCATCTTATTCTGCAAGATATGATAAACAGTGTAGAATTTACTTGTGCTCTCATTTGTACTTATGTCAAATAAAATATATTTTCACTAGTTTATTTACATACTCGGTTTTTCCATCTTTGAAAAATCAATCTTGATTGTTGTTGAAGTATTTTTAGATCTTACCGCACAATTTGAAACGAATATTCTGTTTATTAAATTGTAAAAAACTGTAAGTGGCTGTATAGATTAATATTTGCTTGAAGTTTCTGAAAAAAGAACAAACTCGGTTGTGTCCCTCTATAGCTTGCGCCCCCCTTTTAAAATCGAACTTCATCAGTTTAAACTTAGCTGTAAATGCCTCTATTATTTATTTATTTTCCATTATTGTCATTGAGGCTGTGTTTTAACTCGAATTCGTCGTGATCATTCATTTTCCCTTCTCTTCTTCTCCACCTCCAAAAACCTTTTTATTCTTTGGCTATGTTCCTGTTTCCTTTGCTCTGTCCATATTTTTCCAATTACTTATCTATTAATTTATTTAGATACATAAGAGTTATCCATGGCACAATAAAAATAATTTCAAAACTGACAGAAAGAAAGATGAAATATACTATTAGTGGTATGCTTGGAAGTAACGAATAGGTTTGGTGTTTTCACAGTTTGCTTGTGTGTTAGAACTAGAGAACTTTCTACCAAAATTTGAAGCCTGGGCTGCTTTTTGTAACGAGTAGTGCTATTCGCTAATGTACCAACTTCAAAACAACGCGTGTAACACGAGCACCAGATGATAGTTGCTCGGTGGAGTGAAGGAAGACACCTTTCAAGTTGTGACGTCACACTTCAGCCAATCACAGTGATGTATGGCATGAAGTTTGGTCTGCTGTTGTTATTGTTTTTAAGCTTATACTATACACAAGTTATGCACAGCACAAATTCCTCGTGGGCAAAGTTTTAGTTGGGGATGAGGAATAGTAGGAGGTGTGGAAGGAGGAGGATGAGAATGAGGAGGAGTTGGTGAAAAAAGAGGAAGAGCCCCTGAGTCTGTTTTCACTCTACATTGTGTTGAGATAACATTTACAGTGAGTTGGTGACTCATCTTCTGTCTTCTTGCTCTTCCTCTTCACCCTCTTTTTCTTCCTCCTCCTCCTTCTTTTTCTTTCTCCTCCTCCTTCTTCGTTTTCTTCTTCTTCGTCTTCTTCCTCCTTCTAGCTTCTCATTCCTCTTCTACTTCTTTTTGATCTACTTCTCCTGTTTCCACTTCTTTTCCATCCTCTCATCCTTATGTTTTTCAATTTCGTCATCTTCTGCCACATTTTCTTCCTCTTCTTTCACCTTCTCTTTTTTTTCTATTTCACTTTCTCCATCCTTATCTTCTTCTATTGGATACAGTTCAAATAATTCCATTTTTCTCGCCTCATAATTCTATTCCTCTTTCCAGACTGTTTTCCCCATTTCTGCTTCTTTTCCTTTTTTCCATCCTCTTTTTCTTCTTCTGCTCCTTTTTCATCATCATTTTTATTCCTTGTTAGTTATCACAAAATAAACCGTTTGAAATGAATTATTATAAAAAAAAACGAATTCAAAATCTTCAGTTGACCATAATTTTCCTATATTTTTTGCACAATCTCAGATAAGCCATATCTTTAGTTTATTTCGGAATTATTTGCTGGTGGCGCTCTCTTTTGTTAGGACGGCAAAGTATTCATATATTTATTCTTTTATCTATTTATTTATCATTACAATTCATAATTCAATTAAATATAAAAAATTGGTTCACCTAAAAAAATATTTAAAAAGGTACAATATTGAAAATAGTTAGGAACTACTGCTCACTCCCTCAAAAGAGCAAGCTCGAGCTGAGAGTGATTAACTATCATGTTTATGATTGCAACTTCCCCTTCCCAGCATAACTTTAAAAGTTAACTGAGAGTTACATGTGTTAGCAGGTGCTAGCAGTGCATCTTCCTTGTTTAGTATTTTTCTATCCCTATTTCCTTCCCCTTATTTACTCTTTTCTTCATCCATTCCTTGTTTCCAAACTTCTTGAAGAAAGCTGAAAAAATATGATCTTCATATCAAAGAGTAAGAAGTTGAATTATATTTATTAGCAGGTGCTAGCAGTGCATCGTTCTTCTTTACTATCACTCTATCTCTATTTTCTTCCCTTTATTTACTCCTCTCTTTATCTATTCCTTGTTTCCAAACTTCTTGAAGTTAGGTCCAGATGTAGAAGAAAAGTTGTATGTAAAGTTGTAAGTTGAGGGTGTCGTTTTTAATGGCCGTGCATGAGACTGGATCCTTATACCTTCACTGGGAAACTTTGAGCAACTTTTCTGTTGTGTGTTCCATAAGTTTATGGCTAGGGAGTGTCGAAATTTATGGAGTGTTATTATGTGGGTTTTTGTAAGCCATAGATAATGGAGGATGTGGTACCATTAGTTTGTGTGTTCATTTGTCTGCTCGAACATTATCATCAACCACAGAGGAATTTTGTTGGAGATTTCTCAGACACCTGAGAGGAATTTTGTGGGACAATTCTTTCTTAGTTATTAACTATATCCATAGTAGTTGTTCTGTGTTAGTTGGCTGTTATTCAGCACCTGTTCCAGCAGTATTGGGTTCTGTTTTTGGTTATCTTCTTCAGCTTGTTTTATTCCTCACTTTTGCTCTATTTTATTTTCTATACTGTGCAAACATTATTCATCTTTGCACTAATTTTCAAGAAAATGTTCAATGAAATATGTGAGAGAACACAGGAAAATTATTAGGAAATACAGAAAAGATATTGAAGAATATAGGGAAGATGCAGAAAATACAGAAGAATAATAGAAATTACAAAAAATATATAAGAAAATACAGAAAAATTACGGAAAATACAGGTCAAGAAGAAGGAGAAGGAGAATGAAGAGGTGTTGATAAAGAGTAGAAGAAGGAGGTGTTGGTAAAGAGTAGAAGAAGGAGGAAGAGAAAAAGGAGACAAAGCAGGAATGAAGCAGGAAGAAGAAAGAGGAGAGGTGTAGTAAAAGAAGGAGGAGGATATTTAGAGTAGAAGAAGGAGGAAGAGAAAAAGGAGACAAAGCAGGAAGAAGAAAGAGGAGAGGTGTAGTAAAAGAAGGAGGAGGATATTTACATACAGGAGGAGAAGAAGATGAAGAAAAAGAGGGGGAAGAAGGATTGATAACGGAAGATTGTAAAAAGAAAAAAGAAATTTATTTTTGTACATTCAAAAATGTAATTTCTGAAAGTTTGAACTACGGTCTTATAAGTGAATCAAATGATTTTGTAACAAAATGGGAATCCAAATGAGGTATTTACAACAAATGGCGAAGTTTGGACAAAATGCGTCCACTTTTGAAACATTTAACCTTGCAGAGAAATTGTGAGGGTGCAGAATTCAGAGAGTTTGAGTAGGAAATAGGAAACCCACCCCTCTAGAGCTAGCATTTCGGGGTTGAAAAGTGAAATTCGAGATCTGTTGGGCCTTCGCTATCATGTTGTACCGGCTGGCCTATATATAGAGCTCCTTCCCCCATCCCTCTTCATCATTACCCAACCACACCTTCCAGGATCATCCAGAATTTCCTCAGCAGTTCCCCCGGGAAATATCTTGTCAAATACCAACAGCATTCCCCCAATCTGTTGTGAAGCCCGCAATCAATCCATCCCAAACAACCCCTACCCATTTCTGGCTTTTCCCAAATCACCTGATAAAGTTCTTATCCGTTATTGGGCTTTAGTGGTTCGGAATCCACCTAAAACTTTGACCACAATAGGGAAGTGATAGCCATGAGCCGTAGCAGGTATCTCTACAATCAGATAGAGCTACACTACGAACTTCTGGGCCCTCTGTATTAAGGGTGACCAATTGGATTGGTTAGCTAAAAAGACTCTGTTGTAAAATCACTTTCTAGTGATTTGGAACCCACCTAAAACTGTACATCCAACTCATCATCACCATCATCCAACTCATTTCTCACGCACAGATGTCAGACATATGTGGGCTTCATCCTCAAAAAAAAAATGCTCATTGAACATTAGGAGAATCCTTAAATCACTTGATAAAGTTCATCTGTTTTATTGTTATTGGCTCAGTAGTTCGGAAACCACCGAAGCCTCTGTCCACAATGTTTCCAAAACTGCACCCTATCCAAAAGAAGTCTCCCCCAGCAATAAATGCCTCATGGATATTTGAATTTGTTTTTTAATTTATTAGATGAAAATATTCTATTTTATTTGTTTTACTGCTTTGTTTAAAGGCAATCAAGTTTGATTTGGTTAGTGGGTGATATTCAGCAAAACTTGAGCTTTTTCTATAATCTATATAATTGTCATAGATTCATCCCATCTCATTAGTTACCTTGGTTACTGGAACAGAGGAGCATCAATTTATTATTTATAATCACCACTGCAAAATCAAATACCTGTTGTGGAATGGTGGCATTCACACTGCTCCAGTCTGTTATAGGTTACACCATTCCAGAGTATGTGTTTGATTTACCGATGGTGATTTTCCACTTGTGTATTGGATGCACCACTAAGCAAGCACACTAAAGCCCAGTACACATTAGTAGACATTGGTCTAATAGGCATGTGTCAGATTGTTTATTTAGAGACAGTCCAAAGAATAAGATGCTTTTTTGTACAAGCACCCTTATGCCCGTATCTATGAACGTTCCTTCAGTGTCTCTTAATTCGAGGTACTCCTTTCTAAATGCCTCTATTCCAAATGTTTTTCAAGAGTTCCTTCCTGAAGGAACGTTCATTTACGCGTTCATATAACTAGTACAAACCAGTAGACTTGTCTCTGACAAGTCTTCTATTGGTATATTGACCTAAGACAGTATACAAGTCAGTAGACAGTATGCAGTCTATAGACAGTTTACAAGCACCCTAACAACTACTAAGCACCCCAACAACTACTGTCGTATTTATTTTATTCCTGGAATTCTTGTTCCATGACGAACTGCGTTGTTAATATTAACTTTTTAAGTGAATTCAACGACTTGCAGTCAAATTTTCAAGCAAGCCTCTGAAAATGGATCTCAAAGATTTGAAAACGTTCGGCCTACAGAGTAAGTAAATTCTACTTATTCTTAATGAAAATTTGACTGCAAGTCGTTGAATTCACTTAAAAAGTTGATACTTATTTTACCTCTCATTTATAATCTGATACTGTAGATGATAGTAAATCTTTCTTATCGTAAAGCGGTCTCAGATACAGCCTGTGAGTAAATAAACTACATCGAACCCTCCTCCCTTTTGTCACATACATGTCCTCCCCCTCCCCTTAGGTGGATTTACCTCCCATCTTTTGCCTATACTTTGTTCACCTTAATGTCAGGAGGCATGTGCTGGCTCTCTCAATGCTTCAGTAACTTTTTAGCGCCAAATACCACTTATGGAAATTACTTATTCCGCTGATGACTACAGTAGCGCCATCTAGGGTTGAAAAAGTTTCTCAACTCCTTTCTCCTACTCTCTCTCTTTCTCTATTTTACTCACTTTATCGTTCTATTTAACTTATTCGCTCTCACCTGTACAACCTACACCCCATCTAGGGTTGAAAATGTTTCTCAGCTCCTTTCTCCTACACTCGCTCTGTCTTTCTCTTTCTTTTACTCTCTCTCTCTCTTTCTCTCTCTCACCTGTGACTACCCCTCCGCAATCTTGAATCTACTCTTGTCACTACACAACCCTTCCCCAAAAAGTTTCTACTGTAGTTTGCTTGTTTCTATACCTATAGATATATATTTTAGTGTGTTTTATATATAGGTTGGTGGTTGTTGTCTTTATTATTTGAGCTGACAAAAAGTTTTTAAAGTTGTTTTGAGTGTTTGACACTAACTTTCTGCACTAGGAGTTTGCTCTCGACGTCTAAACACCTGCGTCTAAATGGAGATGAGAGTGTTGCGATTGGTTTGTTTCTCCTATACAACTCTCAGTTGTTCTAACTTTTGTTGCAATTCTTGTTCTAACTTTTGTTTCATTCTTTTTCTAACTTTTCTTTCAAATCTTGTTCCAATTTCAAAAGATCTAATGAATTGTTTTTTTGTTTGTTGCAGATCTTTTCGCGTTTCGGCAAAGTACTGAAGATTGTCACATTCACAAAAAATAGTGAGTTATTAGTTCCAATTTTCAAACAGTATAGTATGATTTACAGTAAAAATTTCAATTTGTTGATCATTATCATCAATTCTTTGGGATATAGCATAATTATTTATAAAAATTACATTGAAAACTACGTCAAATTGATTTGGAAACATGCATTACATTTATCATTCAAATTCAGTGTAATAGTACGGTACAGCATAGTATACATATTTGTATATAAAGCTCGCTCAATTCAGTATTGTATGGCTATGAAATTACAAATTACAGTATATTTATTACTATATCCAAGGTATATATTTTAATACAGTATTAGTAAATATCCTTGAAAGTGTAGTAGCCTACACCTATTGAATATTTTCAATTTTTGTAAATTATACCCAATTAATTAACATTTTTTAAGGCTACGAAGTTCTCAATTACAGTATATTTATTATTGTATTCAATAATACAGTAAATTATTCGTACATTGTACTTTAAAGTTTAGTACAATACCTATTTAAATGTTCCAATTTTTGGAAAATCATTCTCAATGTAGAATGATATCATTCTAGTAGATTATTGTATGGCTGGGTAATTTCAAATAACAGTGTATAGTATATAACTATATTCAGCGTATATAATATAGTAAAGTATAAGTCCCTTATACTTGAAGCTGTGTCATATTCAAAGTAGGTTATATATTGTAGTAAAGAATAGAGTAGTGTAGTATAGCAAATTTTAGTGTTGTATCCTATACCTATTTAAATTATTCAAGCTTGTTGATAACAAGCTTTGTGACCATTGACCAGTTGGTTGGGGCGTCACAACTTCAGCTTGCTGGTGGATTCGAATCCCGCTCCACCGTCAGGCATTTATGTGTAATCATTCACCTCGGTGATTGAATGTCTTGTAATAGTTGTAGAAATATTGGAAATTTTAATAAAATAATAATTTTCCCCATCAATTTCTGTCTATTATAACATTTTTTAAAACCCTTCAAAAGGAAAATTATAGATTAAATCACAGTGGTTGATTGCCGTGTAATAGAGATCAAAAATAAGGCAAATTTTCAGAAAAATAATATTTATTTCCATGATTTTTTGTCTTGCATAACATTTTTTAAACTTAATTTTAATTTTCAGACTCATTCCAAGTTCTGATCCAATACCCAGACGTTGTGACAGCTCAGTCTGCTAAGCTGGTAAGTTGTATTGTCTTTGCTGCTCATTCTATTTCAAAATTACCCCAAAAATTTAGTTTTGATGTATTTTAAATCAAATAAGGGTGTGCTCAGGTCCTTATAAGGAAGATGTTCAGGTCCTGGAATCATTAAAGCATTTAGGTCAAGTGCAAGAGAGCCTTAACTTCGTCCTTTCATGTAAAACAGGACTTTGTCTTGAATTGTCATCTTCTACTTTAATTTTATCTTATTTATTTATTATTATATATATATGTTTTTTGAGGATTAAGCCCACATAGGTTTGAAACCTGGAAAATGAATTTGATGAGCTGGGCCTACAATTTTAGGTGAGTTCCAAACCACCGGAAAGGGATTTTACAACAGAGAGCGGAGTCTTTTTTGCTGGCCTATCCAGTTACAGTATTTCACATGAATAAACTTAATCCATAATAATGAGTGGTGTGAATAAAGATGTGTCAGATGAGGGCCTTATTTATGACCGCTCCTTCAGATTCTCTTGACTCTTGAAATGTAATTTATTTATATAGGCATTTTAAGAGTCCCTCGAGTCAAGAGATACTGAAGGAGCGGTCATAAATAGGGGTATGACTCGTCGATTGAGATTCTTGTTTTCTTGATGTGAATAAAAATTGAGTCAATCACAGCTGTTTCTCTCGCCTTCCTATCGGACTCCTGTTGACTCAACAGATCAACAGTCGACTCCAGTCACCCAACAGAGTCCACTCACTCAAACTACTCAACTTTATTTACATCACCCATTGGGTATATTGCTTACCTATTTGGGAAATTTCTATGTCCACCGCTAGCTCCCAGCTTTCCAAACCCATTTTATTTTTAAATTTTTCTCTCAAATCCTTTGTTCTCTCCTGTCTAAATACAGAGAAAATAAAGCCAGGCCTTTTCTGAACACCCTTTTAAAAATCCTCCCTTCTATTCCCTTCCTATTTTCAACGTCGCATTAAACTGTTATTAAACGCTTAGAAACTTTCGGCAATTAATCAGAGGGCACTACCACCCTCCCCTCTCCTTGTTCTTTACCCCTTCTCCTTATTCCCTCCCATCTCCTGCCCTTCCTTAAGCGACCACCAACTGTAACCTGTCAGCCTAATGATAACGAATCGCACCTCAACTCTTCATTCTTTTTTACTGCACACTGTAATTTTTTTGTGGGGAAATCTTAATTTTGACCGACAGTGTGTGTGTGTGTGTGTGTGATTGAGGAGCTGAACAAGGATAGGAGGAGAATGAGGAATAGATGGAAAACATGCAAAAAGAAGTGATGAATTATTCGGCTTTTCTTCAATTCTTCTCCATAATAAATTTAAAGTATCTGTAAGTAATTTTTGTAAGTAGTACTATTCATTCATTTCAATGTAAATAAAGACAAAGATCATTGAACGAACACTGTAAAAAATTCGTTAAAGCTCGGTTGTGGAAGATTTAAAAACAGAAATAACTGTGTTTTTAAATAAATAAAAATTTCTTTTTAAAAGAAATAACATGAACATGTTAGTCTGTTTCTCAAGGCATGTACTACTAAAGCCTTTGTTCACAAATTCCAATTATTTTCACTGTTCATACAGTACATGGAGTTTTCAAATAACAAGATAATCTCGGTGAACCTCTTGTTCAGGGGTTCATATTTCTCATTTTATACAAAATCCTGATCGGTGTGTGCGTTTGTTTGCTATCACAAACAAAAATTTCAGATGAATTTCAATTTGTTGCTCAGTTTTATCTTTTTACACAGAATTTTTTCATCCTTTCAACAATTTCGGACCGCCTAAAAAGATTCTCAATTTGCAATCACATATTTCTTTTTCTTTATTTTTCTATCTTCCTCTGCCTTCCTCTTTTTCTCCCTACTCACTCTCATTCTTTCTCTTTCTACTCATTCTCTCTCACTCTCTCCGACCCTACTCATCCTCACTCTCACTCACTCTCTGTCTCTAACACCCTCCCCTTCACCTTCTCTCTCTTTTACCCCTTCACCCCTTTGAACACAATCATTTTCTTGTGGTGGTGTCGTCCACCCTTTATTTTTCAGTTGTTTGTTTTTGAGAAGGGTTTATCCCCGCTCATACACTTTCCATTCTTCTTTGTTTGATATACTTTATCTTCTTTTCTTCACCTTCTCCCTACACCCTCCCCATTCTTCTCCTCCTCCACCCGCACCATCATCATCCTTCTCCTCCTCTTCCTCCTCCCCTCAAACTCTCATTGAAGCACACGCTTGTAATCTGTTCATCGCGCCGATTGAATCTTTTTCTATTACCGGGTTTGAATCCTCGGCTTTATTTCTCTGTTTTTTTTTTTTTTTTTACTTCCTCAACAAACCTCATTCTATCTACTTGTTCATTATACTCGTGTGTGTGCGCGTGCGTGTGTGCAAAGGTATCCTTTGATCTCGAGGAGATTGTCGCCGTGAAATTGAAATTTTTAATCTCATTCGAGTTGTTTCTCTTTAGTATTCTTGTCAAGCATGAAAATAAAGAATGAAAAGACTAGAAAAAGAGAACGATAAGTGTGTGTGTGTTTTGGTTAGAGTTGTGAGTGAGTGAGAGAGAAAATAAGAGAAAAACTCAAAGGAAACATGTGAAAAATACAGTCGATAGGTGATAGTGGCTTCATTATCATTGTGTGCTGTTGTGGAAATTTCTTGTTTACGAATATGGTATTTTTCAATCTGTTCATTATGTTCTTTTTGAAAAGCCGCAGATAAATGCTGTTTCTTTCATCAAATGAGATGAATTTTCTTCTAAAATTGGATACTAGATAGATTTTTATGGCTACGTTCAGAAAGTGTAGATGTGGTGCTCATCTGAGGTGTGATTGGGTCTTGGTTTGTTTGTCTCTTATTTAAGGTCTAATGTTTAATTGATTGTATTATTTATTTTGCGGTTGATTCAATCCTTATGGTAGTACGAATCGACTGGTGAAGAAACACTAGAATTGGAGAAATACTAGGCTATGTTAACGAAGAAATAGATTGATAGAATCGTGACGGACAAGAAGAAAGTGGAGGAGAAAATGGATAATAAAAAGGAGAAAGATTGAATTAGGATTATCAAATGGAAATAAACAAGGGGGAATAATAGTTGGAGGAATTGAAGAAGAAGAAAAAGAGGAGAAGGAGAAGTGGCAGAAGGAGGATAGAGTAGAAGAAGGTAGAGTAATTGTAGAAGAAGAAATGGAGTAATTGTAGGAGGGGACGACGAAGATGGAGGGATTGAAGGATGAGAAGAACAAGGAGGGTAAATTTTTTTTTTCAAGAAATTTGTTTACAAAATTACTGGAAATACAAGGAGGAGGAGAAGTAATAGGAGAGGTTGAAGAAGGAGGAGAAAGAGTGTGAAAGAAATGAAGAGAGAGCGAATGAGAGTAAAAGCGAAAGAGGAATAGAGTGAGTGTGTGTAAGGCTGAGATAGAGGGAAAGAGGAAGTGAGTTAGAGGAGAGAACAGCAATTTGTAAAGGAGAGCCAAGGGTGCAAATTCTGTGCGTATTAGTTTTTACTCTAACAAAACGGCCAAAACAAAACGCTCCAGTGGTTTGGCTGCGAAAAGGTGTTGAAGAGAGAGAGAGAGAGTGATACAGTACGAGAGAGTGCGATAGAAAAGAGAAAGAGACGTAAGGGGAGAGTGAGAACGAACAAGAGAGAATAATAAACTGAATTGTGCCAGTGTTGAATATTGTGTGCAGCTAGAACCCTGTCGTGAAAATTGTGTGTGTGTGTGTGTTGTGAAGGGAGTGGAACTTTTCAAGTGAAAGAAAAACACCTGAAAACAGGTGAAAAGCACTTGGGAAAACCGTTTTTCCGGCGAGCATCATCATCAGCATCCATTCACAGCACTCGTTGGTGGCTTTGTAAACGTAAATGCCAAAAAATTATGCCACTTGCCTTCTATTGTTGACTGTTGCTTTTTTAGCCATAGAGAGAGGGAGTGAGAGAGAGAGAGAGAGAGAGAGAGAAGCGAGAGCGAGTGAGAATGAGAAAAAATGGGGTTTACTTTAGGTAGTTTTTTAAGGGGGGCTTATGTTCACCACCTTTTATCCCCCCAACGAAACCTTCATTGTCTGCAAAAGTACTGTACACAAGTACTTTTGCTTTTTTGGCAATCTTTTTTCTTTTCTTTCTTCTCTTTCTGTCATACTTGCTTGAAAGAACCGTTGTTGACATATCAGAGTAGAAGAGGATAGAAAGTAGAGGGATGGAAACTGCTATAAACCCAACAAATGATTGTATTACTGTGTGATGTTTCGTTTAAAATTTCTACTTCCCCTCTTTATTTTTCTTACTCTGTATCCTTTTCCTTTTCCTTCTACTCTTTATCCTGTTTCTACTCCAATCCTACTTTTCCTTCACCTCATCCTCCTATATATATATATTTTTTTTTTTGTAATATTTCACTATTCTCTTATAGCTTTCCTGTATTTTCTGATATATTTTCTGTATCCTTTTATATATTTCCTGATATTTATCCTGTATTTTCTTGGTTTTCTACCTACATTTATCAGATCTGTAATTTTCCAAGTGTTCTTGATGATAATTTTCCTGTATTTATCCATTATTTTTGCAGGATCTGTTGTTATTGCCAAAATTTTCTTAATGTTTTTGTCAATATCTTACCAACATTTCATGTATATTTCCCCTGTATTTTCTAAAGTTTTGCCAATATCTAATACCCTTTTCATGTATATTTCTCCTCTATTTATTTCCTAAGAATTATCCCCATCCTCCTCGTCATTTTTATCTGCATCCCTCTCTCTATGCTCATCCTCTATATTCTCCTATATATTTTCTGATATTTCTCCTGTTTTTTGTTATTGATTTTGTCAATATCTAATCAACTTTTCATGTGTTTTCCCTCTATTTATTTTCCTGTATTCTCCTATATATTTTCTGAAATTTATCCAGTATTTTCTGTATCTATATCTTAAATATTTTTCTATTGATTTTGTCAATATGTAATCCACTTTTCATGTATGTTTTTCCTGTGTTACCCTATATTTTCCTGCATTTATTTTTAAACAATTTTCCTTGCATTCTCTTATACATTTTTTGATACGGTTCCTGTATTTTCTAGAATTTCTGCAGTATCCAATCCTTTTTCATGTCTCAACAGTTTATATATCTTCTACTTTTTCTGTCTTACATTCAGTAGATCTGAAGTTTTTTCAAGTGTTCTTGGTAATATTTTACCTGTATTTTCTGCAGCGTTTCCATAATTATTTAATTCTTACTATACTTCTTTCAATTGTTTTTTGGCCAATATCTAATCAACTTTTCACGTGTGTGCCAACAGTCTCTGGACGGTCAGAACATCTACAACTCGTGTTGCACGCTGCGCATCGAGTACTCTAAGCTGTCCAGTCTGAATGTGAAGTACAACAACGACAAGTCGCGCGACTACACCAATCCGTCGCTGCCCAATGGCGAGACAGGGCTTGACGGAGGGGTGGGAGGTCTATGCGATCAGCTGTTGCCGCAGCTGTTGCTTGCACAAGGTGGCAGCCCTGCCGCGATACAGGCCGCACGCCGCAGTCTGTCACAGCATGGCGATCATGCTCGTTTGTCAGGTTAGTCAAGCATCTAAAAGGCGAAGTTTGAAAAGTATTGGTAGACATGAATAACTCAATGAAAACTATTATGATTTATTATTGTGCTTTCATACAACATAGCACAGTACAGCTTACGTTCATTGAAAACCATTGGTTTAATTTTACAAGCTGCTCTACCACAGTAAATATAGTCCAGGAAATTTGCAAAAAATTTTTGGCAATGTGTACGCAGATTAAAAACGTGGAATATTATCCCTAAAAAATGCTGTAAAAGAAGTTGAGGGTTAGAGCCTTATTATACGAAGCCACTACAGTCGCAGTCGCGCTACAGACGTTCAGAAAGCCCACTCTCAGCGATACATGCAATATTTATATGGAGCTTATTATACTGAGCCACAAGTTAGGCCACACCCCCTTTATTCGCGACCACTGTCCACTCGAGTTACCTACTATCGCTTCTAGTGTCAACCCCGTGCGACTTTCGCCTTGGCGGCCGACCATTGTTTGCTATGACGCTTATTATATTGGGCGAGTACAGTTGCATACGAGCGCCACAGTTTTATGGCTTCCTATGACAGTTCTGTACTAGCTTGTCATCATTTGGAGGTTATGTCTATATGTAGGTTAATGTTGTTAGGGTGATTAGTTTTAGATTATAAATGACAGTTTTTATAGATCATCATCAAGTTATTCATGGAGATGTTGCCATTTTTATTAAATTTCTGGCTTGGACGAGCCACAGCTGTGGTTTACATGCGCGACTGCAGTGGCTCTGAATAATAAGGCTCTACTTTTTCATTTCATTTTCCATCATCCATTGACCACCTATAAAAGGGGCATGCGGATTCGTCAAAATTATTATTCACGTCTATAAAAAATAAAAAACAATTAAAAAAATAATAATAACAATAATAGACATAACGTATTGATGAATACGGTGAACAACCGTAATCCGTATACACTAATATGATCGGTGGTCATAATGAGCACCAAATTCCTCAGTTGAGTACGCACATATATCTATTAATTCTTTTTTCAATTGCACTCTAAACTGCCTTCCCATTAGCTGTTTTAAACGAACCGGTAATATGTTGTACAACCGTATTCCTGAGCTTTTAACGCCTTTTGCATATAGATTTGTATGGTGAGCATCATCCCTCAAGAGGTGTCTGTACCTTGTTTCATAATTATGAACTAAGTCACCTGTGTTGAATCTATTTTCGTGCTTTTTTATAAAACAAAGTATTTCGAGGATATATAGACTAGGTAGAGGAAGGATTTTTAGTTGTTTGAAAAATGGGCGACAACTGGTTCTGATTGTCTCAACCTCCATCACTCTTATCGCCCATTTCTGCAGTCTAAATATCTCGATGATGCCACTCGAATTCCCCCAGAAGACAACTCCATATGATAATAGGGAATGAAATATTGCAAAATACACCTCTCGGAGAGCCTCCTTTTTGAGAATCGATCTTAAGTTCCTGATTGCAAAAATTGCTGAATCTTCTGGTTCACTATATAATTCACTATAACATGCAATTCACTAAACTGCACCTTTTCCGAGGTATCTCCTCTTCAAAATGGATAATAATTATTTTAAACATTAAAATTTTCATCACACTTTTAGCTCCTCACTACTTTACCTCATAGGAACACTGTATGCAAGGAAATCATCAAATTTCATCCAATAATAATAATAATAAATATATCTTTTATTGATCAAATTTTACAGCGTAGACCCACAGACTTGGCGGTGTCTATGATAAGTGTAGTAAAAAATGAGTAAAGCATTTGAAACATGTAAACAACAAATGTGTGAAAACAAATACATAGTGAAAAGTGTTAAAACAGGCACCCAAAGGGTCTAAAAATAGTTTTTATTGAGTTAGCTATGATCAAACTCTAATTGCGCTACTGGAGGTAGTGTATGGGAACGCATGCAATTTTACAGTTTATTTAGGCTGTGCAACTTGGATCTGTACAATGGTATCATATGTGGGTGCGCACACACAGTGATGTAACATTCTGTGATTAACTAATATCTGTACAACGATATCATATGAGAGTACTCGTATACAGTGATGCATCTTTGTAGTTGATAAGCGTTGAATTACTAAAATCTGTACAAGGTTATCATATGTGAGTGCACACACACAGTGATATAATTTCCTAGTTGATTGAAATTATTGAGCAACACGCTTGTATCAATCATAATTATTTATGATTATTTTTCAGTTCAAATTCTCTTCAATGGATTCTTCTGTCGTCTCTCTTCTCTTTCTACATGTCTTGTTTATCTACTCTTCATCTTTATCTAATTTTTTAGTTATTGGTGGATTTTGTAGTCTTGCATTATTCCTTCTCTCTTCAACGGATTCTGTCGCTACTTCTTGTCCTCTACCCCCACAATCTCTCTCTCTCAATCTATCTCTCTGTTTCTGTTGTCTTCTCTCTCACTCTCTCATATTTCAACCTGCAGTCTGCCTCTTCTGTTGTTCGTTTATTTTGTCTTTATCGCTCGTCTCTTTGGTTGCGTCTTCGTTGTCCAATTTCTTCTTATCTGTCTTCACTCTTTTGGTTCTCTTTCTATCTCTTTGGTCTCTGTGAACTCTGGTACTTCTCTGTTTCTTTATTTTCTCTTTATCTTCGATTTGTTTAGATTCCTGTATTTGAAAATATTACTAGTGTGAAATAGTTTTACATTTTATGAGGAAGTTGCATTGAAGTGATGGAATTGGGATTGTCAAGTGTTTCTCGTTTATTGTTTAATTATGTTCATCTTATTTGGATGAAATTCCGTTTTTTCCAATATTTTGTTTCTTCTATTACATCTATCCTGTCTTATGCATGTGACTATTCTCTTGGCCTGTGCTCTGTCAGTATCATAAGTTGAACACGTGATAAGAAACTAGTGATCACTGTCCAATTAAATAGTTAATGAATAGAAATTTCCAAATTTCGCGGGAAGTGATAGCCGCGAGCCGTAGCAGGCATCTGTTCAATCAGAGAGATAAGCTGCGTTCTCGTAGGTCCTGTTTGTAACGGTGACCGATTAGATTGGCCAGCAAAAAAGACACTGTTCTCTGCTGAAAATCATTTCCCGGTGGTTCGGAACCCACCTAAAACTGTAGGTCCAACTCATAAATCACCATCATCCAACTCATTACCCACGCACAGGTCTCAGACCTATGTGGACCTATAACCCCTATTTATACTTCAGTTTCCAGCTGCCAATATAATTATTATTACCATAATAGGGAATTAAATTTTTCACTTACCAAAGGCAAGAGACGTAACAGAGGACAAAAAATAGAAAAATCCTACAACATACAGGAAAGCTATTGCTAAAATAGAGCAAAGTAGTTTGCTAGTCAGTTCCCAAAGCTGTATTCAATTCGCCTTTCTCTATTCAGGAGAATATTGCCACCATTCGAAGCTTGCCTTAATAAAGCAATTTCCAACATTTGGAAACACTTTTATCTATCAAGCAGAAAGTATTGCTTCTCAAACTAACCGTTCTCCTCCCTTCAAATACAACCAAAAATGTTTTCAAAATTAGTACCCATAATAGAAAATTAAGATCTACCTTTACTTTCTAAGCTCAACGGCACTCTCGAAGCCTCAATTTATCCTCCAGTAATCAGCAAAACTATTGCCAAAAACAAGAAAGAACAGATGGAAACGATTTTCCAAAATTTATACCCGCTATTTCTTGAACAGAAAGGCACTCTAGAAGCTACCCACTCTGGCACCTGTACCCAGCAGGTGCTGCTCTCACTTAGCCGGCGGTCGAAAGGTGAACTTTAGCCTTTCATTGTCTGTTTTTCGTTGATTCGCAGGTCAAGGCGTGCTTCCGTCTCCGTTCGCTCCACTACATGGCCTCGGCTCGCCTCTGGCTGCGCCCTATGCCGGGTCACCCGTTGGTGGTGAGTTTGTGTCTATTATTTCAAGAAAAAGAACGAAAATTTGAAGAAAGAGACAAAATATGGCTGAGGTTACGGTTTAGCATGAGTAAATCCAGGGGTTGGGCGCATCTTTCCGAAGTATACCACAACTGGAGCCGTTTATTTTATGCTGGAGAGTTGTCCAAAATTGGAAGTTTTTTTGAGAATTTCATCATACTCCACACAAAAACACACTGGAAAAGCAGAGGAATCTTTAAAATAATTTGAGCAAATATTGATAATCTTCCCCTCCTAAAAAATTGCATTTGAAAATTCGTGTAGTCCTGAAAATGGTTTTCAAGAATCTCCCTCCTCTCCTCCTATCATTCTCCAGAAAAACATTGGAAAATCCTTAAAAATAATCAGGACAAAACCTTGTAGTGCAGGGATCTTGAAAGTAATCGGAGTAGACCCCACCCAAAAATTGCATTCAGAGGAAAAGCATGAAAAAGTTTTTTCATTCAGAATCTCCCCGTCTCCCCACAGCAAATTTTTTTTTATTTTGGAAATAATCAGGGAAAATATCATTTAGAAATGCATTTAAGAGAAAACCTTGTATTGTAGGAAATACCCAAAATTGTAGATGCAACAAGGTTCCAAAAAGGCGTTAGGAAAGAACAAGGAAGATTTTTTTGGATTGTTAGGTTAGGAGAACCTTATG
>OX418216.1:22666127-22758627 GCA_948455865.1 Conomelus anceps
TCTATTCTAATTACCTTGATTTCTGGAAATTTTATCTACTTGAATGAAATTGAAATGTATGAGTATTTGATAATTTTTTGGGCTATAAGTTTTTTAAACTTCCATCCACCTTTGAATAATATTATCAATATTTAATTTTAAACTAATGTATTTAAACTTTAATGTTAATTATGAAAAATGTAGTTTATTATGAATTATTTTTCTACATATTACATTATCAATGTTTTTCTTTGCCTATTTGTCTTTATGCCAGTTTCTCATATGGTTATGGATTACATCATAATCTTCTTGTCAATTTTCTTCTCTTTTAATAAGTTTTTTATTTATTTAAAAAGTACATTAATATGGAAGCAACAGATAAATAGATCCTAATTCAATATTTATCCGCAAATAGAACTCAGTTCTTGCTACGCAGTCTTCTGTGAAGCATAGGAATAGATAGAGCATCATACATAGAAGGGAGGGTGTGTTTCAATCCGTTACTGTTGATTTATTCAATGTAGAGTGGACATCACCTTAGCTTTTATTTGTGAACTACTATTTATACCTGGCTTCATAAAAAAAACTGCGAAGTGAAACCTACAATCAATTTGCACTACGTCTCCACGATTTGATGTTTTTTTTTTAACAAACCTTTTTTATGTCTTGTCTGTTTTGATTTTGAACTCTATCATATTAGTACTTTACAGCAAACTTTTTTATGAGTTAATTTTTCAAATTAAATTCTCAGGTGGTTGGAAGCTGTTCATGTTATTGATTCTTGTTGCATTGTGAGTTGAGCACTGAAGGTTAAATCTTCCACTATTCTGTATTTAATACATTTTTTGAGATATTTTCAATGTTGAGGATGCATTGGTAATGCTGTCAGCTTTAGCATAAATAATAATAATAATATCGTATGACATGCGCGGTTTGTCAGTCGTTCAGTAAATCATTCAGTTGCTACTGATTTAATAGTGGCCCTAAGACCTGTTTCACACATACCTGGCAATTGGGTAAAGGCTGAAAAAGCTCTCAAGTTCTTCTTTCAATTGATTAGTCGCTTTCTTTTTTTAAATGATCAAATTAATGTAAATAAAATGGTCTCTTACTTTGCTAATGGTAATCACGTGAAATTAATGCATTAGCTGCATGATACATGCATTACACTAATGCATGCATAAATGCATTCAATGTGGGGATATTATTATTATTATTATTATTGTTGTTATTATTATTATTATTATTATACCCTGAAGCCTTTCGTTATAATTATTCAGTGTACAATAGCCCGTGTTATGCTTGGTACATCTATATGTTCCGTATTTAGGAACCTATGTAGTGGCTTCCTTAATTCAAGGGAGTCTTGAAAAGTCTTCCTTGAGTTGAGGGAATCTCAAGGTTGGAATATAATAAATACGGGCTTAAGGGTCGTATTTATGAGCGTTCCTTCAGTGTTTACTTGAGGAACACTTGAAACGCATTCAGAGACATTTCCAGAGCTCCTCGAGTCAAGGGACACTGAAGGAACTTTCATAGATACGTTCCTTTCTAGATTAGAGAATTCTTTTCAATTTTTATTTCAAATTGTAAAACATAAATAGTTTTTAATATTATACTATTGTTTGTGCTATTGAAGGGCAATATTAATTTATCACGATGCATCCTTTACAATGAAAATCTGAAATAATTTTTGAAGCCAATTTAAGATGTTTACAGTTTTTGAAACACAATCAAAGACTCAGGCTTTGCGCAAATATATTGCAACTTCCAGTAAGCAGTTTTTTGTGAAGCATAGGGGCAAATTATAGTTTACAAGTAGAAAAAAGTGATGTACAATTCATTGAATATATCAACTGGTAACTGATTGCTTCTCTCTCTTCTGTTTTTGGAGCTCCATTTATTTCAGTGCTTCACAAAAAACTGCGCTCTATTTGCTCCAGGCCTTGAAATATTATCAATTTGCAATGCTCTATAATTATTTGATGTGCTATCAATTCATGCCAGTGACATTTTTATGGGGCAGACTTTCATCAATTTGTAATTTTCAAATGTATTTGTATTTTGTATTTTAACTGTAATTTTCAAATACCGTACTCCTGTTTATTATTAGAAGAGATGTTGGGACTGCAATGTCTTCATCTAGCCAACTCAAATTTAACAGGCTGTATTTGAAAGTTTATACATATTTAGTCGTGTTCAAGGTTAATTGAGAAAAGGTATGAAAGGATGATTCTAATTTGAAATATTCTTTATCTAATTTTAATAAAGTTTCAATTTCTTGGGTAATTTTCAAGTTTAAAATTGATGAAAGTCTGTAAATTTTTTTGAAAATAGGTGATCATACTCATGGCGAATTTTTCTGTGTATGTGTCAATATTCAAGGTGAAATTTGCTGTAGTTTTACTTCAATTTATACTTTAAATTATTGTAGATAAACTAATATGTAGTAGCTACCGTAGAAAAAATTATAGTTTTGAGCAACTAGTGGGCTCTATGCAATTAAAATATATTCACCAGGTTCCTAAAAAAAAATAATTTCTGAAGATTCCTCAATGTTTAGGGAAATTATTTATTGATTTAATTAGATTTTTTCCATAAATTCCATGATAAACCAACCCGTCCCTTGATATTACGTACATAATTTAGTTAACAAATATTTCCCAATTTTAAAAACCTCTTATCTTCAATTACTTCTCTAACTTTTAAATTTAAACTTTTTTCCATCTAGTATTTCTCTTCCTCTGGGTTGAATAATCTTGGTTTTTCTGTTCTAATATTTTCCAATTTCCAAAATTTCGTACCAAAATTAAGATGTCTGATTATTTTTTCAAAAATATCAAACTCTCATCACCGTTCATTATCATTATTTTTAACATTATTTCTTCTTTCATGCGCTTTTATGCTGCTTACTCTGTGCAATGCCATCTAGATAATAGCCAGCATTGCTTTTCTCTTTTCTGCTACACGTCTTTAGCCATAAAACGGCACAGAAGTAAAAATAAAGTTGATAAAAATTATAAAAAATTGAAATTAATTAATGAAAAATTTGCAAATAATTTGAAAGTTTTGATCACATTGAGCACACATAACACCCAGTTGATGTTTTTCAATCGTGGATGTTTCTGTCTCTCTTTAAAAATTGATTACTCAAATAATAACCTAAACGTCAATTAAAACATCAATAAATAACTATTATTCTTTGATTTCTATTACTTAATTAACAGTATTTTTGATTTTCCGTTACAATTACTGAATATAGCACTCAGTATCTAATGTATGATGTAAAGTTTATCCACTTTTTTAAATTTAAATATTTATAATCGAATTGGGAATTTTCAATCCATGAATTTGAAACTCTCATACTTGTTCACTACAGGGTGTAGGGTGTATAATTTAAATATTGATAATCAAGTTGGAAAATTTCAAATCCTCATAATTGTTTTGTTGATAGATCTATAGAGAGATTTCAGTTCGATTCAAAAGTTTTATAATTCATTTTTGTTTTCGCTGCAGGGTACGGGGGTTTATAGTCTCAATTTAAAATTTGATAATCTTGTCCAAAAGCATTAATTCAAATGTTGGCAAAACAAATAAATTAATTTTCAAAATATTTTTTTTTTTAGAAAATGAATGAATCTGCAACCTTTTGTCCCCACACAGATATATTAATTACTTCCACAATTTTTTCTTGTAATAGATTCTACAGTATAGTTGACAGGTTTTCACTACAGGGTTTTATAGTCTTAATTTAAAATTGTATAGTCTACCTGAGATCATCAAAGCATTAATTAAATGTTGGTAAAACAAATTAATGATTCTATAAGTAACCTTCATTTTTCTAGAATAAATTTATCAATCTACAATTCTACAGTAAACCGTAATAATATTAGTACTTGACAGGTTTTTTATAATTTAAATGTTTCTAAAAAACGAATGAATCTATTTTTTGTCCCCACACTGATATATTACTTCTATAATTTTTTCTTGTAATAGACTCTACAGCCAACTCTGCCGTTCACGTCTATCAGTTCTGCAGTTTGTTTTCTTGTAATAGATATTATTAGTACTAATAATTAGTGCCTTGACTATGGTCACCTATACCTTGACTACTTTTACAGCTATTTTATTATCACTTAACTATACAATCATTCTAACGAATTTCTATGTAATTTTACTTTTTTTATTACTTTCTCATGCTCATTACTACTACTATTTCTTCTTAACCGTTGTTTTTTTTTTTGTTTTTTCTCTCTGTTCCTGATGTATACCTCCTGATCGTCGCGCTGTTGTCTTCACAAAACAAAAAAATTACAAAAAACCCAAACATCACTAAAACCAACCGCTCGCCTACCCTGGCCTGTATCTACTACCTTCTTCTTGTATCTGCTACTACCATTTCTACTACTACTACTACTACTACTTAATTACTACTACTACTACTTTGGACGTTGTATCTGCTTCGTAGATGGTCACTCCTGACGCCCTCTTTACTCTGTTTGGTATGTCATACATCTCATTTTTTTACTTTCTTATGCTTGTCTGTTATTTTATTTTTTATTTTTTTTACTACTACTGCTACTCTTATTCTATTCTTATTACTCTTACTTTTACTTTGTTCGTATGCCCAATAATAATTTCTTATTGCTGTTTTGTCGTAAAAATAATCTATTTTATGATTCCGTGTCGTAAAAATGATTTTATTTATGAGATGCGTAAAAAATTATTTTCCCTATCCTTGAAAGTTTCAAAGTATGTGTTCCATTTTTGGTTATAATTTAAAAAATAAGTTTTTCTAGTTTGGTGACTATGAGGTCTAGCACAATAGTTTTTACTATACTGCGTTCGTTTAAGTGAAGCATAGAAGTAGATAGTAGCTCGCTAACAGAAGCGATTGTGTGTTGTAATCTATTACTGTTGAACTAGACATCACTTTCGCTTCTGTTTGAGGAGCTCTATTTAATTCTGTGCTACACAAAAATGAACGCTGCTACTGCCTAGTGTGAGCTGCCGTCTGTTAGTGCTATGTCCAATCGTCACCAAACCAAGAAACTTTTGGGGAAAAGTTATTGCCAAAAGTTGAGTACATAGATTTAATGTGGATTTGATCTCGTCATAAACGTTTGAAGCTTGATTTCAGGAGGCTAAAAATATTTAAAAAACACGACTTGAAATTTATATTTTTCGTGAATAACACACACAAAAATAACAAAAGTAAAGTGTACAAGAGTAAAATAATGTACATTAGTAAATTAATGTACACTAGTGAGATAATTTACGAGAGTAAAGTGATGTAAAAATGTTTAGAAAATGATTTACAATACATGTTAACTTCTCTCACGAAGTATTTATTTTTCTTTGTTTTGAAGATTACGATTTAAAGACTCCGGTTATAGTTGAGATAAAGCTCAATTTTGATGTGAATGGAACTCTTGTGTACTATCAACTGAATATTTTCTCAATTCTTGCGGTAGCTTGTAGTAGAATTTCCTACCAATATCACTAAAAGGAACTCTTGTACACTATAAACAGCTTCAACTAAACATTTTCTCAATTGTTTTTTAAATGTCTCGATATTATTTCCTTGACACTGTATAAACTGCGGTAGCTTGCTATAGAATTTACCAACAGAACTAGGTTTTTACCCAATTAACTACTATTGTGATAATTCTTGATAGAAAATGGTTCAGTTCCTGGGAGTCTTACCGGTAACCGGTCAATGTTAGCGGTGGCGTCTGATCGGTCTATTCAAATTCATAGAAATCAGATGCCACTGGTAGCATTTACCTGTTACCGGTAAGGCTCCCATGAACTCAACCAATGATCTAATAAAATTCTAAAATATAGAAATAGGATTAAGGTTGTACTTTTCAAGTTTTAAACGTTTATTGGCAAGCTCAAATCCCATTGAAACTTTCTAAATTATGTGACTCATGAGGTGGCAAGTCTATGAAATTATTTTTAATTCCGCTAATTAGCGTAATTAATTATTTATTACGGTACGCTAATTATGAGCGTATATTTGCGCGTAATTAGCAATTCTTAGATTCGCCATCTCATGAGTCACTTTCTACACCTCCTGTCCCACACAAAAATACACTAATACAGTACGGTAATAAAAAGCTATAAAACTTTATTTTGAACAAAATTAGAGGCTATAAAATTTTATTTTGGTCAAAATAAGAGTGCCGTAGTTGATGATTGGTGGTAAAAAAATAAATCAGTCACTCCGATCTTTCCATAGATTACAACCTGGAAGCCCTGGTTTTGTTGATCCACAGGTAAATGGAAACCAATGGCTTAGTTTGCATGTGTTTTGTTCACAAAATAATTCATTTGAAAATAATTAATTTTAATTAATTTCACAAAGAAAAAATACCCATACTCCTTAGTCAACCTACTACCCCAATAATCATAGATTTTTAAATAAATATTTCCAATTAAGAAGATATTTTGTTGAAAATTGAAGGCTGTTTACTCATATTTTCTAAATTATTTTTGAAAATATTTTGTCTGAGTTGAAGCCTTGAAGTAGAACTGTATATTCTGGTTGATTATTCAATACTTGTGACTAAAATTGTATTTGCTTTAATTTTTTTCTATCTCAATGAATAAATAAACATTGATGAAAGCAATCGCAAACTGCCTCACTCCTCATTTGCGTAGTACGCTCTTTGGACCAAAACATAATGTTGAGGTCTGAAGAGTCACCTACAGTCGAAATTCAGCAAAGTTTGAACATTTAAAGTTATAAAGCATAAATATATAATATTTTAACTAAAAACTAACAAAATCAAGTTTTAATTTTTTTGTTCAACGCCATTATAAGTCCATTCTCATTGCATTAGGGTTGAGTGAGAGAGAGGACCTTAAGTCCTAACTCCTAAAGTAATTTAATCAATCATTAACTCAGTCACAAGCTTTATGTTAATCAACCAATATTATTATATGGATTTCATTTTGAATCTTACATCGTAATTGAAGTTATTTTAGTATATAAATATCCTAATACCCCCCCCCCCCCCACACCCCCACACATATTCTGTGTTGTGTAGATTGATTTATGCGCTTTTTATCACCCTGAAGATCAATTAACACAATCCAATTGTTTGCTAAAATTAGTAAAATTTATTAAAAGGTGTACATTTATTTTAAAATGTATTATTGGTCCCTTTATTTTAATAATGTCAATCCTGCTAGAATGTATTGGATAGTTTTTGTGCTTTTATTAGTTTAGTTAAATTTCAGAGCCCTGATTATTATAATGAATATTTATTTGAATAATAATAACAATTATTATTATTGAGTATGTAAGTGAAGTTCGAAACAATACCCCCCCAACAGCTTTACTTTGATCAAGAGGAGAGGATTTGAGCTACGATGACCTGACAACTCTATGTCTTATGTTGCTCTACAGAATTTTGCATTCAGAGGAAACAGAAGCATAGAGTGGTCGGGTTAGCGTTGTTTTGATCAAACTACTATGAAATAAACTTTACAAATAATTCCCTTTTAAATCAATGGCAACGCCCTGTTTTATTTTTTTAATTATTGAACAGATAGTTTAAATTTATTTTTTTAATTTTAATGATGAACGTTTTTGAAGCTATTGCCCTGCATTTCTGCTAGTAAATTAATTTGAAGATTTTCTATGTGTATATTGCTATTTTATTGTAAATTATTGTTTCTATTTATGAAACTTTGCATCTATAATTAATTGTATAAGGTTAAATATCAAATTTAGATTCTCATAATATGCATAAATTCAACTTATGCAAGAGATGATATTAGGGGTTTTTCGCAAATCTACGTTGAAGATTACGATAACGCCAACCTGAACACTCAATGCTTCTGACTGTTCTATAGTACCTTGATTTTTAGAGCACATAGAGTGTTGTGGGTAGAATTAACGTTATCTTCAAAACTTAGTTTTGCGCAAAATCTCTATTAAAAAAAAAGCAGTCGTTAAAAAAGCGGCGAGGTGGAACTACCCGTAAGGGTCTCCCCACCACGAAAAGCCATACGAATTTACTTTTTTTCTATTAAGGGTAGTTTTATATAAATATTATTACCTTGCAATGAATAGGTTTCTCATTATTTTTGATAAATTTCAATCAATTTCACCTCTAATAAAATTATTTATTCGTTTATTTATTTATCAGCGGGTTATTTATTTAGAGGGCTTAACTAGTATTTATTGAAAAAATCACACACATTCTAGTACAATTTGTAGCTTATTTCAGTGTTATGTTTTGATTTCTCTATAATATACACTTCCTCTTTACAACCATACAAATTATATTTTAAAGAAATCTTTTTTTTTAATCTGTGCATTAAATTCCTACTTTTCCATGCATTTTCGCACTGAATGAAGTTTTAATTGACCCCATGTTAGGCACAGCGCAGGAAGACTGTAGTTTTCTCATCGCCTTCATTTTTGTGAAGCATAGAAATGAATGGAAGCTATCAAATACAAGCAAAAGTGGTTCGCTACATTGAATGAATAAATTCTAATTGATTACATCACAGCCTCGCTTCTGTATGTGGGGCTCTATTTTTTTCTGCGCTCCACAAAAATGGACGCAGTGGAAACTGCGGCATATCTGCAGTTTTGCACCTGGCCTTATTAGTGAGTTTTTCTGATTTATTTATAAAATTCCTATATATCATTTTTTATAACATTGTCATTTCATTATTATCTTTGATATTTTAATAGTAATAATTCAAAGCTATTCATTTACAAGTTTAAATCTGAATATCTCTGTGATGACACTTTTTTTTATTTTATTTTTCTCTCCCCTGCCTCAATTCTGGAATATTCGTTCAAAAATTGATTCGTTCAAAAATTGACAGATTTTCCCCATGAAATAATGATACGCATTTCATAAATTTAATGTGTGCATTGTGCATCCTATATTCTAATTACTTTAACTATTGTGCAATTACTGTGTAATTACTGTACTCTACTTGTAGCTGAATTCCGATTTTGTGAGATACTATTGTTTGCTGTAGTTGCATTTGAAAAACTTCTCTTCAGAAGTGACAATATTCTACTTATTGCATTTTTTATTATTTGATTTTCACTTTTAAGTTTTGTTTGCCTTTTCACTTTATAAATCTATTGGAAAGAATGTTAAAAAGTGTGCATTAGAAGATATATTATGCATGTAAATTTTGTTTTTAAATTGAAGAAGTCTGTGCAATTATTCGCTACATTATAATACAAGATAAATTAATAATATAAACTTCCATAACAGTTTCATAGTTATTTAGTCAGTCATAGTTGGGTTTCTTCAATTTTGTATTCTTAAACATTTTTTCTGATGCTTCAAAATAGAAAAATCTAAGGCTCGTTTTGATAAACCGCAATGTTTTATTCTCCCTTAGCTCAAGGGAGAGTTTCTCTTTAATCATTTATTAACGAGCAATACTCAAGAAACAAGTTTTTTACAAGTTCGTAGGTATTCCTTCCATGTTTGTCTTATTTGAACTAAATATCTTGGTTCTCTACAGAATTTTTTTCATTTTATTGCTGTACAAACACCACTGAAAACATCAGAATATTTTCCTTAGATTCTTGGTATTCCTTCAAAGTTTGACCTAAAATTTTAAAATTAATATAGCCTTTCACTTCGTTAGGAATTCCTTCAAAGTTTGACCCGAAAATCGAAAATCAATTTATCAATGTAGCCTAACACTCGTTCTTAGGCATTCCTTCTAAGTTTCACTTAATATATCAAAGGCAATGCAAGGCTCTCTCAAGTCTTCCTTAAAAATTTTACTCGCTATTTGAGAATCAATATAATATAGTTATGCAGGTTTTTTCAGGCTCTTTGGGGCCGTATTAATGAATTTTCCTACACTTTCTCTTGACTCGAGGGATTCTTGAAATGTAATGTATTTATATAGCCGTTTCAAGAGGCCTTGAGTCAAGAAACACTGAAGGAACATTCATTAATACAGTTTTTCTTTTCTCGAGGGACTATTGAAATGTAACGCATTTATAGACATTTCAAGAGTGTCTCGAGCCAAGAGATATTAAAGGAACATTCATTAATTCGGCCCTTCGTAGCTATTCCTTCAAAGTTTTACTTGATGTTTGAAAATCAATATAGCAATACAAATTCTATTCAGGCTCTTAGGTTTGGATTTATATTTTTAAACTAGTATCAGTGGAGCAGTACTCCAATAAATTTGAAGTGGTGCTTGTATATCAGAAAAAGATAATACAATCTCTAGGTAGAGAGCAATTCAATTTGTATAAACTAGGAACTGTCGAGCCTCTTTTCGAAATTGGCGTATCTTTGCTGTGCTCCCTAATGGTTTACGGGGTAATGACAATATTTTCTTTATAACTTTTCAATTCAATTCAGTTTCTTTTGCAAATAATAACTTTCAAGTTGCAACTTGGGCCTGAGCTAAGCCAAGTGTAGGAAAAGCTGTCAACATTGTTCTGTTGCGAAGTCCAATTGAAAAGTTTTGATAACATTCTCTGACTACTAAGTCCTTGCTCTCTACTCTCTCTTTTTCTCTACTCACTATCACTTTTGCTTTCTCTAACTCCCTCGTTCTCATCTCTTCTCTTTCTTTCTTCGGTTCCAACAACTTCTTCACCTGTGCAACGCTGTTGAATGAAGAGATAATAAAAATAGAAGCTGCTGTTCTTTTTCTTCTTCTCTTTCTTCTTCCTCCTCTACCACCTCCTCTTCCTCTGTCAACTCCTTCTCCTATTCATCCTTCTTCCCCTCCTCCTACTTCTCCTCTTCCTCTGCCACCTCCTTCTCTTCCTTCTCCTCTTCATCCTTCCCCTCCTCCTACTTCTCTTCCTCTACCACCTCCTCCTCCTCCTCCTTCCACTCTTACTTCTCCTCCTCATCCTTCTCCTCATCCCTTTTCTCTTTTCTCCTTCTTATCCAACTCTTCCGCCTCCCTCCTCCTCCTCCTTCTTCATCATTTCCTCCTTATTCTCTTCCTACCCCTTTCACTCCCTTAATCATGGCTGTCTTCATATAGGTTGAGTGGATAATTAATGCAATTATATATCTATCTATCTTCTCCTTCTCCTCCCCCTGTTTCTCCTCTTCTACCTCCATCTCGTCCACCCCCTCCTTCTTCCTTCTTCCCCCTTTAACTCCATCCCTTCTTCCTCAGTCTTGTCTGTCTTCCCATTAGAAGAAGAAAGGGCATTGAGTCCTAACTCCGCCCAATATCTATCTACATTCTTGTTCTCTTCTAGAATTAAATTCATCTTCCTCTTTTTCTTTATTCCACCTTTCTGATTTATTTCTCCCGATTTCTTGTTGAAGAGTTGCAATTATTATATCTTTTCGTACAAAACTGGAGGTGAAATTGATTGAATGTAATTGACAGCTTGAAAAATTAATTTTCATTCAGGAATATCTTCAACAAATTATAAAAATAATGGAATGCAGGGTGTGAACTTCCCCATCCCCAATCTTTTATCTCAAAAAAATGAAAGAAATAAGTGAATGAAATACTTTTATAAAAGTAAAATAAACTCTCAGATGACCAAATCTAATTGATGTAATTTCATTCTGATAATAATAATTATTAATTATTAAAATCAGGTAAGAAATAGTGACTACCAGATGTGTTAAATATTATATTTTAAATTCTTTCTTTTCAAATATCGTAGTTTTTATTTTAATTTAATATTGGGCTTTGTAGAACTGTATTTTTGTTAGTTTTTGCTTGTTATATGACTGAACTGTGTTAGTGTGGTTGAGAATGAAGTGATTTTTAATAATAAAGTGTCTAGTAAAGTTTTAATAATAAATATAGATAAAGTGTCGAATAATAGGCCTAATAATAAGAAATGGATGATTTTATATGAAATTTATTGTTGTGGAGCACTGAAAATCGTGTTAATGTATATTTTATTAATATTTTACAAGGAATTCTCATTAATTTATCCAGTAAATTGTGAACTTCCACAATTTCTTCACATTTGCAATAATTGTTATTTCTCAATAAAGCTTCTATTCATCATAAAATTTACGAATAATCGTAATATTTTCTCATGAAAATTCATGATGTGTTATCTGCTCTATTGTCACCTATCCGGTGGTACGGTGCTCACCTAGAATATTGTAGTTTCACTTTTTCTATAGCATGGCTTAAAAAACGGCGAGGTGGAATTACCTGTAAGGGTCTCCACCAATAAAAGCTATTATTGTTATTTTTAGTTTTCAAGTTTGATTGATATTTTAACTTTTTCTGCTATTTAATAATTACAGTTGTATCCATTTTCTTACAACTAACTTACAGTTTAAATATTTCTGAGAAGCAAAAATGTTGAATATTAAATATAAAAATGTTATGCCTGTATTTATGAACGTTCCTTCAGTATCCCTTGACTCAAGGGACTTTTGAAATGTCTGTGAAAATACATCAAATTTCAAGAGTCCCTCAAGTCAAGAGACAATGAATGTTCAGGAATAGGGCCATTATGTTATGAATAGTGAAATAGTTATTTCATCAATTTTAACGTTTTTTGATTCAGTCTTTTACTAGTACACAAAAATTATCTCATGAAATAAAAATAGTTTTCAAGTAGATTGCTTGCTTGTTTTTTTTTTCTTATAATTACTGAAGTTATTTCAGTTTAACTAATATAATTTTTCTGTGTTTTCTGTCTCTCTTGCACCTATAGGCGTGTACGGGGATGTGCTACGTGTGAAAATTCTGTACAATAAGAAGGACAGTGCGCTTGTTCAAATGGCCGAGCCTCAGCATGCTCATCTTGGTAAATATATCTATATTTAGACAACCATATCTATAAGATTATGCACTATTTATATAGAAATCTATATCCTTAGGATGCCTTACATATTATTATCTCTAATGTATACAGTACCCATACATGGTTTACATAATCTATGGCCCGGTTTCTCAGTCGTACATTAAACCATTCAGTAGCTGTTGATTTAATAGCAGCCCTAAGGCTAGTTTCACACAAACCCGGCAGTCGGGTAATCTGTGTTGTTTACGTAGCTGTTGACTAGGAAATGCTGAGAGAAAAGGATAATAATAACAATAAATAAACTCTCTAAGCTCTAAATCTATATATCAATCAATTAATTTTTTATTCGTTAAAATACATCACGGGTCCCACTAAACCGGCAGGTTTTTTAGTAGGTGCCCATACTAAATAATTGTTGGTACAACAAAAACCGAAATACTTTTTAAAACTAATATTTTTATACCGGTAATTAATACAGTTGAATTATATAATCTTATATACTATACTTTTCAACGTAATTATTAAATTTTCATCTGTGAATGAAAGAAACCCAATGTTTCTACTAAAGTAATTTTATCATATTTTTATGAGTAATTTTTCCGAAATTAGGTTTATGATTTTAGTACTTCAATACTGTCTCCTAATACATTAGGACTAGTGTTATGATCTTTTTTATTTAATAGGTTTTTGGAATTTATTTGATTTGTTAAAATGTTCCTTGTTGTAGCGATGTTGCGTATAGAAGCAAAGTCGTGTCTGTTGTACAATACTGTTAGTGCACCCCGCCACTGAACGCTGTGAAAATGAAAATTTTTCAATTCAATTCAATTTATTAAAACACACATCCCAAAAAAAAAAAAAAATTACAAACCAATAATACCACATATGTATAACACTCAATGAAAAACAAGAACGCTAAACAATAAGGAGTTGTTGTGTAGCAAAGAGAAGGGATTAGAAGGTCTTCCAACTATGGTTACCCATGTATACTAGGAAGGCCTTCAAACCATGAAAAAGGAATGTGGTTTGAGTTAGAAAAGGAATTTCAGCTGAGTTAATGAAATCAATGGTTTTCAATGAATGCCCAGCCACTGGAAGTTGTGCTGCGCTGTGCCAGTAGCCGGGCGTTCATTGAAAACCATTGATTTCATTTTAAAAGCTGTCGTCGCACAGCGTTTAGTGGCGGGGCGCCCGTAGGATTTTCCAAGATCCGCACCATCGTGTAACCCACTGCACACCAGTATTCCCAGACTCAAGCTAAAGGAATTGTGGGGGATTTGGCTCAAAATTACCGTACGTTGAGCGTACAGCTTGTGTCTGTTAATACTGGTGCGCAGTGCTCTGTGCAAAGAGTGCGGAGTTAAGCCGCGTCTCCACCAACCGAACATGCTCGGCGAACAGTGTTCGCTGGAATCAGCTGGTGTCTCCGAACATTTTTGGAGTTGGTTTGGTGTGGACGCCTTCTCGAACATTATGATCGGTGTGGTGGGAATAGTGGCGGGAACCTGTTGTTGGTCGTCACTGTTCGCTCACAGACCGAACATTTCAATTGAACTTACGAACATGTTCGGTGACCCATATGTTTAATGTTTGCCCGTTTTTTTGTATTCGCCAACAATCTTCGGTTGGTGGAGACGCGGCTTAAAGCGTTAGGAAACCCCAGCTTCAGCTGGGCGCAAGGGCTCGTTGGCGCAAACATGTCTGAAAAGTTCCTTCTTATTTTTCCTTTTCTTTTGACATCTTACGTTTCTCTCATTAACTATTTTTCTTATTTTCATATATTACTGATTACTTGTTGCCAGCGCTCAAACATCTGTTTTGCTGGCAACGCCAATATCAAGATTAACTGTGAAAGCTTTTGGATATAAATATCCACTGTATAAACTTTTAATTTTTTATTCATTTTGTATAACTTTGTTTTGATTGGCAATAAATTTAAAACCTATTTTATCTTTGAAGTTTGTGATATATTTTAAAATGTTTTTGCGTATGGGTCTGGGTATGAATAAATTGAATTGATTATGTTTGTGAATAGTGTTTTAATTGATTTGTGTCCGATTTGCAGCGATGTTGCACATGGACAAACTGCGCTTGTACGGCAAACAGATGCGTGTGATGGTGTCCAAACACCAGACGGTGCAGCTGCCGAAAGAGGGCCAACCCGATGCCGGCCTAACCAAGGACTACGCTACCAGCAGCCTGCACCGCTTC
This sequence comes from Conomelus anceps, assembly GCA_948455865.1. NCBI lineage: Eukaryota > Metazoa > Arthropoda > Insecta > Hemiptera > Delphacidae > Conomelus > Conomelus anceps. The sequence goes on from OX418216.1 coordinate 22,681,081, forward strand.
AAGAAGCCCGGCTCAAAGAACTATCACAACATCTATCCGCCATCGCAGACCCTACATCTATCCAACATTCCGTCAGTAACTCAAATCACATTTATTCAAATTGTATATATTAGATCTAGCATAATTTGTATTTATAAACTTACTTCTATTTCAAACTAATAAATTTGAACATGATTACAACTCTAGAAATATAACGAATTTCAAACTACCAAATCATTGGACAAATTATTTATATTCACTGACTCCATATTGTTTATATGGGAATGAAAGTATATAATAAATTGAAAATTGATTTACCAAATCTACTATTATAACCTCGAAAATCTATTTATGCAAAATATTATTTGAAAAATGTTATTACTGAGTTAAGGATTTCCTGGATGATGATGATATTTTCTGTACTTGGTGTTTATTGTCACAAGTTATTAAGGATTTAAGAAAATGACGAGGCGCCTGTTCTGACAGTTCATACAAGAATATTTTTGTCAATAAATGAAATGAAAGGTTTCGTCACATGTAGCCAGGCTTGGCAACATTTGAAACGTCAAAATAATAATTTTACAACATCACATCAAGGCTGTGCGAAACAACCATGTTGTTTCCACACTGTATTATTGCCAGTGTGCTACTTTATCACAACTACTCTTGTAAAACAGATATAGCTTCAAACTCCATGGTTGTTTCACACATCGCATAATTTTTCTTCGAGCTCTCTTGTATGAAATATTATTAGTGCTTTGAAATCTATTGCTGTGAGTTTTTCTTCAATAATTTTGTGAAATTTGGGGGTTTAAAGTTTATATTTTTCGGTTTTTGGGGGCAATTGATCTCATTTACGATTCATTTTAACTCTTGATAAATTTTCTGTAACTAAGACACCTTGAGGAATAGAATGACATATTTTTTATTTCAATCTAACAAATATTTTTTTTTAAATAAATTTTTGAAAACTGAAATTTTTTACACAAATTATTTAAAAACATATTTTGAGAAAACGGATTGCTTGATCGGAGTAAAGTATATGTTATTTTATTCCTCAAAGAGTCTTTCAGCTATCGACAATTTATGAAAAGTTTAAAATCACTTTTATATGAATCAATATTGCCCCGAAAAACCGAAAAATTTCAACTTTGAACCTCCACATTTCACAAAATAATTAAATAAAATTTTTTTCCTTACAGCAATTGGTAACATTAATTTTCAAAGCCCTAATAGTAACATCCAATACAATAAACTTCGAGAAAAAAAATTATGGAAAAAACCCGTGTACACAGCATTAAATAGTGCTACGTTGATGAAAATTCAGCAATAATATAGATACAGCAATAATGATATACAGAGACATATCCTGAAAGCACATCATGACATTACAATCATCATAAATGACTCTAACCACAGCATTCCTATGCCTTTCTCAATTGTATTGTATGAGGAGCACAGTAGAATCTCTAATAACTTTTATGATTTTTGTGAAGTTCGCAAAATCTTAGCTAACAGTCATTCAGTTTTCATCAATCAAAAATTGAAACCGTTATTTATACATGGTTCATTATTTGCCCCTTGCTTACACTTTGACTTTGAATTGTTTTTTGCCAGCTAAACAAATAATTTTATGATTTTTCCAGGCCTAACATTGGTGAAGAAGAAATCAAGGAAGCTTTCACATCCAATGGCTTCAATGTCAAGGCTTTTAAGTTCTTCCCGTAAGTATCTCTATTATTTTACTTCAAATAAAGCCCTGAAGTTCAAGTTTAAATACTGTGTAAATTTATAAAGGAATATGATGATATTTAAAAAAAATTTGGAGATGTTCTACTAATATGTTTCAAGTTGAAGTATGAATTTTTATTGGAAACCTTTGAACAAAGTTTGGAGATGTCTACTATTCAGCAGTACAGTCCATGATGACTTATGGGATTGAAGGATGGGGTGGAACAAGCTACACGCATATAAATAGTTGTTATTTTTATTTATTGTTTAGAATGATGCCCACATAGGTCTGAGACCTGTGCGCGGGTAATGAGTTGGATGATGGTGATTGATGAGTTGGACCTACAGTTTTAGGTGGGTTCCGAACCACCAGGAAGTGATTTTACAGCAGAGAACAGTGTCCTTTTTGCTGGCCAATCTAATAGGTCACCCTTACAAAGAGAGCCCAGGAGAACACAGCTTATCTCTATCTAATTGAACAGATACCTAGAGCGTGATCAAATTATAAAGAGCGTTTCAGACATGGTCGTTGAGATTACGGAAATTTAGAGCAAAAAAGCTATTACACATACTAGCATGAAACAAGTACTGTATGAAAGAACAATTCAAAGAGTTTTTTAACATGTATTGGGCAGTTAATTGACCGTTTATCTGCTAGTCGTGGACAGTAAAAAAAATTATAACATTTTTTGTGTGATCTCCTTGAGACCCAGCACCGAGGTAATGTTTAAAAAGGTACTTTGTTACTAGAACTTTGTTAATAAAATGGGTTGGGAAAACATTTTGAATCATTCTGTTTATTTTGTCTAAAGAATTGTTTTTATTCTTCTATTCATGTTTTATTTTTTTACAGCAAAGACAAGAAAATGGGCCTGATTCAGCTGGGATCTCTTGAAGAAGCCGTTTCTGCTCTTATCGTAAGTTTTAATCAATACTTTCAAATTTTAAGATCATTTTATCAATTTCCCTATTTTTTCTTCTCATTTCCCGTCTTCTTTTCCTTCATTTTTCTTCTTATTCTTTTTCCTCTCCTTCTTCAAACTCTTATTTCCACCAGCATCAGAGTATCGTCGACAGATAACACCAATTAGCTGTTTATTATATAGAATTATTGTTATTAAAAGCAACAAAATTACTCTTTTTTGTGATTTGGGATCGTATATATGAACTACCTTGAGGTTTCCTTATTGACTTGAAGTACTTTCAAGGCTTTTCAAGTCTCCCTTCAGGTGAGGAATTTTCATGGTAAGTAATTTTCATGAATGCGGACATTAGAATTTGAAATGTTGACCTGCCTTCATGTTTTCTTATTTCAAGGGAGACTTGAATAGTCGTGAGTGTATTTTCAAGTCTGCAACCTCAAGGTTGATTGATGAATAAAAAACCAACAATCGATAATAGTTATTTATGTATTAAGAGCGTGAAGCGCGACTTTATCGCTCGAGTCAAAACATTTACTGCGCGACGCATAGCGGAGCGCAGTAATTTTGCGAGAGCGATAAAGAAGCTTCACGCGCGAATTACATACAATATTTTTCCTAAAACTGCAGTTCTGGATTCCAACACAATAAAAGCTTGTAGTTTGTAACATCACAGACCATGCGCGGATTTGGTTAGCGTTCGCCATTGTTGAGGTTATGTGAATTTCCACCAATGAGAAGGCATCAAAATCAAAACAGAAGCGTAAAGAAAACAGCTGGCGAGCGTAAAGTACTTTACCGCTTGCGGAGCAGTAAAGAGGTATTTTACAATTAGTTTTCAGTACGTAAAGAACTACTTTATGAGCAGTTGTAGGAAAAATTGTTTTCGATGAGCAGCTTTATATGTTCAGGCGTTAGATTAATTATTATAAGGCTTCTTATAAGACTTTTCAAGTCTCCCTTTAGTCAAGGAAGCCTGAAGGTAATTAAAAACCTTCTTATACTTCATATTATTTTTTCTCAAGTTTTTGTTTAAGTTTATTTGCTGAATTGTTTCAAAGATTTTGGGCCTAGAGCCGGTGTTTATCTCAAGGAAACTTGAAAGTACTTCCTTTTAAGACTTCAAGTGTACCTTGAGTCAAGGAAGCCTGAAGATAGGCTCATAAATACGTGCCTAGGTGTTTTCTTCCTTGAAATTATTTTTTGTTCGTTTTTATTATTTTATTTGCTTATTTGATGAACTAAGTAATTTGTGTATTTCGTTAAGGCTATCTCATAGAAGACTTGAAAAGATATCCTTTCAATAGTCAAAATAGCAGTTATTGAATCAATGTAGATTTATAAATACTTGCCTACCGAATCTCAAGGAAACTTGAAGGTACTTACTTTTAAGACTTATCAAGACTCCCTTGAGTCATGTAGGCGTCAAGGTACGTTCATACAATACACAAATAGGTGTTTTTCCTACGATTTATTTTTCGATGTGTTTTTATTCAATTATTCTATTTAATAACTAATTTGTGTATTTTGTTTCATAGAAAATGCACAATCACCAGCTCGGCGAACAGAACAATCTGCGAGTTTCTTTTTCGAAGCCAAACTCCAACAATCGAACGGACTCTAACCAGGGACACGGCCGAGAGTAAGAAGAGTCCAGCTCGGCCCAGTGCTGCCTCCTCCCATTACAATTGAACCTCGATGCAAATAAAGCACAAAACAGTATAAACAAGACCAAAGGCTTTTCTTATTTAAACTTCTACTACTACTTCAGACGTTTTATAGTGTTAGACATGGATTGAGCGTGTCTATGATGTATTCATAGAAAGATGCTAAGATGTATTTCATTCTAATGTATTCATATTATTATTTGAGTTATTTGTTTCGAATAGTAGAGTTCTGAAAGTTTTTGCGACAGTTGTGAGTTCGTCTAAAATAATTTTATTGTAACAGTAAGATTTATGATTGTGCATGACGAATAAAATAAACTTGATTATGATTTGATTATGATTTATGATTGTGCTGGTATGAATTATAAAACTTGAGCCGTGCTTAATTAGGTTCATTTCTACTGTAATTTTGGACGAAAAATGACTGTGAACCTGTGACGGTTTTCATAACTAATAATATTAATTACAAGTAGAGTGAGGGATTCTCCGTGTTTGTTGATAATTATGTTTATTTCTAAAGTATTTTTGGACGTACAATGACTGTGAAACTGCGATGGTTTTCATTAACTAATAATATTAAGTACAAGTGAGGGCTTCTCAATGAAAGACAGTGAAAGAGTGGATATTTACTTGTAAAATGGTGTGATTTGCAAACGGAAAATATTGTCCCTACTCCCATTTTGTCATAGAGGGGAGAAATAGTGAGAATCTTCTCTTCCTCTCTCTTAAAGGGATGAATTTAGTATTTTGTACAATTTGTTATATCTAATTTCCCGATCAATCATCAAGGATGTATCATTTTATCAACTACATTCTAACTGTTTCGTGTGTGTAAATATTGTAATTTAAATTTCAGTGTTTTCCTGATAAGTGTAAGGTAATCCAACCTGATTGGGACGTTCCTAAACTATTTTCTGTACCAGGAGAATGAGTAAGTTGTAGCATTTCTCTTGAAATTGGTCATTCTTGCTTGAAAAATAAAGCCTGTTCCTAGACGTTGATACCGGAACTTATTTGATAACAATCTTATTTTGATGAAAACTAGAATTTGACTCCATTTTTGATGGATAGATAACGAATTTATTATAGTAAAGTAGTAGCATTTTTCGTGAAATTGTAATATTTGCTTGAAAGTCTGTTTTTAGAGGGTGATAACAAAAATCATTTGGTGAATAAAAATCAGTTTTGATACCAATAATGAATGACTTCATTATATTTCAACAGTGAAAGATTATTATTGTCTTATAGAGGTATTGTAGAAGTTCGTAGAGTAGTTTGAAAAAATGAAACATCCTTCCAAATCCATCAATTTATGAATGTTACTATCGCAGTAACTAGTTGACAATGAGCATTTGGTGAGATTTATAACTAACTTTAAGACAAGTATTTTTGTGGCCTCGCTGATGTGTAACGAGTCTGTTATTTTTGTATTATTTATTATTTTTAAAGACTGTGTGATTGGTTGCCTATGAGTTCTTAATTTGAAGTTCCCTGTTCTTTTTCTGTCTTCAAATTACATGATTTATTTTATGCAATGTACCCTTCTTAATTATCAATTGTAATTTGTTTAATATTATGGAAACTTTTGGGGATAACTTGATTATTCTGCGTAATTATTTTAGTGATTGTACACGTTCAAATTGGTCTCATATCTCTGATTTATTATTTTTGTAAATCAACCTTTTTATTTACAAAATAAAAATGCGTAATACATCAAGCATCCTAAATCTGTTGGGGCTTTCAGTGGTGCCCAAACAAAAATTGATTGCAAAATTTTCCAGGCCTACTACTAACTTCTCAATTCGGAGAATTTATGAAAATATTACAAATAACTGACAAAATTAATTTAAACTGTGAAGAAACAGGGTTAGATATCATGTGTACATGATTTTTTGAATATGGTATTCCATCGTGGTATTCCAATGAGCTTTGTACATTTGCTTGATCCCACTGTGTCAATTTTATTTTTTACTTTATGATAATTTTGATTTTTTTTCACTTAAGTAGAGAAAGGAGGGTTAAGGTTCAAATCAGTATTGTAATAGTGTGCACTAGAACTGCTACTACATGTCTCCTAAAAAGTTTAGATAGTATGGAAGCAAGGAGATTATCTCTAAGATCTGATTAGAAAAGTGGATAAAATTAACGAATGATTAGATTTTTGTATTCAATATTGTAGCGATATGATTCATTGTGTTGGGAAAAGTTGAGAATCCGGAATTAATTCCAGTGGCATCTCCTTGTTAAAAGCAAGAGAGCACTGTTTATCTGGAGAGAGTCTCTTTTAAGAGATTTTTAAAAGACTTTTTAAGACAGGACTTTTGAGGGTCTTCTTAAAGGTATTCAAGGAAACTATCCATGTACGAAGCATGTGAGCAATGTATGATCAATGCTTGCTAATAAAATATATATTTTTTAAAATTGCAATAGCAACTTTATTAAATAAAAAATAATCCCGCTATAAATGCTGATTAATTCAAGAAAAGTTGTTGATTGTTTAGTTTTCTCATTGGTAACAAAATTTGATAGCTTTACTTAATGGTTGTTTTTACAACATTTGAAAAACTACATTCCCTAGAAATGTTCACAACTTTGGTTTTTACAAAAATCTCCCTGAATGTTTTATAATATTTGAAAAATTCTTGAATTTTTCATAAAAGTCACAATCTTGTCTATAAAATTCGATTATTTTTATTTATACCTAAAAAATTAGAGTACAAAATATCTTGTCTGGTATCTAATAATACGGCAGGAGTTGATTATGAATTCTCAACTTTCTATTCAAAACAATGTATAAGTTATATCTATATTGTTACAATATTTAAACGTGATGATGATATATATATTTAGTGTTAGTTTTTGTATTAAGAGCATGTAAAGTATTATCATCTCTATCAATCGAATCATTGATTAGTTGACCATTGATTAAAGGGTACTAGCTGTTGATTAAAATTTATGTCCTGGGTGTTTGAAATAGAAGTCCAATCACTGCAGAGTGACAAAGAGGGTTTTAGTCTTCTATCTCTCTTACTCTCATGCAGTATCCAACTACTTCTACTTTGACGGTTTTAATTTTCAAAGTTTAATTGTATCAAATGTTTAAAAGATGGTGATAATTTAAGAGAATGGTTGTTAATGGTTATGATTATTATTGTAATCATCATCAATAATTTTATTCTGACTTTAATACTTAATTGTCATTTCTAAGGATTATTGTAATCTTTATCTTGGAATTCAGCCATGTTTTACGGCTTGACATCTTGTAATTCTATATCCTTATATTATATATATTTTTTTAAATGTTATCAGCACATGCCTAATAGGTTTCAGTAGTATTTATGTTGAAGAAAGCCTATTTTAAATCCTCTCTACTACTCTAACCATTCCTTGAAAACTCAATTTTGATTCGCAATTTTTTTCTCCAACACAACTGCAGTTCGATTTTATTGTTCATTTTACAAAAAAATTCTATTTTTTTCAAAGATAACATTTTTATCGCATCCATGAAAATCTTCTAAATCTATTTTTAATATAAAAAATGAGAAACTTAGAATTTTTAAGTAGTATGAAAGTAAAGTAGTTGAATATTTGCCGATTTTTAAGTTTACAAAAATAATGAGTATCATTATTCAGGTAGCATTTAAAAAATAGAGCTTAACATAAATAAGAATTAGTTGTTATTTTATCTCCAAACACATGATCCTTGATTTTCATTATTCTTTATATATTTTCTACCTTTATCAATATTAGTAATAATAATTAAAATAGCATATAAACTATAAAAGTACTACTTTTACTAATACTCCTACAGTTTTCTATATTATATCCTGCTATATTCTTCTTTTTCTTCGTCTGCTACTACTACTACCTTCTACTACTTATTTTTCGTCTCTTAATTATTCTACTTCTTCGGTCGTCTTTTTCTTTCACTTCTTCGTCTTGTTGCTCTTCTTCTTCTTCGTCTTGCAACTTCTTCTTCAACTCTACAACTTCTACTTTCGTCTTCTTCTATTTCGACTTTCGTCTTCTTCTTTTCGTCTTCGTTTTCTTCTCTCTACCAAATAATTATTTTTTATACTCACTTTCAGTTAGTATAAAACTATTGACTACTTTAACTCTATAATTAATTTTATTATTATCATTATAATTATACTTATTTCATGTTTTTATTAATTCCTTACTTTATATAACTCTTGTAAACTTCAATAAAACATACTCCTATTATTCTTTGAACTTGTGTTTTGCTTTTTTCATTTATTTCTTTTCTTGTTTTTCCTTCCTCCATTTTTCTTTTTCTAATTATTTCTGTGATTTTTTTTATTTAACAGGATAATTTTTCATATTTTCACATTCATTTTGTGTCTATTACCTTTTTCTGGTTATTTAGATCGCTGTGAAAATATACATCTTTCGTCTATGACAATCACTCTTAGATAAGCATTGATAAAATTAAATCTAACAATTACTCTTAGTACTGTACTTCAACTAGATAACTTATCGCTTTATACCTATATATGTACTGTGCTTGTGTATATATAACCTGTGTGCAGAAATCTTAACAATTATAATAACCTCATGATAAAATTTTCAAAAAATTTTCCAATATCGGCCCCCATTTAATTTCGATTATTTTCGGACCTTAAAAATTTTTAGAATTCAAATTCGTGTCCAAACAACAAGGTGATGAAGTGAATTTATTTGAATTTAAATGTTAAACTACAAAATTGAATCGCCAGGTTGTTATTGTGCCAAAAAATATTTAATTACAATTTTTTAATATTAACTTTTCATGTGTTAATATTAACTTTTGGTTAATTACTATTAACATGTAATATTAACTTTTCGGACTTGATTGACAATTTTTTGTCAATCCATGATCGTGTTCCTAATTTGAATTGGCTCACTTCAACTTTTCACTTCAAATATTATCAACATTTTATCATTCTTTTAATATAAAAATTAATCAATATAAGATCTTAATTAATCAAATCTCTGCTTAATCTGACTTGAATTTTAATCACTTTCACGCATTCCTAGCTCTGAATTACAACAGTCAAATCTTAAATTTCTGTCGACTGTAATTTGTAATTATTTTTCTCAGAAATAATTACAGTTAAATCTTAAATTCCAGACTAGAAAATTTATTTTTTGCTTTAAAATTATAATTAGACTTTCAATTCCTGTCTAATCGGACTTGGTATTCCCATTATTTTCAATTCTTTTTTCTTTTAAAACACATTTGAATATTTCAAAATGCTTACCTTGCAAAAAATGTGAGAGGAATTGCTTTAAATTTATTCAAATAATGTAAGAGCTGAAAAATTACGGTATAGGTATCATGTTGTATTAGAAGATCACTCGATAATATTGTAGTAACTATTACATACTTCAAAAATAGTTTTCAATACTAATGTACTATAAATTATAATAACATAAAGATGAGGAAACAAATAGGGGCAGATTTATTACATAAACAATATTTATTAATATAGTTTGTTGTAGTTGTAAAATTTTAGATGAAGTTTGACTTTGAGAGATTATGGTGACAGTAATTTTTCATCAGGAAGGCTTAGGAATTAGTGTAAATTTATTAATTGAATTTTGGACCAAAATCTTATTACTATTACTATTGATAAATAATTATTATTCAAAAGCAAAGGGAATGTATAATAAAATCACTTGCAAGAGTAAATAATTACATAATATTTGAAATACCGTACAGTAGATTAATGGAATTACTTTACTTTGAATAAATCTATTCAATTCAAATTGTATTACTATATAAATACAGTATTGTATTGTCTTAATTGATAATAGTTAACTATAGAATTTGAAAATATTGTCATGACAATATTTCACCGACTTTCATGCTGATTAAATACTTTTTATGTACAAATTGAATTGGAAATTTGAATAAATCTATTCAATTCAAATTGTATCACAGTATTTATGTTGTCTATAGTTAACTATAAAACTTGAAAATGTTGTCTGAATATATCACCGACTTTCATGGCAATATTTTTCCGATATATGCAAATTGAATTGAAAATTTAGCAGAGCATTTCAAATTGTATTTCATATCATAAAGCTATCTCTCATTATTTGTTGAGATTATTTTTGTTAGCTATAACAAGTGTATTAGGTTTCTTTCATGATTCAAAATCAACATATAGATATTCTAAGTGATAAAACTATAGTGATCAACAACTACAAAATAATGTTCAAGTTTGCATATTTTAATTGCATATAAAATGGGTGAGAGGTTGAAAATATTAACATATTAATATGAGATCAGCTTGTGCTCCGAAAGACATATCAGTTATAACTTTACGTAATAATTGCAATTATTATCAGTTGAATAGATGCATTTATTCTGCTAATCATCAATCTTGGAGATCAGTATTTTAATATTGATACTTGAATTTCTCTATATTTCCTTCGTTTTTGTAAAAAATCCTTTTTTCTATCATATTTGTATATTATAAAGAAAGATTACATGAAATGTGTATTTTCTAATGTTTTCGTTTTTTATTGATGCAATCCAGACTACTTGTGTTTTAAATTTAAATTTGTTCTACTATATTTTTGTGTTGGGTATATTTATTATTGAGTTCACAAAATTATTATTTAATTTTACAACAAATTACAAGTGTTTAAAAATAATATCAACAACCTCAGCCTTTGAAGTGAGTATGCAGCTAGGTTCCTTTTACGCATATTACAAGTTTGAAAATTACAAATGGTTAGCTAATAGGAAATAGTTAATACCGTAAATTAAAGTAAATAAATTACAAAGTAAATTTTGAACGAACCTAATATGTCAATTTACATGGAATAGAATGGTCCTGTATAATAATAGTTTTGCAAATTTCTACTGAGAAATTTCGGTGCTCCGCTTTTAATTTTAAAAACTTTTATTTTAAAAACTTTTATTTGAATTTTATTAATTTATTTGACAGGCAGTGTGTAGGAATTATTTAAAAAAATATACGATCTTGAAAGAAATACGCGAGAATTTGTATTAATTTTATGCCTTAACCCATCTAATAGCAATCTAAATAAAAATTTAAAAAACATTCTTTGTTCAGATTCTATCTATACTCTAAACGTCTTTTTCCAAGGTTTTTCGTTTTTAATTTTTGTATGTTTCGGCTCAAATTCTTTAAAGTCGAAATTATTTAAATTCCTGGAAAATTTTCCAATTACTTTAGTTTGTACATTTCGCTATAGGCAAATTAATATGAACCTTGGTACCTAAATTAGTTTGGGATAAATAAATAGTTTGGGCAAATAAATATCAACCTTGGTACGTACATTAGTTTGGGATTCTCATGGTTCCTGAGCATTAGCTGCCTAATTCTAAAATTTTCCCAATAATATTTTCACAATATAAGTTTCATAATGTAGCATTGATATATTAGAGGATTTCTCAAGTCCCTTGAGTACTAGAAATCTATCTTCAAAATTCTCCTGATGATATTTTTCACAATAAAAGTTTTATAATATATCATTGATTCATTATATGGGGAGCTTTCTTGAGCATTATCTTCGTAGAATTCCCATAAATCCACGGTACATGTAGCATTATAATTGACAATCTTATGAACACTGTTAAATAGAAATCCTGTAGTTGAAGGAGTGCTTATTCATGTACCGTATAAAAATATTTGAAATACCTTTTATTTTTGTTTTAATTTAATGTAAATGCTGAGGGTCCAATCTTTTATTTTATTTCTAGAAGGTAATGTAGTCCTCATAGAACGAACTAATAATTATTTATTTACAACTATATTTTTTTAAATTATTATAAACCTTTTCTTTAATTTTGTAGATCGATGTGTCTAGAATAGTTATTTTCAATTTGTGCCAAAATTTCCAGCTTTAGGCTCAATTTTGGGCCGAATTGTCAACTTTCGGCTTCATTTTAGGTCTAAATGTGCGCGTTTGGCACATTCTTAGGCCATACTGCTTGCTTTTGGCACAATTTTGGGCCAAAATGCCGACTTGTGACACAACTTTGGGCCAATTTGCGCCGCATGCACTTTCAACCTCATTTTCCAAAACTGAACTTTACTATTCTAAAATAAAAGTTCATACCTATTCAAAACACATTATGTCTTACTCTTTCATACAACTCACTCTCTTGATGTTTTTCTATAACACTGCATTTCCTTATTCCAATTTTTTCATTATTAACAATTATATATATTTTTCATATTTGTATTATTAATTTATATACTTTATTTTAGGCTATCTTATATTTCCCAATCCAACAAAATTCAATCTTTTTAAACTTTCTTCATTGGCATCGAGGTATTTTTCTATTATCACTTTATTTTTATTATTAGGCTACATTTCTCATTTACTTACGATGTACTCTTATTTTTTCTTATCTGCTATTCTGTAATCACTCTAATCTTAAGAAATCTTTTTCATATTACATATATGTTAAATTTTTAGGCTATAAATTTTCACCACTATTTTCTATCATCTTTGTTAATATTTCTTTAGCTTAACTTTTCATTAACACAATTTTCTATTGTATTTGTGTGTTTCTCGCCTAGGATATTACAGAAATAGTATCACAATTCTTGTGTTTTGTTTTTATTCTTTCTCTCCTTCTTGTACTTTTTTCCTTTTTGTATGTTTCCAATTCTCTTTCCTCTTCCTTCAATTTGTTCAATTCTAATAACCTCAGAACCTAACAAAAAATAAAGGCAAACTATCACTGGATTGTGTGTTATTGGTTGCGTAAAACATTTTCTTCTTCATTTTATTTTAATTTTGCTTTATTTTCTTTTTAATTATCTTAAATTATTGCAAGTGTGCCTAACTCTCATATGGGATCAAATTGTAACTTTAAACAAAGATTTTCTTATATTTCAAAAACGAATCATATATTCTTTCAAAGCTACTAAATCGTGTTTTACTTTTTTCGTAACCTAACAATAATTGGTAGTAAATTATTGTGTGTGTGATGTAATTTTTCCCTCAAAAAACCTACCTACATGCAATAATTTATACAATTAGCACCCCATCCATCTTTGATAAAATCTAATATTATTTCGTGCACTAAAACTATAGCACTGTAATAAATATTTGAATTCTTTGTTATTTTTTAATAGTTGACGAAACACACTACTGGTTCTATGAATAAACAAAAAATGAATGTAGTTTTTTATATTATATATATATACATATTTAGGTTATAATATAAATACTTATAATAAAGGAAAGTAAATTTGTAGATTAGTGAGTATTTATTGAAAAAAAAAATGATTGTGTTTCGCTTGTAGTTGTGGTATTAAGTACAGAGAAATAACTGTACCATAGATTAGTTAGCATGGATAAAATTGAAAAAAAAATGACTGGTTTTGTAGCCTCTCTAACCTTCAACCTAACTAAGGGGCCAGTCATCTATCTATCTATTTCTGTCTGTCAATCTAATATCTATCTTACTAATAGAATGTACCTATCGTTAGATTCTGTGTAGACTCTCTATCTCTTATCTATTGTAGATGTCTTTACTGTACTATCTTGTTCTTGTCTGTTACTTTAATCTTTGGTTATTTTATTATGCGCTCGTTAAAATCGACAACATATATTTAAATCTTTAGTTTGGTGGTTCTAAAGATTCAAAGTGGTTATAAATTCTTATATTCCCTGCTTGATGGTTGAATGTGAAAGAGTGCCGACTGCATCCTAACTTCCTCCTGTTTGGCATTAAATGAAGGCAGACATTCTATTCGAGGTCTAACATTTTTATTCTCAAGCTCGTCCAAATTGAGATAGCTAGACTGACATTAATTGCATGAATTGATAACTTAGATCAGTACAGAAATGTTGTAACTATTCGTCTTCACTAAATATGGAACCCAATAGATAGATTGTTCTTTAAAATATTTTATTGAAAAAAACAATTTAGCTCACAAGCCGTGGCTTGAAGTGAATTGAGTTTCATTCACCTCAGATAAAAAAAATCTTAAATAAATTGTGTTGCTTTCCAAACGTCTCTATTGGATAATGGCTTGGACGCAGGAAGTAGTTCATAGCTATGCTAGATAGTATACAAACTCACCTGCACAGCTAGACTGTATAAAGGCGCTAGTGGACTGTAAAGCATAGGACTTTCCAAATAACGTCTCTCTGATGAATAATGGCTAGGACGCAGAAAGTAGTTCTCAAAGGTGTGCTAGACAGTGTACACACTCACCTGTGCAGCCAGACCCTGTCTAAAGGTGGGAGTAGACTGATAAGCATAGAACTTTAGAATTTTTTTCAGTGGGCTGATCATTGATACAATTCTGTTAGCTCAGTGGGGAATGTAGTAGCAACCTATCTCACTCCTCGTTTGTGTAGTACGCTCTTTGGACACATGTTGAAGTCTGAAGAGTCACATTCAGTCGAATTCGGTCATGTTACTATACATACAAATAAGGCTTGAAACAGCGTCCACTATAGCTTTAATTCGTGCAAAACACATAGATAAGGGAAGTGATAGCAGTATGCCGTAGGAGGTATCTGTTCAATCAGGTAGATAAAAGCTTCAAACTTCTTTGCTCTCTTTCTAAGAGTGACCGATTGCATTGGCCAGCAAAAAATACTGTTTTCTGCTGTAAAATCACTTCCCGGTGGTTAAAACCCACCTCACACCATCATCCAATTCATTACCCACGCATAGGTCTCAGACCTATGTTGGCTTCATCCTCCAAAATAATTCTAAAGAGGTATTCGTTAATGAGAGGACCTCTTTACTAAATAGCAACGTCAACAAAAATTTTGTGAATTTGCAAAATTATTATTTAAAATAAACGAGCGCATAATAAAATGGCAACGATTAAATCTATTTTCCTGCTCTAACCTTGCATTAACTATACTTCAACTGTAGTTAACCTTCTAACCTACCACTAACTGGAACTCATGTCTATCTTACTATATATATATTTTCCTACAACTGCTCGTAAAGTCGTTCTTTGCGTACTGAAAACTAATTGTAAAATACCTCTTTACTGCTCAGCAAGCGGTAAAGTACTTTACGCTCGCCAGCTGTTTTCTTTACGCTTCTGTTTTGATTTTGATGTCTTCTCATTGGTGGATCGCGGAATCCGTGAATTCACATAACCTCAAAATGGCGCACGCTAACCAAATCCGCGCACGGTCTGTGATGTTACAAACTACAAGTTTTTATTGTGTTGTAATCCAGAACTGCAGTTGTAGGAAAAATATTGTATGCAATTCGCGCGTGAAGCTTCTTTATCGCTCTCGCAAAATTACTGCGCTCCGCTACGCGTCGCGCAGTAAATGTTTTGGCTCGAGCGATAAAGTCGCGCTTCACGCTCTTAATACATAAATAACTATTATATATACAGCTATGACCTATCTCTGACTATGTGTATTGTGGCCCGGTGTACATCTATATTATATAAATGTCACTCAGTTCCTGACCTTTGGACCTGAGCGCCATTTTATAAGACCGGTGTCAATGGAAAAAATACTGTAATATAAATTATAATTACCATTCTCTTGCTGTTTCTTTCTTATCTAATCTGTCTATTCTCATCTTTCCTTCTCTCTCCTATTTGCTGTTCTTTTGTTTGTCATTTATGTGTCTCTTCCTCTCTGTTGTGTGTGTATCGTTTCATCCCACCTCTTCCTATTCTATTGTAAATAGTTTTCTTGTCTATTTTTAGGATATCATTCTATTTTTAGGGTTCATTAAGAATAAGTAATAATATCTTACCAACCCAAAAGATGCTGTCTAAATACTCATGTCGAAGGTGGGAAATGGGTCTTTGCTTAAATGGGTCCAAAATGCGCTATTTGAAGATCCTCTTGAAATTATTTCGGTCCATATGGAATGGGCCTTAGGCGTTAGGCCCTTATTATACAGAGCCACTGTAGTCGCGGTCGCGCGCCACAATTTAGGCTAAATTACATCAGCTGAGCGAGTGACCAAGCTCAACGATGTCAAAATACACAAAATCATCAACATGTTTGGAGCAATCAACCGTTTTTTTAAACAAATTTACTTGGCTGGTGTAATTATGTTTATTTATCCTTAATTGTTGCGAGCGTCCACTACTGCAGTGGCACTGTAGAAGGCTCAACCATTTTTTATGTTTTCCATGAAGAAACTCTTTAGGAACAATTCATGAACAGTCTAATATTCGAACTGCCACTGTATTTATATTTTATAATTAGAAATACATTGTCAGTTTTATCAGATATTAGATTGCTCAAAAATTGTTACCGTTTTACGTTATTTTTCAATGTTGAGTTGAAACTATGATGCCTTTAATGAGTAATACAATAATATATAACCTGTGATGTTTTCCATGACGAAATACTTAATGAACAATCTAATATTAAAACTGACACTGTATTTCACTTATAAATAATGTTTTACTCACATATATTGGAGATGCTTGAGGAATGCATTTCAATCTGAAAAGTGACGAAGCTTATTTTCAGAAATTTATTGCCAAAATTTTTTTAAAAATTGAATTGAATATTTATTGTCAGAAATGAAATGGATTTCTCAAGCATCTCCAATATATTGTTTGAGTAAAACACGATTTAAAAGTGAAATACAGTGTCAGTTTTAATATTAGATTAATATATAACGTTTAATATCTATAACGCACTCATTAAAAACATTATATTTCAAATATTACTGAAACTAGAGATGAACTAACAAGCTAATAATGGAAATTCCCTCAATAATTCACGCCACCAAATTAGGCAGATCTAAACAAATGCGGTGTTGCCAGGTAATATATGACCATGTGAGCAACTGATAGTAGAGAATCACGAACCTCAATGAACAAGTTGGCAACACTATTCGTAGTCTACAAGTCTAAAGGTATATATATATTTTTATACATCGCAATGTCTTTGAACCGTCTAATTTCGTGGCGTGAAATATAAATGTCGTCTCTCATTCATGGTTCGCTTTCTCCACCACGGGTAAATGTGATTGAAAGGTGAAAATTGTCAATTGTTAAAAAAGCATGTCTCCTGAATGGGAGCGAATTTCGCATGTCAGATGGCATATTCTTGAAGGTCTCCTTGACAAGTAGTATCATACACCGCAGTATGAACACTTTCAAATATATGAAGATTTCGTTCATATTTGGCCCATGGTTAGAGCTTGGCCTGATAAATGTCCGCACTCATGGCCCACTCTCCCCACCAGAGGCTCATGTAAAAACGAGTAAGAACAAACTCGGGTTTGGAATTTAAGACACAAAATAGTCCATTAATACAGTTTTTGCATTGCAATTTTTCTATTCTATAAAATTCAAAAGTCTGTTATAGTAGAAGCTTACTTATTTAATGGAATGCTACATTTCTAACTCTTGAACGAAAGGTTGAGTGGAATGTTATTACATATTCATTCAGTTTTATTCCCTAGATTTAGTATATCGCGAAATATCCTTATGATACTTGAATTTTTCTTTCATGGATTTATTGAAAATCAATGGATAATGAATTTTGTAAGGAGTGAATAAATAGCTTAATAGTCAAATAAACGTATAAATAACAAACGAAATAAATAATGCAGTGTATGCCTACTTGTGTACTATTTCCTTACCGTAATTTGTGATATTAGGTGGATGCAAATAATAATCATTTGATTCAATCTTCAAGTAGTTATTGTGATTAATAAAAAATATAGTTAAATTATTTAAAAAGCAATTCAATACAATTATTAGCACAGGCTGTTAAAAGTTAATTTGAAAATAAAATAAACAGGCCAGGATAAGGAAAATTAGGAGATATTAGTTATGTTATAATTGATGTATATTCCATATTTAGGGCCCCAAAATCTCCGATAACATCCCTCATTTAATACCTCAAATTACGTTATAGTCGATAATTTCCTGTAAATAATATTTGTGAAGAGAGTAGTTATGGACTTTGTTCCATCTTCACTTCATTGTTATTCTGTCTATAAATCACATTGAAAATTATTTTTAAGAATTTAAACGTTCATAAATTAAATTTTTTTTTACTATCATACATTTAGTTATGATAGATTTAAACGTTCTCAATTTTTTAAATTTTTGTACTATCATAAATTTTGTTATACATTTCCAACATTAAACAACTTAAGAGTTATTGAAAAAGTTGAGTCTCTTAGTTTTGAGACTGATACGGTACCACCCAGTAAGTTACTTCAAATATAATTATGCTCTACATTTCTGGTTTATTTCTTTCAAAATAATTAGCTCATATATTTAATTGCTATGGCAAAACCCAAAAAATATTTTGCATTTTATTACTAATTTCAAATAAATAATAATTTTTGATTTGGAATGTGATGGCTAAAGTTCAATCGTAGTTCCATTTCAAAATATTCTAACTCTTTTGTTATCGATTTTAGAAGCAAGCTTCAATAATCATCGTATACAAAATTTGTTTTCTACAAAAAAGGTTCTAACTAAATTTTGATACGATGCATCGTTCATGAGTTGTAAGAGAAAAACTAAAAATCATAGCCCTAGCCCGTTTTCACAACCCTGTAACTCCTTTATTATCAGGAATTTTATATAATTGTTATAGGCCTAACCATTTTGTAGAAAAATTTGTTTTCTACAAAAAGGTTCCTAACTAAATTTTGATATGATACATCGTTTAGGAGTTATAATGGAAAACTAAATAGACTGTATTTCTATATACCGGTATAATTATTATTTATAGCGGCGTAAAATGAACTAAAGTCCGGCATACATTAATAATTAATTAAGGTTTCTCGAAATTAAAACCTTGTAGCTAATTCTGTCAAAAAAAAATATATATACAATTTATAGAGCATAGAATCTTCTATAGATGCATCATGCATCCTAACATAATTCATGATTTAATCAGAGGTTTAACCACAAAATTTGTCGTTAAAACTACTACAAAGTACATTAATTTCTTCCGTGTTTTTCACAAGCTATTACCATAGACGAACCATCAAGGTTACTCAATCCCTGATCCCTGAAGGACTATTACCGAAATTTAACTAAATCGAAAATAATGTTAAATTTTAATTCTGAAGATGATGCACTGTTTTATGCTCTATAAATTTTGTCTCTTGATATTTTTCAAGGAAATTTTAAGAAACTGAAGTCATGTATTATTTTTTGTTAAATATTAGTTCAATCATACGACGCTAGATGGCGCTAGCGTTCACTTTTATCAATCTTTAAAGACCTTTTTTATAGTGCACAAAATTCCCTATAAGATCATTATTAAATATTGATCATACATTCAACAAAAAAGAATTAGGCTAATTCTACCTGATTATTGAGCTCCAGTAGGCTCTTTCAATGGGATAATGCTAACTTTTTATGGTAAATTTAACGACTTGCAGTCATTTTTAATTGAGAATAAATAAATAATTTAACGTTTTGCAGTCATTTTTAATTTAGTAAATTATTTATTTATTCTCAATTAAAAATGACTGCAAAACGTTAAATTTACCATAAAAAGTTAATATTACCAACGTTATGGATAAAGAATCTCAGGAATAATGTTATTCATTAGTAAGTCGCTATGGGACTATTATGATGATGTAGTAGATCTACAAATACTCTTAATTAATTATAAGGAATTATATTTTGAAAGATTATATCTGAATGAATTATGAATAATACCCGAATAAATAGAATTATGTCTACAGTAGATGGGATTTAAGAAAAATTTACATGTATATAGTTCTACTGTATGATTTCATTCAGTGAAAAGGGTATGAAAAATCTATAAGATGTAGTAGGCCTTCAAATACTCTTAATTACCCCAAAAAATGTTGGTGAAAATACAACACTCTTTCTCAAGCCGAGTAAATCTGTACGCTTTACCGACAGCAGGTTATTGCGTGGGGTAGTGTGTACTAGGCTTAAAAATGATGTACGGTCTACAGTCTTCTTTAAATAAGACGAATAAAAATGGACGAAATTTTGTAAAAATTCAACTAATACCTTTAAACTAATTTTGTATGACTAAAAACCACTTGAATCAAAAGTGACAACCAGGAATTGCTGTATAAACAAGACAATATTTTTGAGAAAAATCCTATTTTATTATTATTGATAAAGCATTACAATGATGAGGGATAGACATCAGCCTACTACTTTTTATTCTTTTTCTTTTGCAATAGATTAATATATTTGTTTGGTGTGAAATTGTCAGTATCTTCTTCTTCAATGACGACTTTACTCCTCGGCTTTCGTAGATCAATTATCGCCTTTGCCTCTTCAGCAGACAACTGAGAAATGTCCAACGGCAACTGTAAATTAAATTAAAAAATTAATAATAATAATACAAAAACAATTGTAAAATAGCCTCAAAAACGAAAAATAGTACACATTTACCTCCAAATTTTTCAAGAGGAATATCCAGTGAATCAATATCAAAAGGGGCTAAGTACAACTTCAAAAACAAATTAGCTGTTCCAAAATCTTTTTAAATTACAATAGACGCAATACAGACAATACTCTACAGGAATTTGAATTATTTAAATAAGTTTTTTATTGGAAATTGTAGAATTAGTTACATTGACTCAGTCTATCTTTTTATGCAGGATCGCTTAATACTTTTGTCCAGACTGCCATGGTAGAGCCAAATTTTAGGAGCGAGGGAGCACAGAAATAAGCGTATTATTAACCTTGTTCAGGCGCTATTTGTCGTCCAATAAACATGGAAATATTTTGGGAGTCTGCACCGTTTACCGGTGTATCTGAAACTAGATGTCTGATTAGTTGATGAACGTTTATGGATTAGAATAGACCAATGAGACACGTTAGTTTGCGGTGCAGGCTTCCAGAACGCACCCATTGGTCAAGTTCCTGGGAGCTTGACCGATAACTGGTAAATGTTACCGGTGGCGTCTGAGTGATCTATTCAAATTATTCATAGCCACTGAATAATTTGAATAGATTGATCAGACGTAACAGTTACCAGTTACAGGTAAAGCTCAGAGAAACTTAACCATTGTCAAGAGTAGAGCTCTGCTGTCCTGATGACCTTCAAATCGTGGCCGAGACTCAATTATAATTTTATTTAACCTAGGAGGAATTTCTACTATTAGCTTCTAAATTCATTCCTAGTTTCATTTTTGTTTAAAGCATAATGTAAATAATACTAATAATAATAATAATAGAAATGATAGCCGAAAGACGTAGCAGGTATCTGTTCAATCAGATAAAGATTTGCTACGAACTCCTGGGCCCTCTATGTGGTGGTGACCGATTAGATGGGCTAGTAAAAAGTACTCTGTATTCTGCTGTAAAATAACTTCCTGGTGGTTCGGAACCCACCTTAAACTGTAGGTCCAACTCATCAATCAACAACAGCCAGCTCATTACCCAAGCACAGGTCTCAGACCTGTGGGCTTCATCTTAAAAAAAAAATTATATTGCAATTGTAATTTAATTTTATCCTAGAGGGAATTTCTATTATCACCTTGTAAATTTATTTCTACTTCCAGTGTTGTTTGAATTGTTTCTAGTAGGTGCATTGATAGATGATTGTAATTAGTACCTTAATGATGGCTCTTGGCTCATGATAGCGTATTTCAATAGAAGATCCATCGGGATTGATGAGTGCTGTTGGATATTTGCGCAAAAACCGTCGTCTGTGTATTTTGGTAATAGCTGCTGATGCGCTACTGATGCCTCTTCCACCTACTGCCAATGGTCCTACCAATGTCCTGTGCAAACAATTTCAATTTATTTATTATGTTATGTTATGTTATGAAGGGACGGATTCAAAGATCCAAAGATTCAAAGATCCTCACACGTCAACCGAAGCTTATTGTGTGTCCCTAGTACGTTAGTTGGGCAAACCAATACCTGTGCCCTTTACAAGATCCAGGAGTTTTTCCCTATGCTAACGTCCCATTCATCACCTGGTTGTTTGCAGCCAAACAGAGCCCTTCTCCTTGCCCCGAGTCTCTCGCAATCCAGTATGATGTGCTTGGCAGTCTCTTCAGACTGATTGCAAAGCCTACACATCTGACTTTCATTTCTGAGTCCAATTGTGTGGAGATGTTTCCTGAAGTGGCCATGTCCAGTTATCAGAGCAATCAACTGCTTGACCTGACCTCTACCCAGCCTCACCAGCCAGTTGGTGAAGTAGGAGCTTGTGTCTGCTAGCAGCCTTTTGCTAGGTCAAATCCCTCTCTGAGGAAGAACTGGCAGAAAGCAGCCGAGGCTGCTTTACTGTGATGTAAATTGATCTGAAGGACCCTGGGCATTGTCCTTGACTGTTGATTCAAATCGAGGAACCTGCCCTGATGGGGTGGAACCTGATAGGTTTGAGGGCAAGGCAACTTCTGGAGTTACCTTGAGGTTTGGTTCTGGTTCGTATTTGGAAATTCATGTGGTTCCCACGAACAGCTAGGGAAGTGGAGTCAACCCGGACAGAGCCCCGCATGCCCGGGCAAGGCTACATACTGCAGGAGGTCGCCTGGTGTCCTGCAGGCAAAGAGCAGGATAAAGGATAGGTTTCCAGGATAATGAGGTCAACGGACAGTTGCCCTTTTAGTCGCCTCTTACGACAAGCAGGGATACTGTGGGTGCAATTCTACTACCCCCACCCACTGGGGGAATTTATTTATTAAAGAAACACTATAAAAACATTTAAACACAATAATGCAAAATTCCAAAAAAGAACAGAAGGAAAAATAGATGAGGTGAATGCTAAGGATAAGAAGAGGAAAGAAGGAACCGAATTATGGTCTCCCATGTATTAGAATACGGTACGTATTGGGTCTATCTTGACTTTATACTCCGCGCCATCCAATTAGACGGTTGAAAGGAATTGCGATGATGTAAAAACAACTGACTGCTAGCGACAGACCTGTAGAACAGGCAGCACGGCACGGCTAGTATTGCCAATTCGTGAGTTAGGGTTGGTGATTTTCGATGTTCTGCCACTGGCATGGTCCCATATTTGGCAGCACTGCAATTTGTTCTAGCTGCCTAATTTGATGATGTGAAGTATACCGTAATCGGATTTTAGCTAGGCCTACATGTAAATGTTATCGGTTGCAAGTGTTCACTGTTTCCAAAAAATGTGTTGAATTTCTCGGTGGAAAGTGCCTTTAAAATTATTACAAAAATCATGTGCTTATAATGTAAGTTGAACAAAATTGTAACGAACAATTTTTATCTAAAGATTGAGGAGTAGACGAGAACTAACCTCAAATAGTTCAATGCTGACATAATTGTGATATTCTGAGCACTGACAGGAATCAATTTGAGACTGAAATTGATCCAAACATAGGTAATCAAATTGATTCAATTTTTCTGCAGGTAAAAAGAGAACATCAATAATTTTATTAGTCAAATAATCTAACCTCAAAAAACTTGAAGCTTGAATTTTTCATCAGCTGATTTGCACTCGCAGCTAACTTGAGCTAATGCCTTTTGAATAGGTGATCTCTATCTCTATAAAAATATTACCAAGAAAAATAATTACTTTGACAAATTGAGCTTAGTTATTAGATTTATTTGCAAGAGAATATCAAGTGAGAGTTCAAGAAAAACCTAGAGCAACTTTATTAGGCATACTCTTACATATATGTGTACAATATATCTACAATATGTACGATATTGATAAAAAATTTTTGATCATCACAAATCTGAAACTCAGACAATATAATCAGATAAAAGTCATGTTTTACAGTAATAGTTTGATTAATACAATTCGAGTGTGTTTTGTGCTTTGCAGATCAATCAAATAGTTGGTAGTGTGTTTTGTCATGGGTTTTTAGTTCGTCGTGGTGGCAGACCTGCTTTTTGCAGACTGCAGTAGCAGCTGACGCATGATATAGATTATAGATTTCATTCACTTTAGGGAGGCTGTTCTATAATATTTTCAGAAATGGAAGTCAAGGTATGTTATTATTTACTCATTAATACATGTAATGAGCTATCAAGAATATAGTCTTCACTCCAGAACAATGAGTTTCCACTTCTTTCGTGTTAAAATTGTTCTTACATGATCACACGTCATAACCGTAGTCACTACATGAATTCGAAAGTATTTTGATCAATAATTGCACTTGGTGATTGCTTTTAT
This sequence comes from Conomelus anceps, assembly GCA_948455865.1. NCBI lineage: Eukaryota > Metazoa > Arthropoda > Insecta > Hemiptera > Delphacidae > Conomelus > Conomelus anceps. The sequence continues at coordinate 22,705,451 of OX418216.1, forward strand.
CAACCACATATTTATTACAGGTCATGAAATAATGAATGCTTTTGATTTTTGTTATTTCTAACTCAGTATTTATATATTTCAGCGTATGAGAGTAGGGAGATGTCCAACCGACGAAATGTCGTTGCTGAATTCAGCCTCTCTAAATAAATGTGACTTCAGTTCAGATTTGCAGTAAGTACGCTCTTAGTTTTTCTTGTGCTTAATTTGGAAGTGACGATGAGGTGATTCTGTTTCAAATTGTTGATGTATGAAGTGTGTTACCTCAGCTGTTGCAATTGTATCCCGGTCTCCTTTCCGGGCCTAAGTAATTGGGTCACTTCTCTAAAAGTGTTTGCACTGGGAAGCATCCTATACTTCATGATAATCACCATCGGGAAATCAAATACCAAATACATGCTGTGGAATTGTGGTTTTCACGCTTCTGAAATCTGTCTTACACCACTGCACACCGTTTGTATATTTCGATATTGATTTGACATCGAATACTGGATGCTCCACTTTGCTAGCACCCTTAATTCATTCCACTGTATGTGCTTGATTTCGTAGCAATCCTATTGGCTATAGAAACGGAGCTCCACTTTTCAAGCACCCTTAGCTGTCTCCCAATTTATTCAATGTTGCATAAAACAAATATTGAAAAACTAAAGAATAAACCCTATTTGAAAACTTACAATAAAAACTACGGTAACAATGACGCTAATTCTAACCTAACCTCTCTATGTCTCAGCTTGCTCTACATCATCTTGCATTCAGAGCAAGCAGTTGTACAGAATAGTCAGGTTAGAATTAGCCTTATTCTGCTCAAACTCTATTAAAAAACATCTCTATTTCTAGATAAAAAAGGCATTTCCAACACTTTTTGGTTTTGTCCCTTTTTTATTCTAAATAATTTTTTCTTTCTTCGTGTAATATTTATTTCGTTCCTTATCTTCGCGTAAATATCGAGTACTGGTAATTCAGAATAGATTCACGGCCGTACTTATGAATATTCCTTCAGTGTCTCTTGACTCGAACTCTTGAAATGCTTAGCCTACATAAACACAACACATTTCAAGAGTCCCTTGAGTAAAAACAAAAACTAGGAACTTTCATAAATGCAACCTTAAGATTCTACTTTGCACACGGGCAAATTACTTCTCTCAATTAAATTTATTGTACCATGTAAATGTGTTGTTTAAGAAGAATAAAAGCAAAAAAAAAAAAAAAAAATGGAGGATGAAGCCCACTTACGGCTGAGGCCAGGTTACCAGACCAGTTTTCTAGCTTATCTCCGATTGAACAGCTACCTGCTACAGTACTCGGCTATCACTTCCCAATTTAATAATTGACATCTATCACTCTTATTTGGGGTTGAATCGAAGAGAGCCCAGGAGTTCCTATCTTTACAGTCACCTGCTTAGGCTACGGCTACCACTTCCCATTTCCTAAATTTAAAAAATTCTCAAGTTGAAAAATCAAATTCAAATGATGTACTCTAATTCAATTTGGAAACCCAATTATTAATTTTGAATTTTTTGCAGGTACATAGAAGTACAGGCCTCAGATAGCGACAGGCCCTTCGTGTTCACAGTCAACTTTGACGACAAGGTGCCTGCTGAGACAGTGTGCTTCAGCCTTCTGCAACGCAAATGGGCCACACTGTCTATCAACCAGGAGATTAGAGTGCGGCCCTACCGCTTCAACGTCACCAAATCCTCAGAATGCGTCTCGTCGGCCATCTTCACCATTGATTTCATGCAGAAAAAGTCGTAAGCCATCCTTTTATCAGCTCCAGCAGATATTTCATACAGTTTTTAACCCATATGTCGTAGTATCCTCTTAGGTGTTCCGTTAATGATACATAGACAATCTTCAATTTACACAAATATTTCTTATGTTGTGGTTCCATATTACTTTTTCACTTGATATCTAAACATAAATAATTATTGAACATACTTAACTAGTGAAACTACAACTTACATATTCGTGCGATAGCCATTTCGCATTGTTGTAATTGTGTTGCTTTCGAAACATCTCTGCCGAACGTTGGCTTTGATCTAGAAAGTAGCTCAGAGGTGTGCTAAACAGTATACACACTCACCTGTGCAGCCTGACACTGTGTAAAGGTGGGAGTGTACTGTTGAGCATAGAACTTTCAAAATAACGTCTGATGAATAATGGCTTGGACGCAGGAAGTAGTTCAGAGGCGTACTAGATAGTATGCACACTCACCTGGGCAGCCACCTTTGTATTAAGGATGACAATGGACTGTCTAGCATAGAGCTTCGGCATTTGTTTAGGCTTGGCATAGATATACAACTCTGTTAACTCAGTGAGGAAAGTTGTCGCAACTTAGCTCGTTCCTAGTTTGCGTAGAACGTTCTTTAGATCAAACCATAATGTTGGGGTCTAAAGAGTCACCTACAGCCGAAATCGGCTATGGTACTATACATACATAGTATGTCAAGTATGAGGTTGCCCGGTTCAATTGAATCAGGGTTTCTAGAACGTGTAATAACCTATCTACAAATTCAAATTAATAGTTTTTTCTTATCCCTCTTTTCCTCCACCTTCTTTGTCTTTCTCTTCTCCTTCTTCAACTAATTTTTCATCTTATGCTTCTTTTTTTCTTATTATTCTCCAATTACCTTTATTATTCTTGTTAATTTTTCTTTTCATTCTTCTGCTCTCTTCCTTTAATCCCTTTTTTCCAGTGTTAGGGTTTCGTCGATAGATAACAGCATGTTATATGCAGTTTATTATATTGGGTAATAACCAGACAGAATGCGTTAGCGTACTGACGAATTGATAGATATAAATAACAATGGCCAGTAATTTTTTAGAAGAACTTAGGATGAAGTCACAACTAACAAACAATTTTCGGCTTCCTCTCCTAATGTATATGTATTGATCTGAAAGAAAGCAATATCATGGTCTATTCCACGAGAGAATGTTTGCAGAGTCAAAACCAAAATCTTTACGTACATGATTATAATACACGAAGCCTAGATCAAAACCTACTTAGGCCTATATTGGTATAAAATTCTGCAACATGGTACAGTTTTTAAAGAGTCTTGGAATTATCGAAATTTAAAAAAAAATAATTGAGAAAATATTTATTTTATAAAGCTTTTTATACATTACAAAAGTTCCTTTCAGAACAAAATTGAGCCTCACCTCAACTAATTTAAATTGTAATTGTGGTAACTAGTGAACCACTAGTTTTCTTATACTCTATAATCAGAGTCTTTAAGACGTAATCGTCAAAGAAAAAAATAACATCAGTGTCGGGCCTATTCACAAGCCAAACCCGTCTGACCCGTTGAGGTTTGGATGGAGCCGCTTCTCCATTCTCTCGTGGAATAGAACATACAGTTTTCTCTATAAAATTCAGTTTCTTTGTGTGTCATTTTAAACGTTTGTGCTTTGAGTTAAAACCAAGTTAAGTGCTTTATCTTATTATTAAATTGGTCTGTGGAGTGTGTGTGTTTGACTTGTCCTTATGTACCAAATTTGTATGACTGGCCCAATAAGAAACCTGAAACTCTACATCTTTTAACAGAGAAGTAGGTTTGAATGCTGTCAATATCAAAAAACGTTCTCACAAAATACTTATTTATTTATGACACAAAACACAGTCAAGCCCACTACTGCTTTCTTTACAAATTTCCAACTGAAAGATTCAAATTTTAGGTTATGTCGAAGTTAAACTAGAAATTTTTCTTTGAAGTAAACTTACTGATTCTTTCCAAAACAAAAATATTAATTTAGAAGTTCGCTTTAAAGACGTAGCACTAAAACAGTAATAATCCAAAGAAAGTAGATATAATTTAAACATTTTATCAAAACATTTTTAATATTATTGAAATAAAATAATGGGTTTTTGCAGAGCTACAACCGATATGTACAACTCAGATGATATGGTGAAGGAATTTTTAACACAGAACACAGGTCTGGCTCTCAGTGTTGGGCAAATGTTATCGCTACGTGTTGGAAATAAACTATTTCTGTTGGTCGTCAAAAGTCTTGAAGGTCAGTAACTTCTTTCAACTTTGAAAAATATGGTCTGTATCATGTAAGTTAAGCTCTCAGCTATTATCCTGATCCCATCTGTTATTCATTGAACATCAATGTTATCGAACTTTATTTGTAGTGGTGAAGGTGATATTGTGGAAGATAAACATATTGAATAATAACACAAAGTTGTCATAACCACATTTATTAAAAATAGTGAGATACTAGTTTCGACTGTTATACCATTATGAATCTCAAACAAACTAAAATTAAAGTACAGAGTAGCTTAATATATACTAAACACGGAATGATACTATTGGCTGGCCTTATAGGCTCAATAATAAAACATTTATATGTTATGCCCGGTTCCTCGGTCGTTCAGTAAATCAATTAGTTGCTATTGATTCAATAGCGGCCCTAAGGCTTATTTCACACATAAAAAGTCAGGTAACTGCTGTTGTTCACCCAGCATAGTTACATTGTATCATATGATTTCAAAAATCGGATGAGTGTGAAGCGCTCCATATGATACAATGTCCCTAAAGCTGGTTAAACAACATAGGTTATCCGACTGTATGTGTGAAACAAGCCTTGGGGCCGCGATTAAATCAATAGCTACTGAATGATTTACTGTACGATTGAGAAACCGGGCTTAAGTAAGGTATAAGGTGTCTACTTTATTAAAATATGCTAGAACAATTTTTTTCAATGAATGAATAAGTAGTTTTTTAGATACAGTTTCTTGTTTTTCATTTAGTCTTCAAATGTACATGTAGTCTCATGTACAGTAGATTTTGAAAATAAAATAATTATTTGGTGATTTTATTATCTTGTATTGTTACCACTAGGGTTGAGTGGCAGAGAAGACTTACAGTCTTAACTCCCCCTAATAATTCAAATTCAAATTTATTGTTCACATCAAAAATAAAACACATTACATCACACCACACAATCATCATATCATAAACACAATGAATAATATATCTAGTACTATTAAAATAATAATAATAATACTAATGTAAAGGATATTATTTAAAATTGTAATGTTCTTTTTGAGAGAAATAAATTTATTATTATTATTATTTTCATTTTTGATTTTATTGTCTTGAATAGAAATGTTTAGCATTCCTCAGTGCAATCTGGATGGCTTGACGATAGTAATCAATAGCCTTAGGGTTATGGAATACATATGATTAAAACTAAAACAATAATTGGTTTAAAGAATTATTCCCAGTGGTAGGTACCACAATGTTTGATAGAAATTATTGTTACATAATTTTCAATAATATTATTGTTGTTGAATAAATATTATGAAAAAGTAGCATTCATCGATTTCCATTAGCTATTAAATACTGTTGTCAATATCCGCCATTGCGGAAGTCTTCAGTATAAACTGATAGCAATTAAAGGAATTCGAAATTAATAAATTCTGTTTAAGTAAATTTGTCAGTTTGTTCAATTGTCAGTAACTTCGAACTAACTTGTGAGACACGAGCCGATATGGCCAAGTTAAAAATGAATGCTGCTGTGCAGAAAGGTCTCCATGGTCTAGTGGTTAAGGCGCCGACCGGCAATTGGGAGGTCCGTGGTTCGATTCCCGGTGGTGACTGATATTTTTGTACAGTAGCATTCATCGATTTCCATCAGCTATTAAATACTGTTGTCAATATCCGCCATTGCGGAAGTCTTCAGTATAAACTGATAGCAATTAAAGGAATTCGAAATTAATAAATTCTGTTTAAGTAAATTTGTCAGTTTGTTAAATTGTCAGTAACTTCGAACTAACTTGTGAAATATTATAATTTGTTTTGACAGCTGTCGACATTGGCGATTTAAATTCGGATCCTAAGCCGCATAAAATCAACATAGGCCGGTGTCTAGGCAATACCAACATTGCTCTGGAAAAAGCACCTGACTCATCTCTGAATCTAATTGGAAAATCAACCGGGTGAGTGACAAGCGAACCAACTTATTATAAACTTGTTCAAAGTAATAATCTAAGTTCATCTCAGATACAAAAAAAGTTACATAAATTGTGTTGCTTTCCAACCGTCTCTGTCGAATTGTAACTTGGATGCATGAAGTAGCTGTACTAAGAACTAGATTATTATTATTATTATTCATAATATATTATTGTTACGGGTTCTATGTCTAAAATAATGCTGGCAACACTTAAATTTATCACTCGCACTTTATTAACACAAATAATTCACAACACTCACACTGTTCAGTAATTTCTTACACAAAAATGAGCAATCGGAAACAGATAAAACGATATTGTTCAACTTATAATGAGTTTTCAATAAAATGTACAGAAATCAATCACTAAATGTCAAAAGGCCGATCTAATATTAAATAATAAATGTCCAATAATATTCAAAAAGAATCGTCGAATTTGTTCTGATGGGCTTGTCATAGATACAACTCTGTATCTATGCTCAGTGAGAAAAGTAATCGCAGCATACCTCACTCCTCGTTTGCATAGAACGCTCTTTGGACTATAACATAATGCTGAGGTGTGAAGAGTCACCTACTTTCGAAGTCGGCTATGGTACTATACAATACATATGAATAATTATTGGATACACTAAGAATTACTGCTGTAGTAAAGCGGACCAACATAATCTATGGTTTTTGAAATATTTATTTGGTACAAAGTATATGGAAGCATACAGGCCCAAATTCCTTGACACAATTTTCATAAAATCATCTAGCGGTAGAAACTAATAAATTATCAATGATAGAGAAAAAAGATACTTGAAAAATAAATAGAAAAATAATAGAGTTCCTTTGTATAATCAAGAGTGCGCTAATAAAACATTAATTTTCCGTCTGAATTCTGTCAATCTTATCAGCAAAAACGGCAATATTTTTTGTAATATATTTGAACGAATATTGATGATGCAATATTTTATTTATTGTGTCAAATATACAACGAATGTGAAGGTTTGGACTCAAGTCCAAAACTGCTCACTTCACAAATTTTGAATATATTACATTGTCCAAAACATTGAGGTTAACACAGACTAAAAATTTAAGATTTGCTAAAAAAAACTTCACTCGAAAAATAAAAAAAAATGAGTGTGATAAATATTGATGGTGTACACAGGAACGTAGCACGAACATCAATAATTAATCCGGACTGGGACTTCAATAAGATGGGAATCGGTGGTTTGGACAAGGAATTCAACGCCATCTTTAGGCGAGCCTTCGCTTCAAGAGTCTTTCCGCCCGAAGTCATCCAACAGCTTGGTGAGTCAGTATACATCTAGATTTGCACGACTCCCGGGTATGTGTGTATAGCTACTCAATGAGTTACTGAACGACTCAGAAACCGGGCATCAGCCTCATATTTATGTTCACATAATTAAATGAAAAGCATAAGGAAATTGTAGAAATGACATAATAAAAAAGAATATTTGTCAATTCGACTTTTTTAATTGAGCGCCGGACCGGTTTCGTAGCCTCACTAGTCACATTTTCACCACTGAATAAGAATAGTCTGGCATCTTGGCAAAACAATTGGAAATATCCATAATCAAAGATCGGCTTATTGTGACTGGACTACATACAGTTTTCAATCCATAATGTTTATAAATTAAATAAAATTATAACTAAAACTGAAAGAAACAAAAATAAAATTTAAAATAATAAAATTATTCATTTTCCTCTCCATTGTCTCCTAAGTGAAGGTAATACCATATACAAAAATGAATGAATATAAAAAGAAATAAATGAATAAACACAAAAATCTCCAAACTGGACTAATTTGAACTGAATAATATAAAATATACCTATATATCTAATTATTTAATTCCATACATTTTCCCCCTTAAGGCAGTATTTTTTTTTCTTTGCGGATGAAGCCCACATAGGTCTGAGACCTGTGCGTGGGTAATGAGTTGGATGATGGTGATTGATGAGTTGGACATACAGTCTTAGGTGGGTTCCGAACCACCGGGAAGTGATTTTTACAGCAGAGAACAGTGCCTTTTTGCTGGCCAATCTTAATCGGTCACCGTTTCAAACAGGACCTACGAGAACGTAGCTTATCTCTCTGATTGAACAGATACCTGCTACGGCTCGCGGCTATCACTTCCCTTCATTTAGTTTATTCATTATCATTCTTACTTTTCCAACTATGTAACATTATTTTTCTACCTTATATTTGAATAATTTTAAAATTCTTATTCTATTTTTTGCCCATTACAATAGTATAAATAAAAACTAGTTTCACTCTTACTGTCGTTAAATTTAAATTTAATATTGTAATAAATTAGCATTAATATTGTAATAAAATTTTTGCAATGTGGGCAGATTTGGGAAACCTGTTGCTCTACATTGAAATGAATAAATACGAGCAATATACCTGCACTACATGTAAATGCAGCCATTTATAGGTAGCTAGACCATGTTTATTGGTGAGAGTGGACTATCAAGCATAGAGCTTCAAACTTTGTTTCTGTGGGCTTAGCATGGATACAACTTGGTAAGCTCGGTGAGGAAAGCAATCGCAAACTACCTCACCCCTCGTTTGCGTAGTACGCTCTTTGGACCAAAACATAATGCTTTATCTGGGACACTTTGATTATAATTATGTAGGTGATACAATCTTCATCAATATAAGCAATATACATGTACTATACATGAATTAAAATTTATGGATCATGTGCAGGTTGATTTAAAAATGACGCAACCCATGAGGTATAATATGACATATTCAACGTACTCATGATTAAAATTCAATCTTGTACTAATTTTAGGAGGTGTTGATGCCCTGAAACTTTAAAATGGATTTGTACTAATAATCATGTACTAATATCATTTCAACACATTTTTAGAAACTTCCTTTAAATTTTCTTTATTGCTTTACTTGAAATAATATTTTGAATGTTGTTTGAGTTTCAAGTCAATCAATTATATTGCATAAGAATTTTGTTATCAGCTTTGTAATGCAGAGGTGCCCATCCCCCCAAGGTCAAGAGCGCAAATCCTCCCCCCCCCCCCCATTTTATACTGCCCCCTTCATCAACCCCCCCCCAAACTTGGGCATCTGCCCCCTTCCCAAATACAGGAGACACTATTAAGTAGGCTAATAATAAAAAATAAAATTTAAATGATTTTCAAATTCAAATTTATTTCACCAAATTGATTCTATTATTCTTTAATTCAACATATTTATGTACATATCACATTATTTAATATAAAAAATTCATTGATCTTGAGCATAAATAAATTAAAAAATTATTTGTGCACAGCTAGCAAAGTAGGATAATTGTGTGCTGGCTGCAAATTTAAAACAAAATTAAAAATCCATTACTTCCACAAAAAAACAAAGTAATAAAGTTCCCTAACTGAATTATGCTGTTTATTAAAAAATCAAAGCATATAACTTGTAATTTCAGATTAACATAAGAAACATTTGATACTTTTAAATTCAAGATGTTCATTTCCCTTATGTTAGCTGGCATCAGACATTAAATGAGATTTTGCTTGAATATCGATTGGGGCATAGAAAATTCATCCCCATGCATGACTTCCGCCATTTGCATCTCAAGGTTGCATCGTTTTTTTAAACACGTTACTGCACGTGAATTAACATTTATAGGTAAATATGGTCATGTTTATGCGATCTTCATCAATATGCTACATATGAATTGACATTTATGGGTAGATATGGTCATATTTATGCGTTCTATGTAGGATACTCGGATTTATAATTATGTAAATGATACATTCTTCATCAATATGAGCAATACATCCTGTATTGAAATTTATGGGTAATCTAAAATTCGAAAAATATTAATTGCCGATTTTCGTTTTACTTGATAGGGTGTAAACACGTGAAGGGCATCCTGTTGTACGGACCCCCGGGCACGGGTAAGACGCTGATGGCGCGGCAAATTGGGAATATGCTGAATGCCCGCGAACCGAAAATCGTCAACGGACCGCAGATCCTGGACAAATATGTCGGCGAATCGGAGGCCAACGTCAGGCGGCTCTTCGCCGACGCCGAGGAAGAAGAGAAGAGGGTCAGTGCACTTTTCACATTTTCCCTCAGTTAGATTCTATTATTTTATTTCGAAGAGCCTTATTATATAGAGCGACTTTGGTCGCCTTTGCGCGCGACTTTAATGGCTAAATTACACCAGTCGGTTAGATTTGATTAAAAATGAACTGTTTTTGAGCCTAGGGCTTTAAACACTTGTATGACTTAGTATATGTTGACATTGTTGAGCTCGTTCAAACGCTCAGCTGGTGTAATTTAGCCATAAAAGCCGCCCGCGACGATGACTAAAGTGGCTCTGTATAATGAGGCTCTTACATACAAATTCATACTACGGGCTTCTTATTATTTTCCTTCTCCTTCCCCCTAATCCTTATTCTCCTCCTCCTCCTCCTCCTTCCCCTACGCGCTTTTCTCCTCTTCCTCCTTTTCCTTCTCCATCACCTCCTCCCACCCTTCTTCTTATTCTTCTTCCTCTCCTTTTCCTCCTTCTCTTCCCCTACTTCTACTTCTCCATCACCTACTCACATTTGAATGAACCTATTTGTAGATTATTATTATTTTTATCATCTGCTCAGAATTTCCTGGTCATAACACATAGAACGGGCGAATACCAAGGTATTATGTGTGGTGAACTCCTTTTAAAAACTATTCTACAGTTTTAAATTTGTGTATCGCAGTTTATACATTTCCGTTTTACATTTCTGTATCACAGTGTATTACAGTTTTCTGCAATTCAAAGTATACGTTTGGCTGTAGTTTCAGTATTTATTATTATTATTATTATTATTATTATTATTATTATTATTATTTCTGTGATGGAGAAAAGTAATGTATTGTCTGAGATTTTTATGAAGCGTTGTAATTCATTGTACAGTTGCAATTTTAAAATTTTCTGTTTTACTTCTGATTGTATTTTCGTATTCATTCTATTAGTTCACATAATAGGTATATAGGATGATAAGTATATGGAATACTGTGCTCTCATTATGCGGACAAGCTTTTTGAGCGTTGCAAAATTCTTGATCATTTAGTTACTTACTATAGATAGGTAGATAGGCTGCATTTTTTGCCATCGTACTTTAACAGTCATTGGCAATGTCAAAAAATAAAAATGACACCAAAAACAACATCAATTGCTAAGAATTAGAGAACGAAATTTCAAAAAAAAGCCTTTCTGAATTGAGTAGGAGAAAGAGTCGTCACTGATTCAAGTAACTTATTAAAACCCTTAATTCCCAACACCAAATGGGAATTCTGGACTCAAGGTAACCTTAAGCTGGAGACATCAAGTTCTATCCTTCCAAGAGTTTCATAGCCATGAAAATGACTTCTTGTCCTATATATGTACTGGGCAACAACATAAATATACTGGTTGTACACTGTCAGAATCCTTGATGACACAAATAGAGGTTAGGTTTTTAGTGCTCCCTGGCTGTGACTCCCATGAGAATTCTAACCACTTTTGTGACTGAAAATAGAATTATCTATTTATTATACAATTTGATGTGTAGTAAACCATCATTTTTATCTAAGTTTTCTTTATTCGTTGTAGATGGGTCCAAACTCGGGCCTGCACATAATCATTTTTGACGAGATCGACGCCATTTGCAAGCAGCGTGGTTCGGTGGGCTCTAACACAGGCGTGCATGACACTGTTGTCAATCAGCTGCTGGCCAAAATAGACGGCGTCGAACAGCTGAACAACATCCTCGTAATCGGAATGACCAATCGTCGAGACATGATCGATGAGGCACTGCTTAGGCCTGGACGTCTTGAGGTAGGTGGCAGTGGAAGAAATTTAAGCTGGGCATTCACGTTGCGATTTGCAGTACGACTTGCAGTCCAACCACCAAGGTTGGATCCGATGTTGGAACGTGAATGGGCTTGTTGGATAGTTGGAAGTGTAGATGGACGACTGGAAGGTCCGACTTCCGACTGTCGACAGTGTTGACGCGTGTGTGTGGGGGAGTCGGATCAAAGTCGTCCAACTTCTCAGTCAGTGCTTGACCTTCGGGCAACTTCGGTTACATTTTTCGGCTCGAGAGCGATGCTCACAGCTGACTAGGAATAAAGTTGGATTGCTAGTCGGATTGCAAGTAGGAGCGTGAGTGGATTCGACTATCCAACTAGCAGTCCTACTAAGTCGTACTACAAGTTGGAACGTGAATGCCCAGCTTTGTGCCTAAACCTAAATTTAAATGATGAATCAGAAAATTTGTAAAAGTTCATTATGGTCCTTGGAGCAAGAAAAATTCAGCGCAAAATGTGTTTAGGTTAGGTTGAAGAATGTTATTAGTACAGAGGTATAAAGATAGATATATAGAGATAAACCATGTAGGTGTATAAGAAAGTGGAGGGAGCATAAAGTCAGAAAAGTGTAGCCGACGCCATTTTGAGCGGCTATCCAGTGACTTCCAGCGGCTTTACTTGACGTTGGTGGTATACGTGATGCTCCCTTTACTTTCTTATACCTCCATGGCCTCAACCTAAAGCTGGTGAATCAGAGAATTTATTTATACAGGTGTTTTCAAAATAGTCTTTGGGGCTACAAAACTGTGGTATAAAATATATTTATAGCAAGGTTATTAAAAAAAAGTTTGTTGTGTTTCTTGGGAACTGGAAGAATGGTGGGGGTATGGCCTTTTTCAGTTCAGTAGCATTGAATAACTCATATCATTGCCAGCTAATCAAGATCAAATCTGCGACATGCAAAAAACATTGTATTTTTACTGAAAACGTGCACAAATAGAGCTGAAATTTGCAAGCTGAGGTTGATTCACAACAAAATGACCTTTCTATTTCGCTAATTGGAGCCACAGTCATGACACAAGAAATAGGCACCTTCTTATTGCAAATTTGGCTAAGAAGGCTTTATACCAGAGACACTACAATCACCAAAACTTTACAATCTGCTTCCAAGAGACATACAGGAAATACCACACAGCAAGAAATTCAGAATCGAAGTACATCACTGGATAATAAACATGGGAAGACAATCCATAGAACCCATAATTTCGAACAATATGTAAGCTCACTAACCTGATATTAAAACACTGAATCCTGAAAAATTTAAATTACAAACCTGCTCTAGAACATAGCATGCCATAGTAGAGTAGGTTAATTTCCACGCAAAAAATGTTTATAGAAATGTAATCTTTGGTAGTTTTAGTCATATAGTCTTATATATATTTGTTTAGATTTAGTTTTAAATGGAAATAAAATAGTAATTTATTATTATTAACCTTGGTTTTATTAACTGTGATGTTATAGAGTATTTTATAAGACTGTTTATCTATAAAGTAGATATTAGAGGCTAGAAAGTGATGTCAAAACAGCTCATTTTATTCACGCTTGATTAAAACATGAGTATTTTTTCGCCACGGTCAATAGTAAAATTAAAATACAGTTTATGCAACGATTGTATTATGTCTGCCTTTAAGCGACGAGTGAGATGGAAGTTATCACACTAGTTTATTTTAAAGCAAAATGCAATCGTTGCATACAATATTTTAGACCGACCACCTATAAATCACGTTTAATTTAACTTACCAGTGAATCCAATAACTTGCCCAAAATTAGGGAAGTGATAGCCGCGAGCCGTAGCAGGTATCTGTTCAATCAGATAGATAAGCTGCGTTCTCGTAGGTCCTGTTTGAAACGGTGACCGATTAGATTGGCCAGCAAAAAAGACACTGTTCTCTGCTGAAAATCACTTCCCGGTGGTTCGGAACCCACCTAAAGCTGTAGGTCCAACTCATCATCATCAACCATCAACCATCATCCAACTCATTACCCACGCACAGGTCTCAGACCTATGTGGGCTTCATCCTCAAAAAAAAAAAAAAAAAAAAAAAAAAATATAACATGACATTCAATGCGTGAATTTAAAGGACAATTCCGATTTGAAATCCAATCGACACAGTTTGGAAGAAATCATGATTTCAAACCCACAACCTATCAGCAACAAGCAAGCATTCTAGATTATGATACCCACCTAGTACATGGGAACCATAGTTGGTTGGGTTTTCTCCTCCTCTTTCCTTCCTCTAGCTCACCCTACCACAGAGCCAGTTTTGTCTTTTAATATTGTAGTCTTGTTATTTTATGTCTTGTTAATGTTGTATTTTGTGTGTTTATATGTGTATAAATAAATAAAATTTTTAGTAATAATAATAGTATCCAAGTGTGATTGATGAATAAAATCAATAGTAAGTTGTTGGTATTTGAAGATTAAATATTTCTGCAACGATTGTATTCAACCTTAAAGCCATTCGTGGTTTGTGTTCTCGCTGCCTGGGCCTCCAGCGAGGGCAGTAGTTTGAATTTAATATTGAAATAAATTATTTATTTATATCAATAATAAAATACAGATAAATTTAATATTTTATATTTTGTCATATTACATTTGATGTAAAAAAACTATTTATATCAATAATGAAATGAAAAGAGTTATTTTATATTCAATTAAATTATGATATAAGTATTTCTTACTTAAATATTTCTTATTTTTATTACATAAATGATATTATTATTATTTTATGAATAAGAATGTTGAATCTATTTATTATTTAATTTTTCAGGTGCAAATGGAGATCAGCCTTCCGGATGAGAACGGTCGGTGCCAGATATTGACTATTCACACTGCAAGAATGCGAGACTTCAAGAAAATCAATGACGATGTTGATATCAAGGCAAGTATTTAACTTTATAAATAAATATTGATGGTGATCAATGATTGATTAATTAATCAGTCAATCACGAGAATGGCATCGGCCGACAATTGAGCAGTTACTCGGGAAGGGAGAAATAGGCTACATACAATAAATATTCATAACCATACGCATGCGCACTGGAGTCCTCCATCAAACTAGTTGACAACCGATTCTCATGGTGAGCGTAGTGCTATTACTGTTTATTACAGTAATAAATATCTTTCTAGACGCCTGTTGTCCTGCATGCAGGAGGGATGGATGGGAGGTGTTGATAGCTGGCTCTTTCCTCTGCGATTTCTCTTTTCGGGGTTAAACATAGTACAAATAACATTGAAAAGTCGTAAGATCAATCACAATAATTAAGCTGCAACACATAGTTTATAAGGCTATATCGATTGTGTTGCTTTCCAAACGTCTCTGTTGAATAATGACTTGGACGCTGTAGGTAGCTCAGAGTTGTGATGGATAGGATGCACACCAGATACTATACCGGATACTATGTAGCCAGATTATGTGTAGTGGTGAGAGTGGCCTGTTTCGGCGGGCTTGGCATACTGATATAAAACTGTAAGTTCAGTAAGGAAAGCAATCACAAACTATTTCACTCTTCGTGTACGCTCTTTGGACAACAACACAACGGTGAGGTCTAAAGAGGCACCTACAGTCGTAATCGGTTATGGTACTGTATACATGCATAGTTTCACTTTTAACTACTAACTAACTAACTAGGTAGGCTACTAGATTGGACCAAAGAATTCTCAAATATTACATAAATGAATACTTGAACTGTTTCTAGTACCTACATGTATCTATACATGGAGAGCTCTCTTTCTCAAAGATCAATAGGAACCTGTGTAAATTTGTTGAATTTGAAATAAGTGTTCTTGCAAGAGATTATATTTGATTTTTTTTTTGTGGGGGGGGGGGGTGGTAATGAAGCAAAGGTTTGAAACCTATGCGCGATAATGAGTTGGGTTCTGAACCACCGGGAAGTGATTTTACAGCAGAGAAGAGTGTATTTTTTGCTAGCTAATCCGATCGGTCACCCTTACAAAGAGGGCCCAGGAGTTCGAAGCTTATCTTTATCTGAACAGGTACCTACCACATCTCACGGCTATTACTTCCCTGGAAATTTGTACAATTTTTCTTTTATTGTAGAGAATTATAGGAATAAATAAAAAAAGATCTCACAAGTTAGTTTGAAGTGACTGACAATTGAATAAACTGACAAATATACATAAACAGAATTTATTAATTTCGAATTCCTTTAATTGCTATTACTTTATACTGAAGACTTCCGCAATGGCGGATATTGACAACAGCATTGAAAAGCTGATGGGAATCGATGAATGCTACTGTACAAAAATATCAGTCACCACCGGGATCTTGCACGGCTCTGAGTTTATTTGTACGACTCGAACTATAGCAAGCTGTCTGCTCTCCAATTTGACCTTCAGTTGGTAACTGTTAATTTTGATTTGTTTTTAGGAGTTGGCAACAATGACAAAGAACTTTTCGGGGGCAGAGCTGGAGGGTCTGGTGCGCGCCGCTCAATCCACGGCCATGAATCGACTGATTAAGGCATCGAGCAAGGTGGAAGTGGACCCCGAAGCAATGGACAAGTTCAAACTGAGCCGGTCAGACTTTCTGCACGCTCTAGAACACGATATCAAGCCGGTAGGATATTTGCTGCTTATTCTAATCACGTTTATTATTTCAAATAGAGAGTTTGTTGATGACAGTTATTTATGTAAGTAGCACTTTGCTGCATGAGAGAAATGCATTACGCATAAGCAATAGGCGAGTGTGGAAAAGTTTTCGAGTTCAGCAGATTCTTTGAGCACGAGTTACGCATTAATTATTTTGTGAATAGCGTTAAGTGCGACTTTACGAGCCAAAACAGTTACTGCGCGACACGTAGCAAAGCGCAGTAATTTTGCAAGAGTGATAAAGAACCTATACGCGCGAATTACGTACAACATTTTTCCTACAACTGCAGTTCTGGATTCCAACACAATAAAAGCTTGTAGTTTGTAACATCACACATTTTGGCGTACGCGGATTTGGTTAGCGTACGCTATTTTTAAGGTTAATTTCACGGATTGCGTGGTCCACCAATGAGAAGACATCAAAATCAAAACAGAAGCGTGATAGTTATTTGTGTAACTACTGCGCAAAGTAGCTCTTTTTTGCATGAGAGAAATACATTACTCGAGTGCAGCAAAGATATTTGCAGTATGAGTTACACATTAAATTTTTCCTACAGTTGGCACACCTGGAGTGCGACAAAGTGAAATGAGTGCGGCAGAGTTAAATAGTGCAGGAATCAGCTGCTTTGCGTATTATAATGAGTGTATAAATAGCCACTTTGTTGGGTAACTGTAAGAGAAGAAAAAAGCTGGCAAGCGTAAAATGTTTTATCGCTCGCTGAACAGCAAAGAAAATTTGTTTACAGTACTTAAAGTTGTCCCACTGGAGTGCGGCAAAGTCAGCTGGAGTGCGGCAAAGTAAAATAATGCAGAAATCAGTTGTTTTGTATATTATAATGAGTGCGTGAATAGCCGCTTTGTTGGGTTAAAAGAGTTTCTGCTGTAAAGCTCAAAATAAATTAACAACATGCTCTGACATCGAATTAAATTACACTAGGTCCAGAAATCTCCTTAGAAATATTAGCAGCATCTGCTACTGGTACTAATTATCTTCATTATGTCAAATTACTATGCAACGATTGTATTATGACTGCCTTGAAGCAACGAGTGCTATGCAAGTTACAGGTATTTCGTCTTTAAGGCGAAATACAATCGTCCATACAATATTTTATGTCCTTCTACCTGTATAGCTATTTTAACTAGAAATTGTATGTATAAAATAGATGTTTTTTTACAAATGAAGTTTGACAATGAATAATGCTTGTAGCTTGATTGTTATTGATTTTACATTTTCTTAAGAATTGTTGTATATATTATTTTATAATATACAGTACTAGTAATGTGACTTTTTCATTTTAGGTTCCGATTTGACTTTTGTAATACAAATGATGGCATGTGTTTCTGCAAAAAAATATTAATTTATTCTTATTTCTACTTTGTTACTTAGCTGGAGGTAGAGATTATTTCATATTTAATTAAAATATATATATTTGTTCGTTATCATTATGAATTGTATGTTTTGCATTGAAGGCGTTCGGTTCTTCGGCAGAGGCCTTGGACCACTTCCTGGTGCGTGGAATAACCACTTGGGGCACTCCGGTGCGCAACATACTCGAGGATGGCATGCTGTTTGTACAGCAGTCAAGGGCCACTATGTCCAGTGGACTCGTCTCCGTGCTGCTAACCGGTGAGTAACTAACACATCAACTCTGAATTTGAATTTATTTATTTATTTGTTTTCGCCACACTAGGACGTAATGAGCTGTTTTTCGTGCGTCATATGTAGGCCGAAAGTGTTTGGTTTCCGACGAGGTCTGTAAACGTTTACCGCCCTAGGGCGGAAAAGAAAATGACCTTGAATGACAGCTGATCGTGTCTGGATACAGCAGTCATGATTGTAAAAATGAATCCTTCCAACTTTTATGTAAAACAAAAAGATTTAAACCATCAATAAATGTTTATTTTTTATAATTTAATATGTACGTAGTATTTAAAATGTCAAAAATGATCACTTTTTATAACTTAATATGTAATATTTTGTAGTTTTGATATCAAACAATAGAACCTTTTTATTCAACCTACAGAGCTCTGGGTGGGAATTTTGTGAACTACTACAACTGTTGCTAACCTCTCTTGGTTGGTTAGGTTTTTTGTTTTTAGGAATTTTGTCTACTACTGCAACTGTTGGTAAAGGTTACTGTTGGTATAGAAAGGTTAGTTGGTTAGGTTTTTGGTTTTTTATGCAGGTTTTGAATCAGGAACAGGAATAACAACAAAAAACCTAACCAACTAACCTTTTGGCGTACAGTTGTAGTAGTTGACAAAATGCCCACCCAGAGCGCTGTAGGTTGGATAAAGAGGTGATAGCCGTTCCTTGTATTCTTGCAAGTACCATAGCCTTAAAATTTCGCTTTCAAAATTTCCAACTTAACATTGTTGTTTTTTTTTTGTGGTGTGGCGAAAAATAGCGTTCGCAACATGGGCAAAAATGTTTTGCCGGCTCTCAAACGCTTCAAGTTCTCGACTTCGTCTCGAACTTGAAAACCGCGATCTCGAGCCGGCAAACACACATTTTCGGCCCTAGGTGCGAAATATACTATTCCAGCATAATATTACAAATAAAGATACAAAGAAAAATAACAAAAACATTATTGTGTAAAACAAATCATAATATTATTGAAACAACTCTCACTTGGACCTGCTGTTCTGTTTGTGAGTTGTTTGAGTTCATTTAATGAACTCATGCAAACATAAACGTAGGCTGCGTGTCGCTGCGTCATCATTTGTGTGAAACGAATTATTTCTTCCATACAAAAAAGAGCGGCTCAAATAAAACAATAAAAAAACAGATGCAGGAAGTAACTCAGAGATGTGCTAGATAGTATTCATACTCACCTGTGTAAAGATGGGAGTGGAGAATAGAACTTCAGGATTTGTTTCGGTGGAATTGGCATAGTTGCAACTCTGTTAGATCAGTGAGGAAAGAAATCGCAACTTACCTCACTCCTCGTTTGCGTAATACGGACCAAAGCATAATTTTGAGGTCTGAAGAGTCAACCACATTCGAAATCGGCTATGGTACTATACAAGCATATTCTTGAAACGTTCAGTGGTACAAAATTAATTAATAATTGGTAAAAATTCACCCACATAGACATGAATTTCAATAAAAACATGATTTTTTCGATTAACATAAAAAAAACATTAAACTGATGTTTAAACTGATTTAAACTGAAAAATGTATCCTGCAAGTGCATTATAAGTATTTAGCTTTTGTATAGTGACAATGCAAAATATATTTGTTTAATTTTCTTATAGTTCACAATATGTAAAAAAGAACTTATTTTATCATAAATATAGATAGTTTATATTGAAACCAATGACTGAATAATATTAACCTCGTGTTATTTGGGAAGATGTTTCTCTTATTAGATTGTTGAATGTGAACATCATCCTTAATTACTTGAGATTGATTGTATCTACGGTATCGCCGGTATAGCTAAAATCTCAAACGAACGCTACTTCATAAAGATTTTGTCAGTATGGTCTATACTTCACGCCACAAAATTTAATTAGACGGCTCAAAGAAATTGCGGTGTAGCAAAAACAAACAAAAAACAACTGACTGCGGTGACAAACCAAATGACTGCTAGCGTTGTCAAACTTGTAGACTAGGCAACACGGTACGAGTAGTGTTGTCAATTCGTGCATTGAGGTTGGTGATTCTCTACTATCAGCTGCTGGCATCGTCCCAAATCTGACAACTTTTTTTCTCATGAATGGATAAATAATAAACTCCGCAATATTTCAGAGCCGCAATATTTGGAGGCGTGAATTGCAGTGGCTAAGTGCTGTATTTATGAACGTTCCTTCAGTGTCTTTTGACTCGAGGGACTTTTGATATGCCTGTATAAATACATTTCATTCTTTTGACTGTAATTGAGAGTACTTCAAGGCTTCACTCATTTTCAATATAGTCTCAAGACAAATTATTTGAATAAATAGCGTTTCCCCATTGTAGAAACATGCTGCAGCCATATAGACAGGTAGAATTTCCTTAAATCTTATCTATGTAAGAGGAGTATTATATTTTTTCCAAAATTATTCCAGGCAATTGAGAGTATTTCAAGGCCCTCTACATCTCCATAATAATTTCAGGGCGATTTATAAAATAATTAGCATTCTCTCATTATTAAAGGATACTGCAGTATAGACATGTAGATTTGGATCAATTTGAGGTATGGACCTTTGAACGATCCTACAGTTTCTCTTGACTCGAGGGACTCTTGAAATGTATTGTATTTATATCTATAGGTATTTCAAGAGCCCTCGAGTCAAGAGAAACTGAAGGAATGTTCATAAATACGGGCATCAATATCATTCTATTCCAAAGATTTTTCAACTAAGTTTTCTTCCTCATAGTTTTAATATAGTTTTATATCCCAATACTTGTGATAAATCATCCTTAATAATTCATTGATATTGTAAATATGTCGAACGTATTGTGTCGAACGTAATAACATACATTTATTTTATTATTTAGGTTCCCAATTCATGAAATGAAGAGACTAGTTTGACATTTTAATTAGTGTCTTCAATAACATTGAAGACACTGAAGTAGTGTTCATAAATACGGACATAAGACAGCGGCAATTGAGAGATCCGTGGTTCGATTCCCAGCGCTGTATGAATTTGTTTTGTGTTTCATTGTTCATAGAATTCTGTTTTAAGCCTCCGTCTTTAGCTGTTTTTATGAAAACATGTTTATAGGTCCACCGAATTCGGGGAAAACAGCCTTGGCAGCTCAGATGGCCAAGAATTCTGACTTTCCCTTCGTGAAGGTGTGCTCACCTGAGGAGATGGTTGGATTCAACGAGGCTTCCAAATGCCTCGCCATTCGAAAGGTACTGTTTTATCTAATCATCAACTAAACTTCTCAATAATCTGTAAAAATTTATGTCGATACAGCTTTCTATAATGAATTTGAGGATTCTTTAACTCATGGTAGCCTTTAAATTTAGCTTTTCAAGTCTTCCTTGAGATAAATGGTACAGTAGCCTACTACTTCATCAACTAAACTAATTATTTATCCAAGTAAACTGTATAAAGTTATGCCAATACAGCCCCCTTTAAACACTTGAATTCGGGAAAAGAATACATATTTGTGAATTTAGAAATTGTCTAACTCAAGGTAACCTTTAATGGTAACTTTTCAAGTCGTCGTTGAGATAAGGAAGGTAGGCTCATAGGGCCTTAGAGGAAAGAACCCACTTGTAGGCGTTCAAGAGAAACTTGAAAAGCATTTACTCAAAGGCGTTTGAAGAAATAAGGAAACCTTATAATAGTTTCCTTAGAGAAAGCCTTTTTCGAGTCTCCCCTGAGATAAGGAGTTCTCTCGGTAGCTTCAT
Source organism: Conomelus anceps (assembly GCA_948455865.1). Lineage (NCBI taxonomy): Eukaryota > Metazoa > Arthropoda > Insecta > Hemiptera > Delphacidae > Conomelus > Conomelus anceps. The sequence continues at coordinate 22,727,223 of OX418216.1, forward strand.
AAACACCGAGCTGAGAGGAAGGCTTTTCAAGCTTCCCTCGAGTTGTAGGAAACTTTTTTGTTGAACGATGATACTCACATAGGTCTGAGACTTGTGCGTAGGTAATTAGTTGGACTGATGAGTTGGACCTACAGTAAAAGGTGGATTCCGAACTACCGGGAAGTGATTTAGAGCAGAGAACAGTTATTTTTTCTGGTCAAGTGAAACAAAGACCTCTCTTCGTTCGGTCAATTAAGTCACTTTAGTTGTAGCAATATTTTCATTTGTAATAATATTTATGTAAAAATTATTATTATAGTGATTATGGTTTAATAGGTGTTTGACGACGCTTACCGCTCGCAGCTGAGCTGCATTCTTGTGGACAACATTGAGCGGCTGTTGGACTACGGACCAATCGGACCGCGCTACTCCAACCTCACGCTGCAAGCGCTGCTTGTGCTCCTAAAGAAGGAACCACCTCGCGGACGTAAATTGCTCATCTTTTGTACCAGCAGTCGCAGGTGGGCATAAATTATACATTACTAGGAAAGCCATATCAAATCAAATTATTTTCTCTTCAAATGTACAGATAAAGTTACAGCAAATTGTTTGGTAAAATATCAAAATATATAATACAATTTAAGTAGTATTTCCTTTCTTAAATAATTCAAATTTTATTTGAAGACTGCAAGGCAAACATACCTGAGAGCTAGCAGTGGGTTCCATATTATCATTATTGAATAAAAGGGGTTGACTATACTATGTACCAATCATTGGCTATTTATTATTTTTTTTTTTAAACTAATGTTAACATTACATGATTGTGTTTCATTGTTGACCATTATTTTAAAATTGACTGTGATTTTGCTACTCTAGTTAATGAATTGTTTGTTTAATATGCTTATGTGTTTATATTGTTAGGTTCTATTTGATGTATTGTTGATTAGGTTAACTTGTATGACTATTGTCAATGCTGACTAATGTATAGCCTATGACATGTAAATGAAAAAATAAAATAAATAAAACAATTAGTTTGTTATATATCTTCTTCTTCATATTGATATTATCATATGATTGCCTTTATACTATCTTGTTTACTACTTATAAATAAACAGTTCAGTTCAATTCTACAACTCATAATGTCTACATCCACCTTATTTCTATCATATTAGAGAAACATAATAATTGGCGACGAAGGAAAATAAGTTGAAATATGGATCCAGATCAATTTGCTACCTTCATAACTATGTTCCAGAGGCAACAGGAACAAATCACTTCATTACTTGAGGTAAGTTCTCAAACTAGGCCTGCGGATGCGGCACTTTCGAACGTAGCTCCATTTGAGAATTTTGATACGCAACGGGAAAAATTTTCAAACTACCTGGAACGATTCGAAAATTACTATAAGATGAAAGGCTTAGGAAATGAAAAACAAATCGCTCAACTCCTTTGCGTATCCATTGGTAGCGAACATTATAATAAGCTTTCTGCATTGTTGGGTCCTGAGCAACCTATAAAACTACTCGATTACAATACACTCATGGATCAATTAAAAAAGATACTAATTCCAAAAAAGAGCCCGATTATTTCTCAACATTATTTTCTGAATATTTTTCAAAAAGAGAACGAGTCAATTTCAGATTTTGTAACTAACCTAAAACGTGATATAACTGATTGTGAATTCTTGGTTGAATGTAAGGCAGAAACATGCAAACAAACAGTATCAACTGCCGATGTTTTACTACGTATACAATTTGTTAGAGGACTGAAAGATGATTGGATACGAGAACAAATTTTACAAACAACTTCCACCAATTTTGACGACATACTGAAAAAAGCAATTGCACTTGAAGCATCAAAAATAGAAAGTAAAGTTTTTCAACAACATCATGATTGTAACTGTGTACATTCCAATGACTGCAAAATTAACAAAATTACAAGGACTCCTTCCAAAAAGTTTTTGAATGATCATTCTGAACCAAAACCACGGCGTTACCAATTTAGTAAATCAGATTTCATAGCTTTTGGAATTGAAAATCTCTGTCTCAGGTGTGGTAAAGACAATCACAAAAGTACTGACTGTAGAGTGGATAGATTCAAACTCAGATGTGACAAATGTCAAAAACAAGGACATGTTTCAAGAGTCTGTTTGACCACAATGCAAAATGAATTGAGAAAACCAAGCCGTACAAGTTCAACCAATTTTGTACATCAACAGACATCACAATATGATGACGAAGGTGATGATGAAATTTACAATGACTACGTAAAAGGACTAAACAAAATTAATGTTGTCAATTTGTTCAAGATGAACCAGCAATCTGATAAATACATAGCTTCAGTGTTCTTGAATGGAAAACCTCAACAATTCGAAATAGACAGTGGAGCCAAATTTTCCCTTATTGGAAGAGATGATTTTGACAATCTGAACTTGGACATTCCTATTCAAGTTTCTAACTTAGCCTTTCGTTCTTATTCTGGAAATATTGTAAAACCAGAAGGAAAAGTATTGGTAAAAATAGCTTACAAGGGAAAACAAATAAAGGGAGAATTATATATTGTTCCTGCTGGTCATGAAGCACTCCTTGGTCGAGAATGGATTAGAAGATTGGGAATAGAACTTTCTGAAGTTGATAACAACATGAACCTACTAGTTAAGACTCACCAGATAGAACTCACAAATTCAACTGATGAAATATATGAAGAATTTAAAACAATTTTTGAACCAAAGGTTGGATGTATACCTGGTCTCACAGTTTCACTGAACCTTCGAGAAGGAGCAAAACCATGTTTTAATCGTGAAAGAAATGTTCCATTTGCTCTTTTGGATAAGGTTAACAAAGAACTTGACTCTCTTGAAGCTGAAGGAATTATTTCAGCTGTACCAACCAGTGACTGGGGATCCCCACTTGTTGTCATCCCAAAAGTTGATGGAGGGGTTCGTATTTGTGTTGACTACAAGTGTGGTGTTAATGAACGACTTGTCAAAGCTAATTATCCAATCAGAAAAATTGACGATGTTCTTGATAGCTTACGTGGTTCCCGATTTTTCTGCAAACTTGATCTATATAAAGCATACCTCCATCTCAAGGTTGATGATGAGTCCAGCATTATTCAAACAATGTCAACACACCGTGGAACATACCGTGTCAACCGTTTGAGCTTCGGAGTCAAGACAGCTCCATCAGAATTCAATCGAATACTTGCTCAAATATTAAATGGACTGCAAAAAACTGAAGCATACTTTGATGACATTATTATTCATGGATCTACCTTGGACGAATGCAAGAAGAACCTAAAAGCCTGCCTTCAACGACTCTTAGACTTTAATTTACATGTTAACAAACAAAAGTGCTCATTCTTTAAGGAAAAAAATTGAATATCTGGGTCGGGAAGTGGAGTTCAACAAAATCAGGAAATCTTCCCTAAAAATTCAAGCTATGAAGGAGATGTCCCGTCCTTCAAATATTGAAGAAGTGAGACGGTTTCTGGGGCTAGTCTCTCACTATGCCCGTTTTTTTCCAAATGCTTCAACAGTCACTACTCCGCTACGACGTCTGTTGCAAAAACAGGTGAAATGGGCATGGACTCCTGAGTGCGAATCAGCATTCATTACAATAAAAACTGAACTTTGTAGTGACCGAATACTTGTACCTTTTGATCCTGAATTACCATTGGTCCTCACAACAGATGCTTCACCAACTGGAATAGCCGCTATCCTCAGCCACACTATTAATGGAATTGAGAAACCCATAGCATATGCTTCACGTTCACTTACAGCTACAGAATGCAATTATAGTCAATTAGACAGGGAAGCCCTTGCAATAGTTTTTGGCGTCTCACGTTTCTACTACCATTTGTTGGGAACAGAATTTCAACTAGTCACTGACAATCAACCAATTTCTCGAATCTTCAGACATGACAGAGCACTTCCTCAAATGACTTCAGCACGCTTGCTTCGTTATGCATCATATCTTACAGGTTTCAATTACAAACTAAAATTCAAGAAAGGCAGTGAAAATAAGAATGTTGATTGCCTTTCAAGAGCCCCTATAAAAAATAGTAAGGTTTCTACTGAAAGAACAATTGATAATGAAGTCCATACCATCTACACTGAAAACATACTACAAATTTCTAGTCGTGAAATCACGGCCGAAATTATAAAAATGGAGACAAAAGATGATTCAGAACTCTCCAAAATTCTGCAAGAACTTCTGAACACTTCAATTGATTCTGAATTCGCTTTGTTTGATGGAATTATTTTTCGTGGAGACCGAATCTACATTCCCATGAAACTTCGTTCTAAAATACTACATGAACTTCACGAAACACACCTTGGCATAACAAAAATGAAGCAACTTGCTCGTCGTTATGTTTATTGGCCAAAAATTGACAATGATATTGAATGCATGGTCAGGAAATGCGAAGCATGTTCACTTGTCAAAAAGAATCCTCAAAAAGTGACAATACATCCTTGGGAATGCCCACAAGAAAATTGGGAGAGAATTCATGTTGATTATGCAGGACCTTTCCAAAATGTATATTTCCTAGTCTGTGTGGATGCAAAATCAAAATGGATTGAAACAAAAATGATAAAGAATGCACCTTCCAGCTCAAGCACAATAAATTTACTGGAAAACATTTTCTCAAGTCATGGATACCCATACGTTCTTGTAAGTGACAACCATTCAATTTTTCAGAGTGAAGAATTCCATACCTACTGTAAGGAACGAGGAATATTTCAAAAATTTATTGCCCCAGGACACCCAGCTACAAATGGTCTAGCTGAAAGGACTATTCAAACTTTAAAAAATCGACTCAAGGCAATGACTCAAGACACCCAAGACTCAAGACCATTAAATACAAAACTTCAAGACATTTTACTTCGGTATCGAGCAACACCGTTGGCATGTGGAAATACCCCGGCAGAATTGTATCTGAAAAGGAAAATGCGAATTCGCCTTGACGCTATATTCCCATACCGACCACAACAATCTAGTGATTACTCAATCCCTATCCGTTCATTTAAAGAGGGAGAGAGAGTACAAGTGAGACTTTTCATTCAAAATGAGTATATATGGAATTTTGGTACAGTGACAAAACGTTTAGGAACACGTCACTACTTGGTGTTGTTAGACACAGGAAGGACCATCAAACGACACATCAACCAGTTACGTTCAACTCTGGTCGAAAAGAAAAAGGAAACTGTCACCTTGCAACCGCCACCGCTATTTGATGTTCCTTGCATTCCATCACCGCAGATCACACCATCAGTGGTTGGACAGCCAGATACTACAACAGTTGTTGACAACTCACCTGTTCAAGGTGGTGCACGACCTCAGAGACCTCAACGGAATCGTCGACCTCCGGCTAGATACGGACATGCTGTTACGCACTAATTTATGTGCTCTCATACTAGGAGGGGAGACTGTTATATATCTTCTTCTTCATATTGATATTATCATATGATTGCCTTTATACTATCTTGTTTACTACTTATAAATAAACAGTTCAGTTCAATTCTACAACTCATAATGTCTACATCCACCTTATTTCTATCATATTAGAGAAACATAATATAGTTGCTAAGATATACGAATTGTAGATAATATTAAATACTTGGGGCTATTTTTAGATAGCAGATTGAGCTGGAAGATCCATGCCAATTGCATGGAAAATAAAATCTTCAGGTATACTAGGATTTTCTTTCATATCAGACCTTTTTGTGATGCTGATTTATTAAGGAAATTATATTTTGCGTTTATCAACTCAAAGATAGAATAAAATATGCTTTAACTTTATGGGAAGGAACGTTATAATTCTACACTGAATACAATTATTGTAGTACAACAAAAAAATTTTGTGCGAATAATAAGAAATAGTCGGAGGACTGATCATTCTCTACCTTTATTCAGAAAACTCAACTTATTGCCTTTGAAGAATTCCTATGTTTATAAAGTATTGAAGGTCTATTATAATATAAGTAATAAACATATAAATTATATAAGAAATCTAGTATAAGTCTGAGAAGTGGTTTGAACGCTTATGTTCAAAGACTCAAGCTTACTTTTTTCAAAAAATTCTTCCCTTATCTTGCACCTAAATTTTATAATAGCCTTCCTAATAACATAATAGTCATACAGAGGGAAATAATTTTTTTGAAAACGTTAAAATCATACCAGGTTTCTCTTGTTTAATTTCATTGTTTGAGAATTATAATGTGAATCATTTAGCAGTGGATCTATTGTAAATATCCTGAGTTGTTATCGTAATAGTGTTTTTATGTTTGTTTATATCATCTATCTATTTCTTGGAGTTATTAGTTCCTGTTGACCGGACGGGCCTTCAGCCCTTCTAGGGTAAGCGCATGTTGAGGAGGTGTAGGTGTAGGTGGAGGAGGTAAGTATCGCATATTAAGTAGGTTTATCATGCTGCTTTTTCATCGCCACCGATTTTACAATGCCATATGACTATAGATTAAACAAGGAGAATAAACCAACAAGCTATAATAGTGAAATGAATTAAACTACAGTAATCTATTTCAGATAAAGATAATAATTACAGTTATTTATTCAAGAAAATATTTATTGAAGTTAAAATCAATGCAGAAAGCAATTTCACAATAGTTGAAAAAAATTAAAGTTGTATGTTACCTGTGGTGTTTAGTTCTTTTGCAACTTCTTTCCGCTCAAATATGTCTATTGTGGTGCAGCTTGTGTTTTTTTATCCCTCAACAGTGTGCGAAAGTGCACGGCAATAATAACTTCTTCCTTCATTTTAATACTAAAACACGTAAAAACACTATCAAACCACGTACAGTAAAGCTCGGTAAGGAAGTAGCGTGCTCACTGGGTAGAAGTGGACTATACTGTGGAGGGGTAGGGGTGCGTGGTCTAGAACGGATCAATCACGAAGAACCAGCGAGCTGAGCGGCGAGGTAAAATCAAACTAGTTTGTTCTTGAAAAGTTTCCATCTAGACCTCCTTGTAAGCGGCGACCTACACCTCCACCTCGACCTGCTCAATATGCGCGCACCCGTAACAGATAATGTATTTGTTTTACCTTGTGGTTACGGCGAGCTACACCTACATCTGTACCTCCACCTAAACCTCCTTAACATGCGCTTACCCTAAAGCTTATACTCTTTTATTATAATATCTTTATGTGTACCATCCCACACAGGCTCTCGGTAGCCTTGGGGTAATAACCTTTTTATTAGTTTTTATTTTTTATTATATAAGAAATATTTTGTATTTTTAGTAATAAAAATTATTCATTCATTCATTCATATATAGAACAAAGTCCAAATAACATATAGTTCGTACTACAACTAAACAAAAACAAAAAAAAAAAATCTACAAAAAATAACAAATAATTCTAACTGAGGGAAGTGATAGCCGAGTGCTGTACTTGTAGTGCAGGTATCTTCAATCAGAGATAGCTACGAAATTCCTGGGCGCTCTTTGTAAGGGTTGGATTGGCTAGCAAAAAGACTAACAGTGAAATTACTTCCCGGTGGTTCGGAACCCACCTAAAACTGTAGGTCCATCTCATCAATCACCATCATCCAATTCATTACCAGCGCACAGGTCTCCGGCCAAAGTGGGCTTCATCCTCAAAAAAAAAAAACTACTTACCCGGCTTGATATATATGTTTTGTTAATATTTGTCTGTATTCAGTGTTTTATAGTGTTCCTTTAATATTTTTGCGAATGTTTAATTATTTTTTTTAAGGCAAGTACTGGAAGACATGGAAATGTTGTCAGCATTCACAGCTGTGCTGCATGTTCCGAATCTGAGTAAACCAGAGGAACTGTTAACTGTGCTTGAAGAGTCCGACGTCTTCTCAAAGAAGGAGCTCAGCATTATCTTCAAGAAAATCAGTGGACACAAGTTAGTAATCCACTAATTTTATGCATTCTGTTTCCTCATAAATTTCATTTGTCATGATGCCCGGTTTCTCAGTCGTTCGGTTAATCATTCAATAGCAGCCCTAAGGCTTGTTTCACACATACCCAGCAGTCGGGTAACCGGTGCTCTTTACCCAGCTGTAGGAACATTGTGTCTGATGGAGCGCTTCACACTTACCCGATTTTTGAAAACATTGATTGTTTAATTGCCTCTTTTAAAGGCGGAGTTTGGACTCTTGGTCCTCTCTACCGCTCAACCCAGAATATATAATACAAAATCATGTGATATAACGTTATTATGCCGGGTAAACGACATCAGTTACCTGACTGCCGCGTATTTGCGAAACAGGCCTTAGGACCATTATCGAATCAATAGCTTCTGAACGACTAAAAACCCGGGCATAAGGATTTACTTCGAATTACAGGTAGTGGTGAATAAGTTATCTTCTTCTTCTTTCTCAAAAACCTCCTGCCTCACAGCGTAGGGTAGTTCGAGGATTCCTCGGCCCAGCGCCTCCATGCTTCCCTATCCAGTGCCATCCTCTTCATCTGCTGCCAGTTTTTACCTCTTGCAGCTCCCAATCCTTGCACATACTTCTCATAGGTCATCCTTAAACATCCTCTTTGTCTCACTCCAATGGATTTCATCTCCCAGACTTGTTGACCTTTCTCTCAATTGGCATTACGAATAAGACAGTAAGGGATTTATTTATTGTTTTGCATACAGTAGATCTAAGTAATTTTCATATTTTACATAACATCATCAAGATAAATGCCCTTTATACAACTAGAAGGGGCCACCAAGGATGGGCATTTTCTAAGACATCTCTGAATAGACGAGATGTGTAGGAGCAGTAAGAATAAAAAATAGGAGGTTTTTGAGGAATGTTATCAGGTAGAAACAGGAAGTCAGGTACCATGGCCCCTTTACTCTTGTTACTTTACCTAACCCTTGCTAGATTGTATACATGTAAAGACTTGAAAAAATCTTTTAATTTAAGAGTGGTTTAGCAAAAAAGTTTGCTAACTCACTTTTAAATTAAATTAAACGTTCATATCTTTACATGCATACTGTCTAGCACGCCTCTTCCTGCTTCCAAGTCATCATTCGGCAGAGACGTTGTTTGAAAATAAACACAATTGATGTACCGAATCATTTATTGTCAGAACAAAATAGTTTTGTATAACAACGTCATTGATAAACATAGAATAAAATTTAGGAAGCAGTCCTACTTAAATAGTCGACAAGCTCTTTCACCTCATAAATACAGAGCTCATTTGATATTTCTTTAATATCATTTTTGAACCCTCTTACTTTCAGGGAGTTCACTCCATTTGGTAGTAAGTTGGAAAAGTCATGGAAAGTCATTGAATCTCATTAAAAATCATGGAAACTTTTAATGTTGCCTGGAGATTACACCGACTCACATGAAATAGAGAGTTTTGCCTAGTGTTGTAGTTGAGATAAAAGTTGCGTCTTTCTTTTCTGTTTTTTTTTTTTTTTTTTTGTTAATCGTAGTTTTGTGTGTCTTTGATTTATTTATTAACTTGTACGTCATGTTATACAGAGTGTTTGTGGGCATCAAGAAGCTGTTGGCACTGATTGATATGGCTCGTCAAATCGAGGAACAGCATCGTGTCATGAAATTCCTTACACGGCTTGAAGAGGAGGGAGCTCTAGATATGGGCACATCTATACACTAAGTAAGTAAATTTATGTAATAAGAGAGAGTAGGGTTGTGTGTGTGCGTGTGTCAGTCGTGCGGGTTTCACAAAAAAGGCAATGATTTGGAACATAATTTGTCACAAAGCTTACTCTATAATATATTCAGTGCACCTCGAAGCCCGATTTCTGATTTTGTTCCAACATTTCTTGAAATGAATGTACACATTTCACTTATTTGTATTGTACTTTTTTTAATCAACAATAAATTTTTGAGGTTGAACATCAAATTTGTCTATAAAAAATGAATAATTTAAAAATAAATAACTTATGGACACTATTACTGTTTTATAATGTGTTAAGATACAGGAAGCTAATAGAACAGCTGGTAATATGATACATCGCTATGTTGCAAATAAGCTTCAAGTCACAAGTCAAAGCAACGCATTTGTTCTGTATCAATATTGCAGCTTCAAACACCTATTTTGGGAGTGTATTGGTATTTTCAGTTGAAATCCATCTATCACACAGTTTAATTTAAAAACAATCTGTGTTAAATCCTGTTGCAAAGCATGGGTAAACCACTATTAAGTTGATAGTAAGTTAGGGAAGTGATAGCCGAGTGCCGTAGCAGGTATCTGTTCAATCAGAGATAAGCTGCGGAACTCCTGGGCGGTCTTTGTAAGGGTGACCTTTTAAATTGGCCAAAATAGACTGGTCTCTGCTGTAAAATCACTTCCCGGTGGTTCGGAACCCACCTAAAACTGTAGGTCCAGCTCATCAATCAGCATCCAATTCATTACCCACGCACAGGTCTCAGACCTATGTGGGTTTCATCCTCAAAAAAATGAGGGGTACTTACTACAAAACCCATTCTCAACTCGCCGCGGGGCATTGAATGAAATGGGAGCTTTCTGACGAAGCCACTAGTGGCCGCCACCGGAAGCGCGCGAATCACCTGTTATGACCAATTTCTCCTCAGGTGGAATGCTTGCTATCATCACGGATGATGTAAGGGATGCTTTTATATAACTTTAAAGTTCATCAAATGACACTTTGTACATACGGAAATAGTTAAAAAAACTTTTTTGGGCACGCAGTTCGTCAAACAACGTGTAATAAAGGTCACTGTCCTTCCTAATCGTTAGTATTGGATGAACATGGAACATATGACTGTGTCATATGGATGATGGTGATTGATGTGTTGGACCTACAGTTTTTTAGGTGGGTTCCGAACCACCGGGATCATTGCTCGTCAACATTTTCTCGACTAGTCATGCGGTGGCTATTGGTGGAGTGGCTTGCCAGTTGCCTGTACCATTACACTGGTGGCAGCCACCGGTGACCTCGCGGAAAAGGGCCCTTACCGATAGCTTCTGATTGGTCTATTCAATTTTTTAACGTCTATGAATTTGAATAGACTAATCAGAAACCACAGATTACCGGTGAGGCTCCAATGTCTCTACAGCGGGTTAAAAAACACCGGTTTCCTGACTGCCGGGTATGTGTGAAACAAGCCTTAGGGCCGCTATTGAATCAATAGCTACTGAATAATTTATTGAACGAATCATTCATAAGCTATTTATTCAATATTGGCCCTAATGTTTGTTTCATACATACCTGGCAGTCGGTGTTGTTTGCCCAGCTGTATCAAATTGATACATTGTATCAAATTGCTCGCTTCACACTTACCCGAATTTTTGAAACTATAGTGCTTTTTTTTTAATTAGGCTTATGCTTTATTATTCATACAAGTTGTTCATTACTATTTGTTCGGTTTATTATGTTTTAAAGAATGAATTCGTGGAATTATTGAATGTTTGATAATTATTTTGTTTGCCGAGTAGTTGAATGTTTAATAATTTTTGTCTTGTTTTTCAGGCATATGCAGATTAGATTTCACTGCTCATCAAATTCTTCTGCTGTCTATCAGCCTAACTACTCAATACATTGGAAAGCTATGACGTCATCCATTGCCCGCCATAGGCTCAAACTAGAAACGTAGAGCTAGCAGCGTGTTCTGCACACATTCCATTACAACTAAATATTAATCCAAGTTATTCGAATACTATGTGGGTGAATCGAATATGAACGGTAATTTTTAAAAGCATAAATCTATTTGTCCGCATAGAGCAACAGAATTTGTTTCATTGGCTTGACATAGATACAGCTCTATTAACTCAGTGAGGAATGTAATCGCAAACTTCCTCACTCCTCGTTTGCGTGTGGTGCGCTTTTTGGACCAAAACATTATGTTGAGGTCTGAAGAATTACCTACAGTCAAAAATAGCTATGGTACCATACATAAATTTGTTGAATGATATTTAACGCAACTTTACTATTTAAAAAAATATTTACGGCATATTTACAACTTCTCATTGCCCTCTTGTTTTTCTTCTTCTTCTTTTTCTTCCTGTTGTTGTTGTTGTTCTTCTTCTTCTTCTTCTTCTTCTTCTTTATCTTTTCCTCATTCTAATATTCTTCTCCTCCTGACTTCTTAATATTTTTCTTCTCTTGCCTTCTTCATTTTCTCCCCCTCGTTATTATCCTTACCTTCTTCTCCTTCGTCATTTTCCCTTCATTCTTCTTCTTCTCCTCCTTCTCTTCTCCTTCGTCTTATTATTTTTCTTCTTCATCTTCTTCTTCTCTTCCATTTTCTCCTCCTCCTCCTCCTCTTCTTCTCTTTTCCCTTCTACTTTTTCCTCATTTTCCCCTATCTATTCGTCTTCTTCATTCTCCTTCTTCTCTTTCCCCTTCCTTTATCTTAATTTTTCCTCTAATTCTTCTTCCTCCCCTGCTCTTTCAATGCTTTTTTCTCGAGCATTAGAGTTTCATCGACTAATAACAGCAAGTAGCTGTTTATTATACAGTCAATAATCGCTCATAACTGATCCCATTCTCGACGTGTGACAACTAGAAGAAAAAAAGTAGTAGAAGAAGAAGAAGAAGACGAACAAAATTACCTTTTTTATTTGATTCACTCACATGAATACGAACAAGCAATAATTATAAATTATTGCTTTAGTGATATTATAGTTTATATAACACACTATTATAGGTATAGGTAGTTGAAAGCTAATTTCTGTGGCTATAATGAACAGCATAATTATTATCGAATGTTTTCTGCACTTGAGCTTTTATTTACTGTTATAATAGTGAATTGTGTTGGATAATGAATAATGTTGAGGTGAAAATTCCAATTATCACACACAACTTAGCTGAACCGAAATCAATTACTCAAAGTAATAATATTGAATATATAATATAAATAAATTAATATGTATATTACGAATTGATAGAAGATCTTGTTGTTGTTGTTGGTTAAATTTATTGTTGATGTATTATTGTTAACTACAGTTGGTATTTATTAGGCAATGTATTCTGATAATACGAATTGCATCTTTCATCTAAGACTAGTATTGCGGCCTTATTTATAAACTTTCCTCCACTCTCTTGAGTCGAGGCACTCTTGAAATGAATTTGGGTATTTCAAGATTCTCTCGATTCAAGAGACTCTGAAGGAAAGTTGTAAATACAGACACTCAGTGTCGGTTGACTCGAGGGACTCTTGAAATGAATTTGGGTATTTCAAGATTCCTTCGAGCCAAGAGACACTGGAGGAACGTTCATAAATACGTCTCATAGACATTGGTCTTAAACACGTGTCTCAGACTTACAGTCACAACAGCTGGTTCGGAACCCACCTTAAATAGCGGGTCCACTATATTCATAACATAACTTGACTCGAACAGCGAGGTGGAACTACACGTGAGGGACTCTGAACCATTCAAAATCGTACGCTTATTATTATTATTATTATTATTATTCATAAGCTGATTTAAACATTTCGAAAAAAATCTATTTCATGATGTTGAAGATCCATCTTGTTTCCACTAATATGTCCTTAGTCAGTATTATCCTCAAGTCAGTGTACTGTGGGTCGTCTGACGATGCTCTAGACAACAGAGCGAAACGGCCGTCACGCCATAACGTGAGTTAATTTCCATTTAAAAGTGTTTTTTTTTTTTTAGTTTATATTAATCTATTTCAATTCAGAACCGAACAACAAAAAACACGCGTTCCAGGTTATATTAGTGTGGGTAAGTTATCTGATTGATTGCTTAGTTAAATTGAACTTAGTATGGTAATCTAATATCAAAACTGACAATGTATTTCTATTTAAATTATAATTTTTACTCACTTATACTAAAGGGATGCATAGCGCTTCTAAAGAGAAGCTTCAGCCCTGATGAAACTTCTCTTCAGAATAGAATTGCATCCCTCCAGTATAAGTGAGAAAAATCATAATTTAAATAGAAATACATTGTCAGTTTTGATATTGGATTGTTTATCAAGTATTTCGCCATGGGAAAAATCACAAATATTGGTAATTGTAGATAAAATATAATACGATTGTATTTCGCCTCTCATGAGCTATTTAGGACACTCGTTTTGTGGCTCAAAGGCAGTCACGTTACTATCGTTTTATAAACTATTGGTGGGGGACTCTCACGGGTAGTTCCATCTCACCGTTTGAGCCATGTTATGGGGAACATGTTGGACCTACCATTTCAGGTGGGTTCCGAACTGTAAAGCACTGTAAAGCCTCGTTTTTCAACATCGCAAATTCGTACTAGATGAACAGCGGACAGGGCAGGAATACACACTACACTTGATGTTTCGAATGTAGGTTCCTATACCAAGAAACATCAATTGTAGTGTATTCCGGCCCTGTCCGCTGTCCATTTAGTCCAAATCTGCATAGTTGGAAACCAAGGCTTAATGTATTGTTTGTCTCTAGAATTGCACTTTGGTAGACAAACTTTGAAAAAAATTATTGAAATCGTTACAATAGTGCTCGAATAATTGATGGACAAACATAAAAAAACTGGTCGAATTGAGAACTTCCTCCAAGATGGAGGTCGGTTGAAAATCATAAGGGACTCTGTCATTAATGGTTCCATGTAATAATGCTATTACAACTGTAAATTCCTCTATTTCCTATTTCGTTAGGGGCAAAATTAAGATAATTTTAAATTTTATTTCAATAGATGAATAAAATATAAATTCTGTTGCGATTCGAATTAACATAATCCCATTGTTGTATAGAAAAAGCTTGGATAAAAGGTAGTTGCACATATGTTATTGGTAAATAGATTATAATAAATTTATTGTTACTAAAAAATAATTCACTTTAAACTATATCATGTGGGTATCATTTCCCAACTAGGATAACTACAACACCAGTTTAATTGTGTGTGAGTGTGTTTATGTAAGATAGGCACGGCGCAGTTACGACGCAGGCTTGGTGACTTTTTCAAACACAGAAATTGATTAGACCGAGCAAAGGGTGAAGTCCAATTTATTTCTATGCTTCACAAATTGGCACTATGTGCCGCTTTACCAAGCCTATACCTATTTGCGCCGTACTTTAGTGTGTGTTCATAATAATATTGTAATATTATTAGTGGTAAGAATGGGGTGAATTATTTTGATCTCTTCCAGCTTGTAAAAATGAAGAGTTTGTTGAATTTCTATTTTGTAGATATGTACTTACAGTGGAGTTATACAGAATATTTTGCAAAGAATTACCAATACTTAGTATGCTTGTAAGTTGTACTCACCAAAATTATAAAGAGAGTTTATGTGAACGAATTGCTTCGTCACAGAATTAAAGATTCCCCATACCTTTAACTAAACATTCCCGAATCCATGTTTATATTATTTTTTAAAGAATTTCTTCTTCCAATTACCCAACAAAGCCGCTATTTATGCACTCATTATAATACACAAAACAGCTGATTTCTGCACTCATTTACTTTGCCGCACTTCCTTTACTTTGGCCACTAATTTGTGCACTCTCGGTGTTACAACTTCAGGAATAATTTAATGTGTAACTTGAACTCAAAGTATCTAAATAGTTATTTGTGTAACTAGTGCACAAAGTAGCTCTTTGCTGCACGAGAGAAATGCATTACGCACTAGCTGAAGGCGTGTGTGAAATAGTTTCTCAATTGCAGCAAAGATACCTTTAGCACAAGTTACACCTTAAATTTTTCACTGGCAATTTTTCATGCGGCAAATTCAGCTGGAGTGCAGCAAAGTAAAATAGTGCAGGAATCAGCTGTTTTGCGTTCTGTAATGAGTGTATAAATAGCCGTTTTTTTAGGCAACTGTAGGAAAATCCTTTGCTGTACTCGGCTGTGGCTTGTGCGTAATACTTTTCTCTCATGCAGGAAAGTGCTACTTTGTGCGCTAGTTACACATATAACTATGGTGAATACAAGCCTACAACGAATTATTGATAACACTATTTATAACATTACACACTTTATTAGTACTTATTATATTACAGTAGTTGTGTTATTCCTAATATTTTTCAGTCTTATAATTAATCAATTTCTGTTTATTTTATTATTTTTGTCTTCCCTTTCCCTAATTTCTGAATGTATGAAATTCAGTATATAGCTAGCCTACAGTATTTTTTAATAACCCTTTTTCTAATTTAAAAGTGTAACTTATTGTCAATTTTGCTAATAGATTAGAAGTTTAAAAGCCATTCAATGAAGATATATGTGACCTAAATGAACATAAAAATTAGAGTATAGTCCCTTTCCAATTAATTAAAATATCAACTATTAATTGATAATATTTGAATGATGATGATAATAATTGTGAATTTACTGAGAATAATTATTTTTTACTTTGTGCTATGTATTATGTTCACTAGTTTACTATTATTTCATATTTATATAATTTGTATCTGTCTTTGAATGATAATAATTGTAATTTCACTGTGAATAATTATCTGTTATTTTTTGCTATGTATTATTCTTCAATAGCTTACTATTATTTTCTATCATTTTTAATGCAATATTGTACATTTAATTTTGTGTTGTGGTATCAAAATATGTATTTGTTGATACCACATGAAAAAGTGGGTCAATGAATTATTTGTAACTAGGATTCTAGTCATGTACTTTAACATACTTGTTTGGACTAAGACATCAGATTTGGACTAAATGGACAGTGGACGGGGCTGCAAACACTACAATATAATAATTATAAACTTGTTCTGATATCTAAGTATAGTTTATAATATAATATGATAATGTATTCGATTAATTATTTATATATATTCTATCATACATTATCAGCTTTTAATAATAAGTTGGAAGTTAAACTGTAATTTCCAACAAAACGCCATCTTGATTCTTGATCTGTCCCGCGAGACATCAGGCTGATAACCTATTAACACTACGAAAGTGGAAACTCGCTGAAGATGAAGCCTGTGTCCACTGTTGAAGTGTTGCAGGGTTGTTGGTTACCATCCCGATGTCTCACAAACTCGATTGACAGAACAATATGGCGTCTTGTTGGAAATTATAGGCTAACTTCCAATTTATTATTGATATCAGATTATGTGTGGAAGAAGATATATATAATAGCTGGTTAAATACGGTATAAATTATATAATTATAAGCTATATTTTGGATTTGGAAGCAAATCAAGTTTATATACAGAATGTTTGAAAAACAACTCCCTAGTTTTAAGTATAAATAAATTGGTGAAATTAATGAAAATCTACATCAATGATTACATACAATTAAAGAGAGTACCTTCAAGTTTTGTTTGAATGTTAGTAGACTTCAACATGGGATCCATTTGTTGTCCTGCACACGTCGAGACGATATTCCACTTCTCGCCACGTATTCACCAACATATCAGCACGAACATGGTTACTGTAATGAGGTGGGGCGCCATCTTGTTGGAAAAACACAATCTCTTTTTCCACCTTAATATCTTTCAACTGGGGAAAGACATACTCTGTCAACATGTCATAATAAATGTCCCCATACAGATTAGTTATGTTTCAAACACTCTGAATTGTAGTGTTTGTAGCCTTGTCCGCTGTCCTTTTATTCCAAATCGGCGTTCTAGGAAACCAAAGCTTTGACTGGATTGTAATCACGTTATTTAAAATTATTTTACTGTACTTTGTTGTCATACACATTCCGAATTATTCATTATTAAATATTTAGTGTTATATTATAATAGATGGTTAATTTATTTTGAATCGTGCTGATGTATTCCTACAATATTATTAGTTTTCTGTAGCTAATTTATTGCAGAAAGATTTTCCTCTCAAATTCTGTTGTATATTTTATGAAATATAAATACCATAAAATTATAATAAGCACTTATCTGAAATTCTTATGAAAATTATTTTAATTTTAGTACATGATTCATTGTTGCTTGCACCAATATAATGGTCTGGTCAGATTACCTGATTACCATCAATTCCAGTAGGAAGACATTAGAAGGTACATGCCATACCCTAAATTATAAACCGTAATTAATAAATTTGGAAAAAATAATATCTTCTTTTTCTTTGCTATAGCCTAAGAATAGTATATTACTTAAAAACTTGAGTAATTAATAAATCCACATTGTTTTATCAATATAAAAATTCCCAATGAAGTCGTAGGGTAAAGGAACCAGAAACATTTAACATTCGATGATAATCATCATCATCGGAAAATCAAACACATGCTGTAGGGGTATGATATTTACGCTGCTCCAATATACACCATTGTTTACACCATTTCGTGGCATTTGTTTGATTTCGCAATGGTAAGATCGAGTGTGCAAGCAGTTATAAGAAAATATTTCATCAAATAATAATATCAAAATGGAGAAATTTGCTCCCATTCAGAAGTTATGACCATTTGAAAATATATAATAATTTCTTTCTAGTTTAATTACTTGCCCTGTGTGCGCCAATAGATGGGTGCGCCAAATTTGAAAGCACCCTGATCCTATTTTTTTTAGAAATATATTTTCTATCAGAAACATGCCCATTATTTATTTTATTTCAGGGGTGCCCACCCCCTTCAAGCCTCATGACGAACCCCCCCCCCACAAAAAAAAATTTAGCACTTTTTTCAAGGGTAGTCAACTTCTCTTCTTCCAATGGAGGGGCAGGCGAAATATTTAGCTTACTCTTCTTAAATCTTTTGTTCTTCACTGTCAGCCGCCCTGTCTTTTTTGCAAGCTCCTCCTCATCTGTGTAATAACCAGTACTACTTACCGTCGTGAAGCTGGCCCCACCCAAATCGGCAGAAACTATAAGTTCTATATCATGAGATTCTTCAGAGTTTCTGCTATTTAATGCCGCAAAAATAAATTTTCTGCTGTTTTCACGAAAAAAGTTATTCAACTTTAAAAAAGTTAATTACTGGGTGGGGCCAGAATCACGCTGCCCCACCCACTTCGCAAAACTTAATAAAGCACATATCAATAGTTTCTGCTGAGTTTCTGCTATTTAATGCCGTAAAAATAAAGTTTCTGCTGCTTTTAGAAAAAAAGCTATAGCCCATTCAAGTTTTGGGTTAATGAAAATTAATTGGCTGTAACTCGGTTAATATACACGTTACAATAACGGGCTATGTGTCAATCTTTACTGCTAAACAGTGGCTATCGAATGACACTAACAGCATAGCCGTAGCTACACCAGCAAAAAAGATGTAGCAAAAATTATTTTGCCATTTAAACCAATGTTATTTCTAACCAGCCCCACCCACTTCAAAAATTTCAATTCAATGTACGTCAAGATTTTCAGTTGAATTTCTGCTACTCAATGCCATGAAAAGTAAAGTTTCTGCTGCTTTCAGAAAAAAGTTATAGCCAATTAAATTTTGGGTCAACGAAAATTAATTGGCTGTAACTCGGTTAATGACACATCAGCATAGACCGGTCATTTGAGACAATGTTACTACTAATGTACATACATGCCAGAGCAAGGCTTAATTTCTGAATTGAGAAGTACCGGAGCTGTAACTTACCGGGGGCTCTGGGGGTATGGTTTACCTCCCAGCAAAAGCTGGGTTGAGGGGTCCCCCCCCCCCCCCAGGAAATGTTTGAAAGTTACACTTGAATTTGTGCATTCTAAACGCATTTGAGCATGGTTAGTAATGCACATAGTCCTATTGTATTACATAATATGCAAAATAATAAGATTTAGGTTTTTTTTTAATAAGGTTTTTAAACGATTTTGAAGAGAACTTGGAAACCATAACTACAAAAGTAAAAAACTCAAGTCAGGTTTAAAAAGGGTACAATTTTTTGGTTTTTCGCTTATACATTGGAAACGATAACTAAGATTCATCAATTTCTCTGTTCTCACCAAGGTTAAAGATAACAAAATGCTCAAAAAAATCAGCTCCCCTGTCCTGTTCTCCCCCTAATATGAAGTGGACAATGAGTAAAATTTTGCGAAATATCTTTCAGATATTTGAAGGGTTTATTGCGTGAGGACTACTCTTCACAGAACTACTAGTGGTAGGGTAACTCAACTTACTCTGGTATGTATGTGCTTAGTAGTATCTATAATAAGTTTCAATTATATTGAGTTGTGTGCCCAGTTGAATTATTAATTTAATACATCAACCCCAACGGAGTAATAGATTTTTCTAGATTATTTGTAATATGACGTCACAGCCGGCTGCTGTATGTGGTGGTGTGTGTTGCGTATCGAAGCGTCTCCCTCCCATTAAAGCAATTATTGTGGAATGTCATCACGTGCTACTAACTACTACCAGAAGATTCAAAAATGGGGTGCACGGTATTCTCCCACTTTCCACTATGCTTGCAATATATGCAACAAGTGATTTCTTACTCACTAACAAATGTTCCTATATAGGTGAGAAAAAGAACTAGAATATTATAAAAGTAGGCTTACTCGAAGACCATTTTAATTCTTTAATCAAAATATATTAATACGACTTTGATATGATTACAGTTAAGAAAGTTGTTATCACAACCTTTTAATAAGTCAAATTGCTGTTTCAAAGTAAGGATTAATGAGGTATTCGAGACTTTTTCGTTTGCACTAAAACGTCAATGTCAGGGTTGAATGAAGGTATTTTTAATCTCAAGTCACTTTCAACCTTCAGTTGATTTCCGTATTTGTTTTTTATGAAAGCGAAAATTAAAAAAAGTGCGTTCATATGGTGGTGACATAAGCGTATCCAGAAATTTTTCAAGGGGGGTCCACTTCACCTGCATACAAAACTCTTTGACTGGACTGACCCCCCCCCCCTGCATTCAAATCCTAAAACTTTTATTCACTTTGTAACTACAGCAAGTATCACAGCAGCCGTAGTTCACAAATTTCAACCTATTTCAATTTATTAATTAAGTATTATACTGTACTACTTATTACACAATACTAATGTTTTTTTATGATATTAAAAAGTTGCTAAACCCATTTTACAATTTCCAAACTCCACGTTTTTAAAAAGAAAACATATTTTTCGACACCCATCCCATATGAGATGAAAGGTGAAGAGAATAGGTGAAGACAACAATACATTAAAAGGGTGCATTCTATGAGTATGAAGTGAAGAAACCAAGTACCCTGATGTGTATCTTATTGAGAGGGTACTAGAGAAGAAAGGTAACAAATTGTATGTGAAATGGTTGGGCTCTGATTCGAAATACGATTCATGGATTGATAATAATAGTGTTGTCTGAAAAAATAATCATATTGTCACTGTATTGAAAAATGAACTTGAAACAGCACATATCAAAACTACCACTGATCAACTTTGATAAGTATTTAAATGAGAACTGAAAGCAACCAACAAATGAGACACAGTGTACTTTTGAATTGTGTGTGCATCATCCAATATTGGGAAAATCAATATCGTTTTCAATTTATTATTTGCAGAAAATGGTGTTAAATCTTTAAATTTATATGTTCTTACCAAATCTCACCAGCAAGACTCATGAAATTCTCAAAGAAATTATGAGTCAAGTCCCTGAGATTGGATTCAATTAATTTGTTTCAACAAATGAAGAAATCCCACACCTGATTGATTTCTGAACTATCACAACTTCTGTTTGAGGATGAAGTCAATGTTTCTTTAATTATTAATGTTTTAGCTGTTTTTGCGTGAAAGTAATGGATGAATTTTCTTTTTTCAGCCAAAACAAACTTAAAACGAAAAATCAAAAATCCAATAATTGAAAAATTAAAAACTAATATTAAATGGCAGCAATTATTTTATTCTCTATTAAAACTTGTATAAATGCAAGATTGTATGGCATTGTACCAGGACCGAGAACGAAATTATTAATTTTACTTCAACACCGACCGTGATCCACGCAGAAACTGAGCTTCTGGACAGTTGAAAAGCTCAAATGGAAGTCTATAAAATCATTTTGTTATTTTATCATGGAAAAAGAATTCACAATGTCAACATTTGCGAGCTATGCTACTATAATACGTTTTTTCTACTTCTAGACTAATGACTTCTCTCAGTTTTATCATGAAATTCTAACCCACTCTTTCTCGATAATGTACCATACATTAAAGTTCTCTCCTCTATCGTACAAAGATAGTCTAAACATGCCACAATAATGGATACAATGACAGCCGCGATGCTCAGTTCTCAACACTCCAATATTGTACATTAATTCCGTCTAGATTAAATTTTGTTCTCTAGAATTATTATCACTGGTATAGAATTATTCTTAAGAACCTTTCCTACAGCAAAAAAGCATTCTATCTAGTGCTTAGTCATCTCAAATGGGGGGGGGGGGGGTCCGGACCCAGGGACCCTCCCCCCTTGAATACGCCCCTGTGTGGTGAATACCATCAGAAATCTCATCGCAATTACGGATATTGTTGGATATTCTATCCTCGTCACCATCCAAAATGTTGTTAAATCTTTCTCCTTATAGCCTGATTAAATGATAGAATCGCGGCAGTTCAATGAGCTCTTTTTCCTGCAAAATAATTAATTACTGATTTTTCAAAAAACTCACCCAAAAAATAAAGTGAAACCTAAAATAGCCACACATTTTAAACTCAGTATTTGAATATAAAACTTCACAGAACAGACTTCTTATTTTGTTTTACAAAATTTGATGAATACAGTATTATTTTGAGAAAGAATTTAATTTTGTTAGAATATTTTAAATTGATGCATGTACATACTACGATTGTGAATAGTTAAATAACTCGAATTGTTAAGAGGAAATGTTCAGTTACTGTAATATTTTAAGATTTAAAAGAGTAACTGGGAGGTCGTAAGGCTGAGATTATTTAAGTTTGTTGTCCTCATCAAATGGATTTTTAATCCATTGTTTTCATTCTTCTATGAGTGGAAAGTAGTGTTTTAGTTAAGAAGCCAAGGCTTTAAGACGATCATAGATCATTTTGGAAGTTTCTTTATTTACTTTGATAGTTCTGTAATAATTTTATCATCCAAAAAATCGTTCAGAAGTCGTAAGTCATCAAATAATACATTTTTTTAAATGTTATCGGACCACCATTGTATCTCTTTGATAGTAGCATCAATTTTGTCTTGCACAAATAATTTGTGAATATCTTTTACTTAAGGTCAAATCAAGAGTATTCAGAGAACTAAGAATATACGAAGTAAGCTAACTTTATTAACCAAACCTCATCATTAAGGCATTTGTCAAGAAAGACAAGAGCTTTCATCTCTCCTACTTGCAATTGTGATTGCGAACGAACAACCGTACATTATCATGGTGGAATGATACATTTGTATCATTCCACCATGGTAAATTATCATGAAGCCTGAATCAACCTGGCAAGAACGTTCCTATGGATAGTCAATGGACTTCACAATGTAGGATTAGTTGCTTGTGCTCACTTCAGGGGCGCACCCAGACCTTTGGTTTCGGGGGGGGGGGGGGGGGGGTCTTACGGCTTTTACCCATCCTACCAGGTAAAAGGGAAGGGGTCTTAAAATTAAGGGAGGGGTTAAAATTAGGATTTTTCAGAGCTCTTTTTACAAGAATGTTGCCTGATAAAGTTTATGTGTGGGCAATAAAGTTTATTGTGACCTCTTATTGATTCATCACTTGACTTTTTAGAATAGCATTAGCAAAATAAGCAATGGGTAAACAAAATGTGTCCATCATGAGTTTATTTGTACAGAGTGTTTCAAGAGTTCAAAATGATTCTGCCATACTGCATAAGCAACTTCTCATGAGGATAAAAAAATTAGAATGAATGTACGTCCGGACGCTTTGTTACAGAAATAAATAGGGCGAGAGATTATAGCTATTCCACCATCCATTCAGAAATGACTAAGGTCTTCATATAGATGGCGTGAATTAAATGGAACCAGTGTAAAATTATCTGAAACGTGCTACAAGATTCACTACTATTTATTTTTATGATGCTCATATGAGACCTTTGTGTTGATAATAAAGTGAACGAAAAATGCCAGTCTGAACGCGAATCGAGATTACCAAATTATTGATATTAATATTTCAATTGATATTTTACAAAAATTCACAAAACTAACATGATATAATGATGTTTTTTTTTATTGTCGGCCTAGTGGTTAACCAATTAAATTGCCAATGAACCAAACATTTTGTTCAATTTCTCCATCAAACCTTGTCAAATCATTTTTTTAAATTAAATATGAATGTACTCAATAGTCAAGAACGGTCCCAAATTTTATAAAGTCGAGTTTTTTTTAATCAAAGCATACTGATTTTGCACAGATGCTTTCCACTTGCTATTCTTCTGTTTTTGATCCAATTTAAATTCTGGTTTTGTAAACTCTGGGTGCTTTATTCGCAATCAATAACCAAGTTCATAACCTTCAATCTCAAAAACGCCTTCTTTTGGCCTTTTTTGCATATTTCATATAACTTTATAACCGCAGTACTTAATGTTTTAAATAATTTTACAGTCCATTTCACAACAAATGCATTCAATTCACCACCTAAATGAGGGCTTTAGAAGCCTAAAGTTTCCTGAATGTGTGCTAATTTATTGATCTCTTATTGAAAATGATAACTTCACTTTTCTGCTGTATTACTTTCTGTATTGAAGCGTTTTCAAAGGAATAAACTTTTGCAATTGTATTGAATTTGTTTTCGCAAAAACCTGTAAACCTTTTTTAGGAAATTGTTAGTCGCGAACCGTAACAGGTGCCTGTTCAGTCAGATAAGGTAAGCTGCAAATTCCTAGGGTAAGGGTGACCGAATAGATCGGCCACCAAAAAAAGAGGGTTCTCAGCTATAAAATCACTTGCCGATGATACAGAACTCACCTAAAACTGAGGGTCCAACTCATCAAACATTAACATTAAACACATTACATTACCCACACACAGGTCTCAGAACTATCTGAGCTTCACCTTCCGAAAAATATAATATTATTAATCTACTGTAACGTTAAATGTATTACAGGTTTAGGAGGTTCTAGAGGCTAGAGGTCCTGTACTTATTGGTTAAATGATTGCCAGATTAATATGAGTGAGACGAATTATCTTTACCCAGCCGCCTGGTCAAATCTAGTTCTGCCAGGCTACAAAATCTATTTCCACCTATGGTAGTCACTCATAATATTCCTTTTAATAGTATATCGATATTGTTAATTGCTATTAACACTATCGTATTTAAACAAGTTTGAAATGTACAGCCTAGAGTTCATATTACAAACAGCCAATTCGCTAAAAATTATCAACGTTTTGATAAGGATTTCAGGACCTGAGGGAAAGGCTTGAGCCCCAAAGCCCCCATGTCAAGCCACTAGTTATGAACATTATTCTACTTAAAAAGCTGAATACATGACATGTACCAACACTAATCAGCCTACAGCACATAGTCTCCATAATAAATTTTCTTGAAAATTATTAACAATTTGTCAAAGAGCTCGGGTTCTTTTGGGTTTCTTAAGCTCCCTAATCCCCCTCCCTTGGCTGCGCCACTGGCTCACTTCCCATTTCATCGCACAACGCACCAAAGACCCTTGAGTTTTTAGATTGTAATTGATGAAATTAACAGGTTCACACGAATCTGTGTGAGTCATCTGGGAGCAGTGGACAAAATAGAGTGGAATAAATAGAGTTGACTATGGGTGGGGGTGGGGGGGTTTACTAACACCTCCCACGGTCAATCACTCTTACATATTACTTCCTTCAAAAAATTTCTCAGAATATAAATATAATACATATTATACAATATTCATACAGGGTAAAGGAACCAAACGCTGACAAAAGCGCTTAGCTGACTTAATTGAGCCTCAATTTTGGCGCGCGACCACAACTACAGTCGCTCAGTATAGCAATGCTATTGGATATAATTAATTCCCACATCTATTACACATTGCTTTGCTTTCTAAAATGATTCCATTTGAACATAAATTAATAATGTAATAGGTACTATTGTAGTGAATGTGAACACTATGTATAATTATATGATGGCCATTCCACATTGTTCTAGTTTTGCAGTTTCTATCTTAAGATAATTCTTCTTAGTTAATAATAGTTCTTCCTTGGCCATGGATTGAGGCCTACTCATTGATTTCAATTGTTTGCAATGGAGAGAAAATGTGGTATTCAAAAGAAGTTGTCATTAAAAAAATATTTGCTGAGCATACTCTAGTTAATGACCATCGAAATTTCAGTGTTCCTGATAAACAATATTTGAAGGCATTATGAATTTGGATTTAATTAACAGTTTTCATAGTCTTTACTTCAATTAGTTTTCATCCAATCCTTATTCATGAAATGAATTTGTTTAATTCACTTTAAATTACCTTTGAGAATTTAAATTTTATGCAATTTATTTAAATGAATTTATGATAAATTTTATTATTTTATTTATTTGCTTTTTATTCTTGGAATATATTTAGACTATTAGATCTGTTTTATATAGAAGAAAATGAGCAAACTAGTTGATTACAATGAGGACTCTTAAGCTATTATTATTGACTAGCAGCTACCCGTCCTTCGTAGGGATTATGTTTAGAAATACGACTAAATATGTTTCGGCTCTTTTGATAGCAACGATCATGAAGTTGTTAGCAGTTTAGTTAACAACTTAGGACGTAAACAATTCAGTGACAGTTATCAGAGAGAATATTTGAGAACAGCTGATTGATATATCATCATAAATTACGTGATTTGTTGTTGTTCTTATGTTGTAATAATAGTGCTACCTGGCGAATTCCCAAGAGCCTAACACAAACCGCACCTTCCTAAAATGTTAATTTTTGTTTTGATAAATTATTGAAATTAGAAAATTTTGTTTTTTTTTCAACAAAGAAATAATTGATAAAACATAAGATGGGCTTTGATTCACCAGACATATGTTTCCTAAAATACTGCAATGCTCCGACTACACAAGTCTGCAGACAGCGTAAATAACGCCGCGAAGGGCCCACCATTTATATTCGAGAACAGCTGATTGATATATCATGATAAATTACGTGATTTGTTCTTATTCTTATGTGGTAATAAAACTTGGAAGAAATGTATCAAAAATCGCACAATACTTGGTTTTTAAACGTTTATTATTCTGTTAAAAAAAAGTTAATTTAGTTTTTCATAGCTAAAGACATTGTCAATAATGTTTTCAATACTATTCAATAACTAAAATCCCGATCAATGCTCTCGTTTTTGAGGAGAAGGCCGCGTAAAATGTATCCAAAATCGCACAGTACTTGGTTTTTAAACGTTTATTACTCTGTTAAAAAAAAAGTCAATTTAGTTTTTTTATAGCTAAAGACATTGTCAATAAAGTGTTCAATACTGTTCAATAACTAAAATCCCGATCGATGCTCTCGTTTTTGAGGAGAAGGCCGCGTAAAATGCCTTTGGGCCGTGACAGACAGACAGACAGACAGACAGACAGATAGACAGACAGACAGACAGACAGAAAGTGAGATAGGACTATTTTCGGCTTATTTAATGTATAAAACGTAAAAATAACCAAAAAATATACAATTCTGATAAATGTACAGACAAAACTCTAATTTTATTTATATAGATTTCAAATTTCTCTACTCTGTGTTTATTAATAATTAGTATATTATTAATCGTTAAATAGGCTATATTAGACATTATCATTTTTTTAATTATTGTTAATATCTCTAGTATGTTTTATATGTATGATTACTATTTGATATATAAAATCAAATTAGCTCATTCAAGGTATGTCAGCTACTGGTGTCAAGGTATGTCAGCTACTGGAGGTGACCAAAAATAGAGGTGTCAGCTATTGGTATAGATATCAAGTGATTTTAAAATAGAAATCTCGTGTTGAAATTAGTATCTAAATTGTTCCAAATTTCAATCAGCCATTTAAAAGACTTGAATAAATAGATTGTAAACATTTTTTTATTAATCCGTACAATAGCTCAAAAGTAAATAGATAATATTCATGAATTGACTCACTAAGGTGTCAGCTGCCGGTTTCTTCACCCTAGCTTCAAACTAAATGAATAATCTTTCAAATTTTTAGTTTTTCAAATTGTTTCTTACAATTTTTCTAAGCAATGGGGGGGGGGGTGGTTATCTATTTCGAAAAAATGTAATTCCAGATTCTTGATAAATTCTGTTTAAAAAGTAAAAGAATATCAAAAGTTCAATTGATTTTGAGAATTGGTTGAAAATTGAAAATATTAACTGACAGAAATAACTACAAATGGCCCGCAAAAATTCGTCAAATTTGAGCTAGTAGCTCAAATCGTTTAATGAGTCTTTATCCAGTACTCATGAGAAGAGATTCTATAGCCTGTACATAACAGTTCTTGAAAAAGGTGAGCAATCATAATTTAGGCAATAGGCTATAGCGACAAAGATTTTTGTTCATAGGAACAGTTGATAGCTATTTCTGTGGAAGAATGGAATACAGGTAATAGAACTAACATATTTCTATTAGAGGTGTGAAAACAACTGCAAAAATTTTTTTTGGTGTCAGTTCAGCAATTCAAGTGAATTTCAAATTGGGATATTAAAGAGAACATTTTTGGACACTAAGAGAACATTTTCGGACACATAAGGAATGACACAATCTTAGTCTCCGAAAATGTTTCAAACCCAATTATTATTTTGAAACATAACAAAGCGTTACCAAAAATTGCTTTAATAGAAAAATCAATCTGCAATTATCTGCTCTTTAGAAAATTTGCAAATTATAAAGATATGGATAAGAAAGGCTGAGTAACAGAGGGAAGGTCTGTAAATAGTGCCGAAGCTGACTAACAAAATGGGGAAGTGAGAAATGATTGGACGTAGTGATGAAGACGGAGACATCATGGAAAGATGAAGAATGAAAAGGATGTGGGTGAGCGAGCGAGTGAGTGAGAGAGAGAATGAATGAGAAAGACCTCCACAACAGACTGGAAACAGACGAACCATCCATCACCAGTAGTATATTTTTGCCAATTTCAGTGCAACCTTGACCTTTGACCTTTACCCCCCCCCCCCCCCCCCGGCTCGCTGCAACCTTCCGGACCCATTCCCCTCTTCGCCCTCTCTCTCTCTCTCGCTCTCTCGCTCACTCCCGCTCTCTCTCTTACTCTCTCATACCCTCTCTCTTGCTCTCCCATACCCTCTCTCTTGCTCTCCCATACCCTCTCTCTTGCTCTCTCATACCCTCTCTCTTGCTCTCTCTTATACCATCTCTCTTGCTCTCTCATACCCTCTCTCTCGCTCTCTCTCTCTCGCTCTCTCTTACCCTCTCTCATTCTCCTTCTCCTTCTCCATCTCGTCCTCCTTCTTCTTCTTCTTCCCCTTTTCCTTCTCCTTCTCTTTCTCCTTCTCCTTCTCCTTCTCATTCTTCTTCTCCTTCTCCTTCTCCTCCTCCTTCTCCTTCTCCTTCTTCTCCATCGCCATCTTCTTCTCCTTCTCCTTCTCCTTCTCCTTCTCTTTCTCCTTATCCTTCTCCTTCTCCTTCTTCTTCTCCATCACCATCTCCTTCTCCTTCTCCTTCTTCTTCTCCTCCTACTTCTTCTTCTCCTTCTCCTTCTCCTTCTCCTTCTTCTTCTCCATCTCGTCCTCCTCCTCTTTCTCTTTCACCTCTTATTTATCTTCTCCTTCTTCCTCTCTCTTACCCTCTCTTTCTCTTTCACCCCTTCTTTATCTCCTCTTTCTTTCTCTTCCTCTCTCATACACTTGTATAATGTTGTAGTCACGTTTTTAGTGCATGGCGCCAGAATGTCAAGGTCAGTGATTACGTAATGCGAGAAACGAGCGATAACATTTGGAGAAAGAGGAGTGATGATAACGCAAGGAACAGTAGATAACTATGCGCCAGTGAATGTAGTGGAGAGTAATTGCGAAGTAGAACAACAAACTATATTAACGCTGAGGAGAATGCGAAGATCGGAACAAAGAAGAGACGAGAAGAACAAGTTTAACCCGCTGCGAACCGGTTACAGTGAGAGGAGCTGGTATCAGAGGATACTACGAACGTGAAAACAATAAGAAGAGAGCAAAGAGACAAGCAATAGCCGACAACTCTCTTCCTCTTCTTCCCCACACCCTCTCTCATACGCTCTCTCTTCCATTCTCTCTCTTGTAGTAGTAGTATCCTATTGATGATAGTAATATAACTTACAAAACGTAACGTATCGTCTTGTATATATTTTTTATCTATCTTCCATGAATGTAGGTGTTGTCATCCATCCAAGGTAATAGTCAGAAGTTATATAAATTATACTTTACTCTCTCTACTCCTCTCCCTCTTTCTCAGCTACCTCTTTCCCCTGTCTCTTTCCTCAAACTTTTATAGAGACTATTTATCAAAAGTTTCCTTGTCATACTCTTTCCGCAAGCATCAACAATGATGCTATAATTTTTCCTCTTGGCAAAGGACATTATAAAATCGCTACCAATCATGAACAGCTACAGGCTACCATCTATATATATTTTACCATTACTATTTGTTATACATCCACGTGTCGGCAGAAAAGGACCTTGTGAAATCGCTGCCAATCTTGGACAGCTATACCATCAATATCCACCATTAATATCATTAATTAAAGTCATAAAAATATCCACGTGTTGGCTACAATAATTTTAAATAACTATTCATTCAGGTTTCATATGTATGACGTCAATGTTGCATTCACAATGCAAGTGCACTACATTATGCAACAATCTCTTTCTATATTTATCATTGAAACGTGAATGCAACGCTAGGTAATAATCGTTTACCTTCAAGATAACATAAATCTAATTTAATAACTTGTAACTTTATCACGGACTTCATCACGTTGAAACTTTATCATGAACTTCATCATATTGAAAAAGCGTTTCCTTATATTTTTTCTTAGATGTAAATAATATTATAAAAAGCCTTGTTAGAACCATTACAAGCATTAGTATTCAATCGAGATATGGAGGAGGTGTTTGATTTTGATACATTTATACAAACATTAGAGGACTCCGGTTGGGCAGCACCTATGGAGCAACCTCCAGTTGTCAACCCGGTGGAGGAGGAGGAAGAGGAGGAGGAGGAGAGACGTCAGCGGAGACACCGACGTCAGGTAATGCAACGACGGTTGGCGGCAATGACTCGTAGAGTTCGCCGCCGCCGTGATAGGGTCCCACGACAGAACCAGGCGGGGGAGCCAGTTGTAGTTGCCAGGGGCCGGGGACGACCAAGACATGCCAATCTTGAAGAAGATCGACATGCCTTGGTTGCAGAGTTACAACCCCTAAATCCTATTCCACCGGCAAATATGATTGGTTCCCACGAGATTATAGAGAGGGTACTGCTGAGGGAGGAATTTAGAGTGCTGAATAATTTATCCAGGCTCGAATCAAATCTTTTGACCTATGTACCTAGATCAAATAGGTTTAGGAGACCCTGGTATGTTATATACCGGACTATTGCATTAGTCCGCCTAGGAGCAATAGGGGAGATTGTTAACCCTCAGCTACTTCGGCCTGAAAGTCGGTTGGGGGTTATCAATCGTCAAATATCTGGAATAGTACGGGTACAGCCTATTCTAAGTATAGAGTTAGCCCTCTTACTGCTACGGCGGGAAAATACTGAAGGTCTG
>OX418216.1:22761127-22964950 GCA_948455865.1 Conomelus anceps
AGTTTCAAAAAATCTCAGGACTTGGAAAAATTTCCGAAAAATCTTAGGACTTAGAAAAATTTCCGAAAAATCTTAGGACTTAGAAAAATTTCTGAAAAATCTCAGGACTTGAAAAAATTTCCGAAAAATCTCAGGACTTGGAATAATTTTCAAAAAATCTCAGGACTTAGAACAATTTTCAAAAAATCTCAGGACTTAGAAAAACTTCTGAAAAATCCTAAGACTTAGAAAATTTTCCGAAAAATCTTAAGACCTAGTTATACACTTGGGCTAGGGGAGGGGCATGTGGGAAGTTTGCCGGACTATAAGGAATGATCTCTAGACTTAGTCGTACAATATTACTTTGAAAATAGGACTTAGTCATACATGGGGCATGTGGGGAGTGGAGCAATTGTGTGACCAGATACTTTTAACAAGATATCTGTATTGTTCCAGATACACTAGCCTAAAGCAGCATTCAAGGATCATTCAATAAAAAGTAAGCATTTCATTCATGGGGGTATGTGGGGAGGGACATGTGGGGAGTGGAGCAATTATGTGACCAGCTACTATTAACAAGATGTCTGTATAGTTGCAGATACACTTTACCATTAAAGGACCCTGTTGTTCCAACTACAAATCAATATTTCAAGATATACTTGACCATTCTAGGAACCCATTTCTACAAATCAATAACAGTTAGTACTTATCTCTCTACTAATAAATATCTATCAATTGCTAGAGTGTATAAATCTAACCTCCAAATATTCCATAGCTAAAATAGCTATTGCACTACATAAAATCTAACCTATAAATCCAAAGTCAACATAACCTCAAAATGGCTAACCTATAAGGAATGATCCAAGCCAATACTATTAAATATATAGCATTACCTCTAACCTATGAATCTAAAGTCAACATAACCTAGAAATATGGAAAAGAGAACAATGTTTATTGATATGCTCTGTCATGCACCATTCCAAACCAATACAAAAATTCTTGTGTTCTCTCAAACATACCTGGACTTGAACAAAAAATCCAATATCCTCCATCACAACACTCTTCTCGATAATATTTCAACTCATGAACGATAAAGTCATCTTTATCTAGTATAGCACAATCCTGCTCTGCCATTCTTCCCACTACTACTACTACAACAGCAACGGTACACTCTTACACACATACACTGTTGAGAATGTATGACAGGGGCTTTAAACATACTTCCTGTTCCAAAAGGTGGGAAAAGGTGCTATAAAAATTTGCTAAAACCGCAAAAGATATTTCTTGTACCATGAGTAATCCTGCAAAAAAAATTATTAGCATCAAACAATCTCATATAGGTAAGAAATCACCTTACTTTACTTCAACGAAGGCTGTTTCAACGAAAAATAGAGGGTAGAGAGAGAGAGAGAGAGAGAGAGAGAGAGAGAGAGAGAGAGAGAGAGAGAGAGAGAGATAGCCCCACTTCTACTTCCATCACTGGCCCCGCCCACCAGCCTTGACATTCCAGTTTCAACTAGTTTGTATGACGTCACTGCTACATTCTAATGCTATGAGTCATATCCATGCAGGAAAAAACAGGAAAAGAGAAAGTTGGAAGTAGGAAAGTTGAGTTTTTAGAAGCTACAGAGTCCATAAAGAAACAGCATAAACAGCTAGTAGAGTATGAAAACGAAATCAAAGATTTGAGAGAGCAGCTTGAACCATATTTTTATTCACATTGGAAGAATTTTGAACCAAGTGGGGTGTATCATGTGACTGCATTTACTGTGAATAATAAGGAAAAATTTACATATGTTGGGGTTTTAGGGGAAAAAGATGGCTTGAAACAGGTTTACTTTGTAAAAGGGGTACCATAAAAAATGCTTTTCTCAATGCATACAAAGCAATAGAGGACCTTAAGAAAGTGGGCTATTTTGTAATCCCCTACAATGACGAAAGATGTATATTATGCTTGCCAAGAGGGGAAACCATTTGTGTAATTACTGTTAATGGTATGGCAAGCTATAATGGTAACACATTTCCAAGAATAGAATCAATCAAATTTTCGTCAGATGTATGGAAAAACTTGGAAGACACATCTTTTACACAGTTAGAAGTGCAGCAATTCAACAGCATTACAATGCTAGAAATTAAAGGGAAAAGTAAAAGTAGGACAGTGCAAACGATTGGAAGAGTTAGCAGAAGGTACAGAGTTGGTCATTGTTGCAATTAAACAAGTATGGGCTAGAAATAAGAATCGGTATATTTTACAGTTTGAGAACCTAGAAGCATTGTATGTCTGGAATTATTGGTTGGAGGAAGAATTTGAGAACTCTAACATAGATTTAAATTATAAAATTAGAATTAGGTTGGATGTCCTTAAGCATACCCCCAGTAGAAATAAGGAAAGAGTTTTTTTTATACATTATATGTTGTATTAATAAATGGAGAAATTATTGTGAATTTGTCTTTGGCGTTTTTTTTTTCACAAACTCCTACAATCCTATCCTTATAAATAAGATTAATCTGAGACATATTTCTCTAAGTCACCTGTCGGGTGTTGGCTGTTGGCTTAGGCTACTCCAATTAAGCACCAAGTAAGCCATAAGGGATAAAAGTGGTACACCAAGTTAGTCCAAAGTGGCATTACGTGGTGGATGAGTGTGCACTACTGCAATGAGTGGAGCACGGAGTGTGCAGTAAGTGGGTGCAGTGGCACAGTAAAAGAGCTCACAGTGGGTGTGAGCTTTTACAATTAGCTTGAGTGCTTACATATTAGAGCTTCTAGAGCACTAGCAGGAGCACTAGAGGAGCACTAGGGGAGCACTAGGGACGCACTAGGGGAGCACTAGGGGCACACTAGGGGAGCACTAGGGGAATTAAGGGGTGCACTAGGGAAACACTAGGGGCGCACTAGGGGCACACTAGGGGAGCACTAGGGGGATTAAGGGGTGCACTAGGGAAACACTAGGGGAATTAAGGGGTGCACTAGGGAAACACTAGGGAATTAAGGGGGGCACTAGGGAAACACTAGGGGCGCACTAGGGGCACACTAGGGGAGCACTAGGGGAATTAAGGGGCGCACTAGGGGCACACTAGGGGAGCACTAGGGGAATTAAGGGGTGCACTAGGGAAACACTAGGGGCGCACTAGGGGAGCACTAGGGGAATTAAGGGGTGCACTAGGGAAACACTAGGGGCATTAAGTGGGGCACTAGGGAAACACTAGGGGCATTAAGTGGGGCACTAGGGAAACACTAGGGGCAATAAGTGGGGCACTAGGGAAACACTAGGGGCGCACTAGGGGCACACTAGGGGAGCACAAGGGGAATTAAGGGGTGCGCTAGGGAAACACTAGGGCATTAAGTGGGGCACTAGGGAAACGCTAGGGGCATTAAGTGGGGCACTAGGGAAACACTAGGGGCAATAAGTGGGGCACTAGGGAAACACTAGGGGCGCACTAGGGGCACACTAGGGGCGCACCAGGGAGCACTGGGGCGGTGTCCCTGAGTTGTTAGGTCATGTTGGGTATGTTAGATAGGTCATGTTAGGTTAGGTTAGTTTGGTTAGTTTAGGTTAGGTTAGGTTAGGTTGGATAATGTTAGGTTTGATCACGTTAGGTAGGGTTAGGTTAGTTGGGTTTAAAAGTGGCACGCCACTTTTAAACCCAACTAACCTAACCCTACCTAACGTGATCAAACCTAACATTATCCAACCTAACCTAACCTAACCTAAACTAACCAAACTAACCTAACCTAACATGACCTATCTAACATACCCAACATGACCTAACAACTCAGGGACACCGCCCCAGTGCTCCCTGGTGCGCCCCTAGTGTGCCCCTAGTGCGCCCCTAGTGTTTCCCTAGTGCCCCACTTATTGCCCCTAGTGTTTCCCTAGTGCCCCACTTAATGCCCCTAGCGTTTCCCTAGTGCCCCACTTAATGCCCTAGTGTTTCCCTAGCGCACCCCTTAATTCCCCTTGTGCTCCCCTAGTGTGCCCCTAGTGCGCCCCTAGTGTTTCCCTAGTGCCCCACTTATTGCCCCTAGTGTTTCCCTAGTGCCCCACTTAATGCCCCTAGTGTTTCCCTAGTGCCCCACTTAATGCCCCTAGTGTTTCCCTAGTGCACCCCTTAATTCCCCTAGTGCTCCCCTAGTGCGCCCCTAGTGTTTCCCTAGTGCACCCCTTAATTCCCCTAGTGCTCCCCTAGTGTGCCCCTAGTGCGCCCCTTAATTCCCCTAGTGCTCCCCTAGTGTGCCCCTAGTGCGCCCCTAGTGTTTCCCTAGTGCCCCCCTTAATTCCCTAGTGTTTCCCTAGTGCACCCCTTAATTCCCCTAGTGTTTCCCTAGTGCACCCCTTAATCCCCCTAGTGCTCCCCTAGTGTGCCCCTAGTGCGCCCCTAGTGTTTCCCTAGTGCACCCCTTAATTCCCCTAGTGCTCCCCTAGTGTGCCCCTAGTGCTCCCCTAGTGCGTCCCTAGTGCTCCCCTAGTGCTCCTCTAGTGCTCCTGCTAGTGCTCTAGAAGCTCTAATATGTAAGCACTCAAGCTAATTGTAAAAGCTCACACCCACTGTGAGCTCTTTTACTGTGCCACTGCACCCACTTACTGCACACTCCGTGCTCCACTCATTGCAGTAGTGCACACTCATCCACCACGTAATGCCACTTTGGACTAACTTGGTGTACCACTTTTATCCCTTATGGCTTACTTGGTGCTTAATTGGAGTAGCCTAAGCCAACAGCCAACACCCAACAGGTGACTTAGAGAAATATGTCTCAGATTAATCTTATTTATAAGGATAGGATTGTAGGAGTTTGTGAAAAAAAAAACGCCAAAGACAAATTCACAATAATTTCTCCATTTATTAATACAACATATAATGTATAAAAAAAACTCTTTCCTTATTTCTACTGGGGGTATGCTTAAGGACATCCAACCTAATTCTAATTTTATAATTTAAATCTATGTTAGAGTTCTCAAATTCTTCCTCCAACCAATAATTCCAGACATACAATGCTTCTAGGTTCTCAAACTGTAAAATATACCGATTCTTATTTCTAGCCCATACTTGTTTAATTGCAACAATGACCAACTCTGTACCTTCTGCTAACTCTTCCAATCGTTTGCACTGTCCTACTTTTACTTTTCCCTTTAATTTCTAGCATTGTAATGCTGTTGAATTGCTGCACTTCTAACTGTGTAAAAGATGTGTCTTCCAAGTTTTTCCATACATCTGACGAAAATTTGATTGATTCTATTCTTGGAAATGTGTTACCATTATAGCTTGCCATACCATTAACAGTAATTACACAAATGGTTTCCCCTCTTGGCAAGCATAATATACATCTTTCGTCATTGTAGGGGATTACAAAATAGCCCACTTTCTTAAGGTCCTCTATTGCTTTGTATGCATTGAGAAAAGCATTTTTTATGGTACCCCTTTTACAAAGTAAACCTGTTTCAAGCCATCTTTTTCCCCTAAAACCCCAACATATGTAAATTTTTCCTTATTATTCACAGTAAATGCAGTCACATGATACACCCCACTTGGTTCAAAATTCTTCCAATGTGAATAAAAATATGGTTCAAGCTGCTCTCTCAAATCTTTGATTTCGTTTTCATACTCTACTAGCTGTTTATGCTGTTTCTTTATGGACTCTGTAGCTTCTAAAAACTCAACTTTCCTACTTCCAACTTTCTCTTTTCCTGTTTTTTCCTGCATGGATATGACTCATAGCATTAGAATGTAGCAGTGACGTCATACAAACTAGTTGAAACTGGAATGTCAAGGCTGGTGGGCGGGGCCAGTGATGGAAGTAGAAGTGGGGCTATCTCTCTCTCTCTCTCTCTCTCTCTCTCTCTCTCTCTCTCTCTCTCTCTCTCTCTACCCTCTATTTTTCGTTGAAACAGCCTTCGTTGAAGTAAAGTAAGGTGATTTCTTACCTATATGAGATTGTTTGATGCTAATAATTTTTTTTGCAGGATTACTCATGGTACAAGAAATATCTTTTGCGGTTTTAGCAAATTTTTATAGCACCTTTTCCCACCTTTTGGAACAGGAAGTATGTTTAAAGCCCCTGTCATACATTCTCAACAGTGTATGTGTGTAAGAGTGTACCGTTGCTGTTGTAGTAGTAGTAGTGGGAAGAATGGCAGAGCAGGATTGTGCTATACTAGATAAAGATGACTTTATCGTTCATGAGTTGAAATATTATCGAGAAGAGTGTTGTGATGGAGGATATTGGATTTTTTGTTCAAGTCCAGGTATGTTTGAGAGAACACAAGAATTTTTGTATTGGTTTGGAATGGTGCATGACAGAGCATATCAATAAACATTGTTCTCTTTTCCATATTTCTAGGTTATGTTGACTTTAGATTCATAGGTTAGAGGTAATGCTATATATTTAATAGTATTGGCTTGGATCATTCCTTATAGGTTAGCCATTTTGAGGTTATGTTGACTTTGGATTTATAGGTTAGATTTTATGTAGTGCAATAGCTATTTTAGCTATGGAATATTTGGAGGTTAGATTTATACACTCTAGCAATTGATAGATATTTATTAGTAGAGAGATAAGTACTAACTGTTATTGATTTGTAGAAATGGGTTCCTAGAATGGTCAAGTATATCTTGAAATATTGATTTGTAGTTGGAACAACAGGGTCCTTTAATGGTAAAGTGTATCTGCAACTATACAGACATCTTGTTAATAGTAGCTGGTCACATAATTGCTCCACTCCCCACATGTCCCTCCCCACATACCCCCATGAATGAAATGCTTACTTTTTATTGAATGATCCTTGAATGCTGCTTTAGGCTAGTGTATCTGGAACAATACAGATATCTTGTTAAAAGTATCTGGTCACACAATTGCTCCACTCCCCACATGCCCCATGTATGACTAAGTCCTATTTTCAAAGTAATATTGTACGACTAAGTCTAGAGATCATTCCTTATAGTCCGGCAAACTTCCCACATGCCCCTCCCCTAGCCCAAGTGTATAACTAGGTCTTAAGATTTTTCGGAAAATTTTCTAAGTCTTAGGATTTTTCAGAAGTTTTTCTAAGTCCTGAGATTTTTTGAAAATTGTTCTAAGTCCTGAGATTTTTTGAAAATTATTCCAAGTCCTGAGATTTTTCGGAAATTTTTTCAAGTCCTGAGATTTTTCAGAAATTTTTCTAAGTCCTAAGATTTTTCGGAAATTTTTCTAAGTCCTAAGATTTTTCGGAAATTTTTCCAAGTCCTGAGATTTTTTGAAACTTTTTTCAAGTCCTAAGATTTTTCGGAAATTTTTCTAAGTCCTGAGATGTTTCAAGATTTTTCTAAGTCCTGAGATGTTTTTTTTTTTTTTTTATTTTTTTTTTTTTATTTTTTAATTTTTTTTTTTTTTCAATTTTTTTTTTTTTTTTTTAATTTTTTTTTTTTTTTAATTTTTTTTTTTTATTATTATTTTTTTTTTTTTTATTTATTTTTTTTTTTTATTTATTTTTTTTTTTTTGGGGGGGGGGGTGGTGGGTGGTGGAGGGGGGGGGTTTTTTAGGGGGGGGGGGTTGTTTTAGGGTGAGGGGGAACGTTTTTTTTGGGTTGGGGGGGGGGGGGCACTTTTTAGGGGTGGGGGGGGGGGGGGGTTGATGACGGCGGGGGGGGGGGGGGCGGTGCAATCGATATGCGACAGTGTTGACGCCTGGTGGACAAAGGTGAAGCTTGCGCCAGCGACAGTGCTGCTGCTTGGTGGACAATGGCGAAGCTAGCGCCAGGCGACAGTGCTGCCGCCTGGTGGACAAAAGGTGAAGCTAGCGCCAGGCGACAGTGCTGCCGCCTGGTGGACAAAGGTGAAGCTTGCGCCAGCGACAGTGCTGCTGCTTGGTGGACAATGGCGAAGCTAGCGCCAGGCGACAGTGCTGCCGCCTGGTGGACAAAAGGTGAAGCTAGCGCCAGGCGACAGTGCTGCCGCCTGGTGGACAAAGGTGAAGCTTGCGCCAGCGACAGTGCTGCTGCTTGGTGGACAATGGCGAAGCTAGCGCCAGGCGACAGTGCTGCCGCCTGGTGGACAAAAGGTGAAGCTTGCGCCAGCGACAGTGCTGCTGCTTGGTGGACAATGGCGAAGCTAGCGCCAGGCGACAGTGCTGCCGCCTGGTGGACAAAAGGTGAAGCTTGTCCCAGAATGAACAAAAACATACTACTCAAGCCCACCGAAACAAATTCTGAATCTCTATGCTTGACAGTCCACTCCCACCTTTACACAGGGTCTGGCTGAGTGTGTATAATATCTAGCACACCTCTGAGCTACTTCCTGCGTCCAAGCCATCATTCGACAGAGACGTTCGGAAAGCAATACAATAATTGATGTAGCCTTTTTGTATCTGAGATGAATAAAATTTAATTCATCGCAAGCCACAATAAGGCAAGAAGGTCTACTTGCTTAAAACATTTTATTCAAATTTCAATTAACGATGATATTATCTCCATTAGTATATTTCATGCCAACTTTTCATTTTAAATACAGCACAGGGAAAAAGATCTGAAAGCGAACATGAGTACAAAGATGGGTTAATTATGCGGACCGACGGACGCCTCGGGCAACAATTTCCTTGTCAATCATCACTAACCTTCTAGAGGAGAACCAGATGCTTTCAGACTACACTTTCTAGAACTGGAAATTGCTCTATGATATTGAACAAGAAACGGAATACTCTTGAAAATGCACAGGTGATTTATCTCAATTAGTATTCCATATATTTCATACCAACTTTTCATTTTGAATTGAATAGCATTTCAACTGATATTCCTGCCTGACTGGTTGTAGAATACATAGATCCGACAGCCAGCTTCACCGAGTTGAGTTGGCTATTACGGTAAATAGCTGTTTACCTTGTACCACAGTTTTACGCTGTTTGTGAAATACTAGGAAAAAATATTTGAGTTCACTTACATTCAATTCGTAGACTAGTTTCAAGTATGTGATTTGTTGAGCATAAACTTAAGCTGAATTGAGCATAGTTTTGTAATATTTCCTATCAAAGTTTAAATCAATTGTGTATGCTAAACAAATGAGCTGCAGTATGCCTACTGGAATAGTAGGTCAAGTCTCCCTAAATGCGTGGGGCTAAGTCCCCCTAAATGAGGCTTCAGCATATTTCGTTAAATAATTAATTAACCAAGATTGGATCTGCAATTTATTCTATACTAACTTATAGCTAATTATATGTATAATTGAATGAAAAACGCTAAATGATTTCTTTCCTTTCATAAATATTATGAAACTTGATGAAAGCTATAGCGTTATGAATTTACTTCCGAGTGACGATTTAGACAATATGACCTCTGCTCTCTAATTATGATATTAGCTAAATGGCTTCCCACTGTGAATTATGTTAGATGTCAATCACCACTCAAAAAATTACCCATTCGTAACATACATGGGTCAAGTCTCTCAAGTTCCCCCCTATCCTTCTTGTCCTTTTTGCACTACAGTGATAATCATAGCACTACAGTGATATTTATAATAAATCAAGCCCAGCTAGAGAGTTTGAGGTTTCAAAAATGAGGGTTTTGTTGACATTTGCCCGCCTTCCTACACCACTCCCGGGGATTTCCTATTTTGTGAGACCGCCCATGCTTCAGGCCCAAGCATGGATTTTATAGGCCTACGCTATGAAAACTTCAATTTAATGTAACATTATTTCTTGTTTTCAGTGAACTTAACGTGAATTCGTGACCCTCATCATACAGCTCAAGGTCAACATGCAGTTCAGCATTTAGACTTTTTACTTCTATCGCATGAAGATTCGAAATGCAAGCGAGTGAATCGTGCATCAATTTTCACGACTTGTTTCATCGGTGGCCATTTCTTTCAAAATTCTTCGTAAATAATTTGCTCAACAAATGATAGGTTTCCGATAACTATACTTACAAACCTTTTTACCAAGTTCAACTATCTTGATTTCTGAGAGGATATAATTGGATAATTGTCTCCTGAAAATTCCTCGAAATTTTATTGTAACAGGAAATCATAATAAAAATTACTGGATTTACTTAAAATCATACAAATCGATAATGCTAATGTTAGACTAACCACATCATCATAAAATGCTTCAATATCCTGGGGAGTTTGAGTTCATAAAAAATGTCAAGTAAAAAACATTTTGAAAATGTATTTTGGATTGTAAAAATAATGGATCATTGTTTACCACATTAATAAGGGACTTGGCTAGATTATGTTAATAAGTCGCTGAAAAAGAGTTGAAATCAAAAAATAGGTTTAAATTTAACAGATATTTTTTCATTTCCAAACCTCAAGGTTATGTTACTATTTTTCTAGACAATAATAACTGTAATAGTTTTAACTTGTAATAGTTTAACTGTAAGCGCTAACACTTTTAGATTTTAAGACTATTTATAATTAGTAACTAGAAGAGTACTTTAATAGAAAAGAATACTTATCAATAATAATTGAATAATTTGGTTCATAGTAGTTACATTATAATTAATCTATAACAAAAATATGATTTCTTTATCGATTAATTTACCTCTCTATTGTAAGTTTTAACTTCTAGTCAGTTTTAAATTGTGAGTATATAATAATTGTACTCAAATTTCGTCAAATAGCTATCATGAGAGGAAGCCTACCTTACTACACTAATTAGCCCTCAGGATGACTTAATAAAATTATGATCTATTGATTCATAAACTTATCAAAAATATTCTCATTAAAAATAAGTCTGAATAAAGGACTTTAACTTTTTTCTATTCGAATCTCTTTACCACCATATCTCTTGCATGAGATTCTTATTTTCAATAAATTCCACAATATTATTATCTAAATCTGTGTCTGATTGTGTTGCCCTGCTCGACTATTGATACTTGCTAGTGATTAGTATTATTATTTTCTTACTGTGGATGATCTTTGTCGAGGGTCATATTGCATTCTGTATGATAGTTTAGTCGCTGATGTTGTCGGTGAGACATATAGCTGCTCGAGAATATATTGGTGAATCTTTAAGAGACCAAGCTCGACAGAGATCATCTCCCTCAGTAAACTTTACAGCAATACTAAGCATAGCAGAGGTCATCAGCATAATAGGTATAGGGATTCAACAACTTACAACGGTTGATTCCTAGATGTCATACCTGGAATAAATATTTCAGGTAAGATTGAAAGGACTTTTCCGTTTTTCGTTGTAGGATTATCCCATCATACTCGCAATCATCCCAGAGCTGAATAGGAGCTTTACCTGAGTGATTTTAGCAGCAAAGACAACAATTCATTTTATTTCAGGTAATTGTAGAGGGAGGTGAAAGTAGTTCTCACAGTATTCACTTATATTATTTGTTCCATGGACTACTTTTATATTCATGATTGAAATTGATGTTTATACTGTATTTTATGCCCATATATACCATTGGTTATACTAAAGGAATGCTAATTGATATTTATTCACCTTGGCCTGAGAGGAGAGTTTTCTCATATACTCGTACACTATGACATTTAATGAAATTGATGCTCTATCACCTTGGCTTGGAGAGTGAGATTGCTTCCAAACACTAGGATCCATATTTATGAACGTGACTTATCAAAGTTTGACTTAAGTCAGATCGGATAAGTCAGACTTAGGGGCAATAAGGCTTACTTACACTAACAGGTTCAAGCCAGTGAGCAGCTTTAACCCTAAAAGCCAATCCAGCTCCCACAACAAAGATCTGACTCCTGATGAATAATTTACATTAAACAACTCTTTACTTACTTTGAGTAAACTAGATTGGATCATGAAATACGTTAATTCTCACAAATAACCTTCGATGATGTCAAGCTTTTAAGTGATTCCCACATAGATCTGAGACTTGTGCGTTGTAATGAATTGGAAGATGGTGATTGATGAGTTGGACCTACAGTTTTAGGTAGGCTCCGAACCCCTGGGAAGTGATTTTACAGCAGAGAACAGAGTCCTTTTTTGCTGGCCAAACAAATCGGTCACCGTTACAAAGATGGCTGAGGAGCTTCGTAGCTTATCTCTGAACAGATACCTGCTACGGCATCCGGCTATCACTTCCCTTTCCAACTGCTATCTATCTGTGTAGTCTTGTATATAGACAGTGTGGCCATTGGACACCTTGCTTCTGATTGGATAATTTGGTCACGTCATACAAATTCGCAATTCAGTCAAAATATAGGCCCGTATTTATGAACATGACTTATCAAAGATCAACTTAAGTCAGATTGGTTAAGTCAGACTTAGCAGCAATAAGGCTCACTAACTGTTTCAAGCCAGCAAGCAGCTGGAACCCTAAAAGCTAATATAGCTCCCACAACAAAGATCTGACTCCTGATAAATAAT
Organism: Conomelus anceps; assembly: GCA_948455865.1. Taxonomy (NCBI): domain Eukaryota; kingdom Metazoa; phylum Arthropoda; class Insecta; order Hemiptera; family Delphacidae; genus Conomelus; species Conomelus anceps. The sequence continues at coordinate 22,773,424 of OX418216.1, forward strand.
TTACATTAAACAACTCTAATTTATACTAATATGAGAATTTACACTACGTAAATGTTGCAAGGACAACTGGGTCAGCTCATAACCTCACTTTTTCAGCTAGTAAACTCACCTAGTATAAGTGAAGCTTAGAATAAAATTCGTATTCATGAACCTTTCTTAAACATCTTCTTAACTTAAAAGCCAAGACGTGCTTATAATTGGAGTCTCAAATCTGTTCTTAGCCAAGCTAAGCCATTCTCGAAGCCATTCTTAGATTGCTGTGTTATCATATTTTGATTTCATTTTTCAGTATAACATCAGCTCATAATAATAAAATAAAATCAACATATTCAATTTTGCACCATTGCAATGTAATTCACTATATATATTTGACTTATATTATACTTTGACTATATTTTGAACACTAGGTGAACACTTTTAGGCCTAAGTGAGCACTAGGTGAACACTAGGTGAGCACTTGTAGGCATAAGTGAACACTAGGTGTACACTTTTAAGCCTAAGTGAGAGCTAGGTGAACACTAGGTGAGCACTTTTAAGCCTAGGTGAACACTTGGTCTTCTTCTTCTTTTCCCTGCGCCTATATCCTATTTCTGTTGGGGGTCGGCCCTCCTAGTCCTCCTTCGCCATTCCAAACGTTGCTGGGTCATTTCTGGATGCAAATCCATTGTCTTCATGTCCTTACAGATGGTTCCAATCCATGTGGTTGGCGGACGCCCTGGACCTCTTCTTGATTGTTCTATGTTCAGAACCATTCTTGCCATGTGTTCTTCATTATGCCTCATGACATGTCCATACCAACGCAGTCGATTTTCTCTCATTTTTTCCTTTATATCAGCTACCTTGAATGTTCCTCGAATGTGGTCATTTCTCACCCTATCTTTGAGTGTCATGCCTCCTGACCAACGCAGCATCTTCATTTCTGTGACATGGAGTCTTTACTCATCAGACTGCCGCATAGCCCAGCACTCAGAGCCATAAAGTAGAGCTGGTCTTACTGTTCTTTTATATACAATACCCTTGATAGGCATCTTGGGATTGCAAAGAATACCTATGAGTGATCTCCACTTTAACCATCCAGTTGAAATTCTGTTATCAATGTCCTTATTAACAGAGCCAGTTGCTGTTATAACAGATCCAAGGTATTTGAAGTGGTCAACTTTTTTCAAAGGTGTATTGTCTAACTGTATATGCTGGTCTATGCTGTAGGGTGCTCCTGAGAAGTTGCAGTGCATATATAAATATGAACACTTGGTGTACACTTTTAAGCCTGAGTGAGCACTAGGTGTGCACTAGGTGAGCACTAGGTGTACACTTTTAAGCTTAAGTGAACACTAAGTGTGCACTAGGTGAACACTAGGTGTGCACTAGGTGTGCACTAGGTGAGCACTAGGTGTGCACTTTTAAGCTTAAGTGAGCACTAAGTGTGCACTAGGTGAACACTAGGTGTGCACTAGGTGTGCACTTGTAGGCATAAGTGAACACTAGGTATACACTTTTAAGCCTAAGTGAGAGCTATGTGAACACTTTTAAGCCTAGGTGAACATGTGGTGTACACTTTTAAAGCCTAAGTGAGCACTAGGTGAACACTTGGTGAACACTGGTGATCACTAGGTGAGCACTAGGTGAACACTAGGTGAACACTTGGTGTACACTTGTAGGCATAAGTGGACACTAGGTGTGCACTAGATGTATATCATATGACTACTGAGAAGTTTTATACTAGAGGAAGGATAGGGAAATGAATAACAATCAGTTGCAGATGTCAAAGTTTATTTTTCACAATCATCTTAGTTTCTAAGTACCTTAAATCTATATGTCATCTCTGTTGAGCATCTGAAAATCTTCATCGCTGCTGTCCAGGGTAATATCACTTCGAGCACGTTTTGTAGGAGGCTGGTCATCATTGGTGGAGTGTCTCTTGTTAGTAAGCTGATAGTGTCCAAATGCCATAGTGCTGATGCCATCATCCATGATGCATCTTTTTTCATCTGCATTGCTAAGGGCCTTCTTCTTTTGCACAGTCGTCATGATTTGATGTTTTCGTGTGCTGAACATGACTTGCTCTCTATAGATCGCCTCATCTCCATAGAGGCAGTCCAGGTAGTCGTGGAAGCCGATGTAGCATTTGGCATTGGGATGATCCTTTGATAGCTCTTGACCCAACACAGGTCGCCGTACTCCCTTGGCCTTCTTGATGAGTCCACTCTTTGCCTGGCTAGGGTCTGGATTGTAGCATCGACAGGCGTACAGCTTGGAGCGCAGTCCAACATACTCGTGAGGAGCTCTGGCCGAATACTCATCTTTGAACTTCCCCAACACCATTTTGTTTGTGTGAGAGTAGCAAGGATGGTCGGTTGGGTATTCTGATGTGTCAAAGATATCTCGCAGCTCTTTGATGTTGAGTATGTCCTTGTACATGTCTTTTGTCTCAACCAGGTAGAAGAGGCTGTCTGTGTCCTGGTACAATAGCTTGAGACGATCGTTGTAGATTGGCTTCATCACATCATAGTGGAACTCGTACATTAGGGTTTTACTGATGTCCAGCACAGATAGTCCAACGTAAATCGGTTTGTTGAGATTAACTTTCTCCTGATGGAGGGTGACTGCACAGATGTTCTCTCCAAAGATGATTCGATCCTTGAATGATGGTCGAGCCACAAGCTTCTTTAGACGGTTCTCACAGTTGACCAACTCCATGTTCATACGCTTCCTCACATTCTCCATGGTCTTGCCAAAGACAGCGTTATTCATTAGTTTGAAGAAGTTTTTCTCAAACTTATTCTTTGACTGCTGTCTGAGACTGGTATTGAGCTGGATGTAGGAAGCTAGGAAGTCGGTCTGCTCAAATCTCACACCTCGATGGACCTTGGTTATTCTCAAACCATGTTGGACAGCTTGTTTGAGAAGACGGTAGTGGCAGACGTAGCGTGTATGCGAGTTCAGCGTTGTCATCAGGCGAACATATCCAGATTTCTGCGTTTTCCGGTTTTCTGGTAGGAATGGAAACTCGTTGTGTAGATCATGCAGTTCGGCAGGGTACTCCACATCAACCTCGAGGATGTATCCAATTTGCTGTCTATCAGCAACACCTGCAATGTCTCTGGTCACTGCCTCCAGTTCCTCTTTGCCCATCCATTGGAATTTCCGGCAAGGAAGTGGATTGCTCATTGCCCAGCCATACAGGTTGTTGGCGTCTGTGTACAGGAGGTAGGATGTAGGTTTCTCTGGATCCACAGGCGCCCCAGTATACTGGTTGTTGGCAATGGCATGGCGGTGAATGCAGGTGGTGATACCTCCTCTGATACCTCGTTCAATAAGCATGTACATGTCGTAGTCGGTCAGCAGCTCAAGTTCCACCTTTGTACTTTTGAGCATAACATCAAAGGAGAAGCCTGGTGATGTGAAATAATGAGCACAGTCTAGATCGTATGTCCTCATGCACACGTCTCTAAAGCTTTCAAATACATCAGCCAGCAGGAGCACATCCGATTTTAGGTAGAGATCGCTGTACTCTCCCAGAGAGCTACAACTGAACTGGCGCCAGACACATTGAGCATGTTCATAGTCCTCGTCACTGATACCGCGATCTGTTAGCCTACTGTAGAAAGCCTGTTTTGGAGGAAGTTGTGTCTCCTCCAATCTCTCCCATGAGTTGCAGTACTCGTACGGGAACACACCTTTACGGGACACAAGAGCTAGTTTATCTCTAAACTGTTTAGAGGTGTGCACCAATACATTGGCAAGATCAGAGGCATTCTCAGCTGTCTTGACAAGATTTGTTACCAGGTTGTCCAGACTGTCGGGTGTAAACCGGAATGTATCTATGAATCTCAGATGGAGACTCTTTGAGATGTGCTTGGTGAAGGAAATATATTTTTCAGATGTGTTGGGGATAACTGAAATTTTAGATTTGTCAGATCCAAGATGAGGAATGATCAAGTGGGTATCATAGTTTGAGGAATTGTGGAGGAATACAGGAATGTAGGATTGACGACGTCTCTGTAGGTTGCACTTGTTACATAATGCATTCCGGTACAACCCAGTCATATGACAGTGGTCCCGAACCTTGTCATTGGTGAACTTTTTGTGACAGGCTTCGCAGAACTTAGCTGCATCAAAATCTACCTTTTGTTGGTCAGAGAGTGGGGACATTTTCACTTTATTACATTCAATGGCTTCTGCAATATCGGTTGCAACCTCAGTCAGTGTCTTCATGAAGTGGGCGGCAGCATCTGGCCCACGGTACACAATTGGGTCCTGAGGAATGATGTTGCTGATGGTGAGCCATGAGGGGAATTGTTGTTTATCCCTCACAAAGTAAAGGCAATAGCTCATTGCCTTATGGTATTGGAGAACTTTTGTAGCCTTTCCAATCCATTGCTCTGGGGCTCCGCTGTCTTCCTCAGGAGTGGGCTGCTCCAACAAACACTCAAAGTCTGCATAGGCAACAAGTGGTAACCTAAACTTGTTCAAGTGCTTTTCAAACTTCATGGTAGGTAGGCTTCCATCGTCATTGGGCTTGGGCATCACAATCCTTGCTGTCCGGTTCTGGGCGCAGTACTCTTCATGCTCCTTCATCCTGCACTCACCATCATTAGCAACTGTGTAGTGGGTGAAGCAGCGTCTGCAGATGATGATACGATGCCCATTTTTTGTCAACTGGGCTCGCAGCAACTTCTCAAAGTTTTTGATGTAGCAATAGTGGCTATTCACTTTCAAGTCATCACCATTGTTGATTTTCAAGTCATCACCATTGTTATCACCATTGTTATCCACTGTTTCGTTCTCACAGAGCAGGAGAAGATCCGTGTGATCTGCCTTGATTTCCTTGCCAACTCGTCGTGGGAAGATGTTGTTGTCAGCATCGATACCGTAGATGTTGATTGATATTCCTGGATTGTTCCTTTCGAAAGTATCGATCTGATTGATGGTGGTGGGGAAAGACAATCCGGAAAAGTTGTACTTGTCGGTCAGCTGGTAGTACCGGACGTTGACTCGCTCTGGATTTGTTCCTTGGACATGCTTGGCAAGCATGGCCCACTTGAAGCACTGCTGGTCATCATTCTTCGGGTTTATTACAGCCAACCTTGCTGCAATCTTGGTGGGCAGCTTGATGTACGATGATCCCCGCAGCGGTGAATACTTGCTGATGCGGATGAGGAGGCCATCAATGCTGAGGAGGGTCCATCCACTGGAATTGCCCTCGAACTTGGCTTCCTCCTCCAACATTTTCTGGCATGCTGCCTTGATGGTGTGGGCGAGTTCCATGATGTTGACCACCGAATAGTTGGGCGTCTTGAAGGCGACATCTTGAAACTCCTCCTTCTCCTGGTTCTGCTCATCGAGGCTGCTTTTGTAGTAGGTAGCCTCCAACACCAAGTTGAATTTCACAGGTCCGTGATGCAGAAATTCGTTAGAGATGGCCGTAATGATTTTGTCCTCGAGGCTGCTGAGCAGGGAGTGGAAGTCCTTGGCAGGATCATCCATGCACCCATTGTTGTAGAACAGGGTGCGGAGGCAGGAGTTAAAGGTGTCCTCCAGCACAACAAACTCTCCCTGAGAGCCCTCGGTCATCTGGCATCGGCTGGCTTTGTTCATCTGAAACAGAGAGCGCATTTCCATTAGTAATACTATGGTATTTCACAATATTGCGTCACATTGATGATGAAATGAAAGACATTAATTGTGAGGGGATAGATACATACTTTTATTGATTTATAGAAAGGGAGTCCTTGCAAGTATCGATGCTTTTTCCTTGTGTGTATTTGGAACAATACAGACGTCTTGTTGAAAGAAGCTGGTAACACAAAACTTATAACTGTTCAAGTAGAAAAGAAAGTATGCTTGGCGTAATCTGGTGGTCAGCATGGTAATTACAGTCTCAGCATGGTGAAACCAAGAATTGTGATAGATTATTAGCTTGGATAAGATAATTCCTTATGGGTTATCCATTTTGAGGTTATGTTGACTTTAGATTTGATACAATAGATTACATAGTATTAGATAAGATCATTCCTTATAGGTTATCCATTTTGAGGTTATGTTGACTAGATTTATAGGTTAGATTTAATATGATACAATTGTTATTTTGAATATTATTTATAGGTTAGATTTAATGTAATGCAATAGATTACATAGTATTGGCTTGAATGGAATCATTCCTTATAAGTTATCCACTTTGAGGTTGTGTTGGCTTTAGGTTAGATTTGATGCAATAGGTTACATAGTATTAGATAAGATCATTCCTTATAGGCTATCCATTTTGAGGTTATGTTGACTTTAGATTTATAGGTTAGATTTGATGTAATACAATAGGTTACATAGTATGGGATGTGATCATTCCTTATAAGTTATTCATTTTGAGTTTGTGTTGGCTTTAGATATAGATTTGATGCAATAGATTACACAGCTTGGATGAGATCATTCTTCATAGGCTATCAATTGTTTGAGGTTATGCTGACTTTGGATTTTATAGTCTAGATTTGATGCAATTGATATTTTATACTATTTATAGATTAGATTTAATATGATGCAATAGTTATTTTGGAATTTTTATAGGTTAGGATAGATTGATACAATCCAAAATGATGATAGGTCAAAGAATGTAGTAGCATTTCACAAACTCTCCACATGTCTCTTGTATGAAAGCTCCTGTTCAAGAGTCCTCTTGCATGTAAGGTATAAGACTATTTACAAGTTAATGGAATTTTCTAAAAACATTATACATTACTCCTAAACATTTAGAAATATTTTCCAAGTCCTGAGATTTTTTCAAATATTTTCTAAGTATAAAGCAATTGTACTTACATTTAAAATACAACTGAAGTTCTGTATTGCTGAATATAATCTAGCAGATTGAGCACTGTAAGATGTTCACTGTAAGACGTTTACTGAGAAACTGTGAATCTACCAGCCAGAGCTCCTCTATATATACTCTAGAATCGGATCTCCTCAAGGTCATCACTCTAGAATCTGATCTCCTCAAGGTCATTGAGAATTTTCAAAATATTTTCCAAGTCCTGAGATTTTTTTGGAAATTTTTTCTAAGTCCTAAGATTTTTCTGAAATTTTTCCAAGTCCTAAGATTTTTCTGAAATTTTTCCAAGTCCTAAGATTATTCGGAAATTTTTCCAAGTCCTAAGATGTTACAAATTTCTTCTAAATATTTTCTAAGTATAAAGCAATTGTACTTACATTTAAAAAATACAACTGAAGTTCTGTATTGCTGAATATAATCTAGCAGATTGAGCACTGTAAGATGTTCACTGTAAGATGTTCACTGAGATACTATGAATCTATCGGCCAGAGCTCCTCTATATATACTCTAGAATCAGATCTCCCCAAGGTTATCACTCTAGAATCTGATCTCCTCAAGGTCATCACTCTAGAACCGGATCCCCACATGGGTGGAAGGATGGCGGGAGGGCATGGTAGTGGAAGGAGGGCGGGAGGGGTTAGGGGTCCAGAGAGAGAGAGAGAGAGAGGATGACAGGGGATTCAGATGACTTTATTTGTATAAATTTACAATGTAGATGAATGATAAAAGTATTATTAATATTAGCAACTCTCAGATCCCTAGTTGAAGTTAAGTACTATTGTTTTTGAAAAGTAAATGTAATGGTTGAATAGTTTGAGCGGAGGAAGAATAGGAAGAGGAAGAATAAGTAGTATAGCTACTCTTTCTTCACTGGTACCACACACCAGCCATGACCTACTCATTCTGGTTTCATCTGTATGACGTCACTGCTGCATTCCAATGCAGGAAAAAACATTTGTCTGTGTGCTGCATTACTGACCTTGACATTCTGGCGCCATGAACAAAAACGTGACTACAACATTATACAAGTGTAGGCTATTACCTAATCATACAGGTATGAGATCACCTTGCGTTGATTTCAATGAAGGCAGTTTCAAGGAGAAAGAGAGGGCAAGAGGGAGGGTAAGAGAGAGCAAGAGGAAGAGGTAGAGGAAGAAGAAGAAGAGGAAGAGGAAGAAGAGGAAGAGAGATGGAAGGAGAAAGAGCAAGAGTGATGAAGAGGTAGAGGTATAGGAAGAGGAAGAAGAAGAAGAAGAGAAATAGGATGAGGAAGAAAAGGAAGAGAGAGCAAGAAAGAGGATGAGGTAGAGGAATAGGAAGAAGGAGAAGAAGAGAAAGAGGAGGAGGACGAGATGGAGAAGAAGAAGAAGGAGAAGGAGAAGAAGAAGTAGGAGGAGAAGAAGAAGGAGAAGGAGAAGGAGATGGTGATGGAGAAGAAGAAGGAGAAGGAGAAGGATAAGGAGAAAGAGAAGGAGAAGGAGAAGGAGAAGGAGAAGGAGAAGAAGATGGCGATGGAGAAGAAGGAGAAGGAGAAGGAGGAGGAGAAGGAGAAGGAGAAGAAGAATGAGAAGGAGAAGGAGAAGGAGAAAGAGAAGGAGAAGGAAAAGGGGAAGAAGAAGAAGAAGGAGAAGGAGGAGGACGAGATGGAGAAGGAGAAGGAGAATGAGAGAGGGTAAGAGAGAGCGAGAGAGAGAGAGCGTGAGAGAGAGCGAGAGAGAGGGTATGAGAGAGCAAGAGAGAGGGTATGAGAGAGCAAGAGAGATGGTATAAGAGAGAGCAAGAGAGAGGGTATGAGAGAGCAAGAGAGAGGGTATGGGAGAGCAAGAGAGAGGGTATGGGAGAGCAAGAGAGAGGGTATGAGAGAGTAAGAGAGAGAGCGGGAGTGAGCGAGAGAGCGAGAGAGAGAGAGAGGGCGAAGAGGGGAATGGGTCCGGAAGGTTGCAGCGAGCCGGGGGGGGGGGGTAAAGGTCAAAGGTCAAGGTTGCACTGAAATTGGCAAAAATATACTACTATCACCTTACTATCCCTGATCAATGCTGGAAATAATTATCACGCTCTATGTTGTGTTATCGATGGCTGGCAGCATGTGACGTCAACCAGCAGTTGTAGGCCTATAAGAATAAGATGCGAGAATCAGCTGTTCTATGACGAATGAAAGTGAACATCTAAAACAATTCAGTTGGTTTCAGAAACAGTTGGTTTCATAGGGTAGCCATGGCTTAATAGTAAAGATTGACACTTAGCCCGTTATTGTAACGTGTACATTAACCGAGTTACAGCGAAATAAGTTTCATTAACCCAAAAATCAAATTGGCTATAACTTTTTTTCTGAAAGCAGCAGAAATTTTATTTTTGTGGCATTTAATAGCAGAAACTCAGCAGAAATTATTGATATGTGTTTCATTTAGTTTTGCGAAGTGGGTGGGGCCGCGTGATGCTGGCCCCACCCAGTAATTAATTTTTTTAAAGTTGAATAACTTTTTTCCTGGAAACAGCAGAAAATTTATTTTTGCGGCATTAAATAGCAGAAACTCTGAAGTATCTCATGATATACAACTTATAGTTTCTGCCGTTTTGGGTGGGGCCAGCTTCACGACGGTGTACTACCGGATGTATTTTTAGTAGTAGTATCAGTTTTTATTCGGTTTCCTCTAGTAGAGGATTGCTCTTTACTTAGATTAAATATGCTATTAGCCTGTGCTGCTCTTGAATTGATCGAAGTTGTAGGGATCAAGCTAATTTTGGCACTTTTTTGGAAGATGAAACCCACAGGTCAGAGACCTGTGCGTGGGTAATGAATTGGATGATGGTGATTGATGAGTTGGACCTACAGTTTTAGGTGAAATAAAACTTTCTAATAGAAAAAGTAAAGTAAATACGTATGGTTTTTATTGGTTATGGGTAGTTCCACCTCGCCGCTTGAGCCATGATATTGGAAACATGGTGGACTTACAATTTTAGTTGGGTTCCGAACCACCGGGAAGTGATTTTACAGCAGAGAGCATAGTCGTCTTTGCTGGCAAATCTTATATCGGTCTCCTTTACAGAGAGGGCCCAGGAGAGCGTTGCTTATCTAATCCGATTGAGACCCTCGACGTAGTTCCACCTCGCCGCGTGAGCCATGATATTGGGAAACATGGTGGACCTACAATTTTAGGTGGGTTCCGAACCACTGAAAAAATTGGTGGACCTACAATTTTAGGTGGGCTTCGAACCACTGGGAAGTGATTTTACAGCAGAGAGCATAGTCGTCTTTGCTGGCAATTCTTATATCGGTCTCCTTTCCAAATAGGACCCAGGAGAGCGTTGCTTATCCAATCTGATTGAACAGATACCTGCTACGGCTTACGGCTATCACTTTCCCTTTTCTAGTAAAGCCTATTTTGAAGTTCCTCCAGTCGTTTTTCTAGCAAATTGTTGTTTTCAGCTTTCTCCCAAGCATTGTACAGAAATTATTGCTCTGTTGGAGTTTTTAGCTGGTTAGGCTGGATTATTTTTTCTGGTGATGTATTATTTATATTCCCGTGGTTGATGGACGATACACATTACAGTCTTCTTCAAACTCTGGGACTAGGAAAGAAGGTGGCTCAACTAACTCCTTTCCATTCATTCTGACGATTCGAGTACCGGTAGTGATGACTCTGGGACTCAGCAGTTCTTGCAAACGATTTTGCGAGGTGAACGACCAGACGCACGAACGCGAGCGCGCACAAAATCTAACAACCATTGTAAAAGTCGATGACCATATAGATAGATTTTAAAAATTTCTGAAGGAACGGAAAGAAGCCAAGTTTTTGGGAATCCAAACTAAAATTGAGTATGATAAGATGAAAAATGATGCTCAGTATTCAAATTCGATAAAATTATTTGATGAAGAAATTGATAAATGTTATAGAACAGCTCTGGAATATTTGGATCAATGGAGTCGCCCTTTTAAAAAAATTGAAATATTCTCTTGGATGAATCTCACAGCCCCTCCACAATGGCAGGACGTGGAAAAGACAATATTTTATTTACAAGAAAAATGCTTAGTTATTATTGATAGTTACTTTGAATAAATATTGAACCTCCAGAATTCCATGGAAAAACGAAAATAATATAACGAAGTTTGGACCAATAAAGACTTGCATGATAAATGATTAAATATATTTCATGAAACTGAGGAGTTGGAGAGAAAAATAAATTTACTTTTGATTCACCCCGGGCCATAATGCGAATATTGAGAGAATATTTTCCTAGAAAGTGGCTCAATGGACCAAAGAACGCAATAAAAACTTATTCACATAGAAACAGTTCAAAGCATCATTCAGAGCAAATTTAATTTCACAAATACCGTGTGTAATGGGGAAACCGGAGCTAATGAAACAAGTGAAAAAGATAAATAGCTGAAGCTTGCAAAATATAATAATACTGTTTGCGCTTTGAACAAGATTGAGGTGATGAATATATGGCATTTTTAATAAAAAAAGAAACAATAAATGAAGGAAACAAAAAACAATCTTGGAAAGCTACACTACTGTAACACTCTTAGACATAGACAATAAAATAATATTTCCACCAGGCTTGCACTAATTGGTACATCCATAATCACTAAATGAAACAAACATGTTAGAAAATCATTTTACATTACAAAACAAGTCATTTTAGCACTGATAAGTACCGCGTACGGGGTTTTTCCATTACCGCTATACAAATTTCCCCGATGTTATGTTGCCTGATTTAGAAGCGGGCGACACTCGCTGTTGCTTCGCAGCGGATCCCGGAGTTACTCATCTAGTAATATAATAATTATTATAACAATGGAAATATCTAAAAAAAGTCACAGGTCACAGAATGTAAAAGTAAAGTCATAGAAGTCTCATTTTATCATTCTCATGTTGTTTCCCGTTGGCCCATTTAGTCATTTACCACTTACCCTAGGACCTTCACTGACCTCCAAGGCTTCAAACACATTTGAAATCCACAAATCGTTACACTGGCATGGGTAAAGCACAGATAAAATAATCTAAACATGGCAAATACATGCTAAATTCAAGCTAAAAGTCAGCATACCTCCAATATTCAAACATTCCCGGCTAAGGATTGTACATTATCATTCTTCATGTATTACCAACATGACAAAATAAGATTACTCTCAAACTACCTAAAATTAATCTGTCAAGTACGAATACAATTTTATTACACGGGTTGATGAGATATAATTGTTGAAGATGAACAAGAATGATAAGTATAATGATCTTGTTTTGTATTCTCGTAAGTATAGTGGATTTGAATTATGTTATTATAAGAATTATGTCAATTTTCGTGTTGACGATTGGCTCCAATGCTTCCTAAAGTACAGAAGATTTGTAGTACCAATGTACCTCTAGAAGGCACTGTTGGCTCTCGGCCATGTTGGTAGGTTGGTACTCTGTTTAGGTGAAAGCTGACAGGTGAGTTGAGTTGAGTTGAGTGATAAAAGTGTGACGTAGACCGTGGAGAGTGGATGCGTGGATAGCAATAGCTAGGGCTCTATAAATACTTTATAGAGCCTTAGCAATAGCTAAGTAGTAATAATAATTTATTGCTGAATTTGTGGTTCTGTCAGAATAACAATTTTCCATTTTTAATTATTCTTCATGGTAGATTTCGCCCCTGGAGTGCGCTTATTAATGGATTTTTATGTAAGTAGGTACACGTAGCAACATCAGTAACTTATTAAAAATATTTTCAGCTTATCTTAAATTCATCCTAACTAAAACCATAGTTCTGGGAATAGTATTTAATAAATTGTCTTTCATTGGAGTTACCTTTTTTTTGTTGAGCGTATTTTCCGTGTTTATTGTATTCGTTATATTAAAATGACTTAGCCACATTTACTGTCTTCCGAACTCAACAAATCCACTGATTGCCTGACGACTGACAACGTGACAACACAGAATTAAGTTGGTTCTATATACAAATATAAGGTGTGATTACTAGAGGGTATCAAAACTTTAGACGTTATCGAATATTGAGTCGAAAGTGCTCTGAGCTTTTCTGGAGAATGTTTTTGAGTGAGGGGTGCAAAAATTGAAGAATGAAAAAATAAGATTTGAAATGTTAGGGCATTTTTGTTTATGAATCATTGAGAAATTTCATGGTTGTAAGTTGATAGTAAAAACCAAGCTGATTCAAAAAAAGAACAAAAACACTTTGTTTTGTATGGGGTGTCGAAATTTTTTAACTTTATCAATACCGAAACTGTATTGAAATTTTGCAAATGTTGTCATTGATTACAGTTCAATGGTTCTATCACTATGCTTTGCGATCGGCTCATATCCTCATACTGGTATAAATAATAGAGTTTGAGCATACCGCTTGTCCGCCATGGCTGTAAATGCTAAGGAATAAAAATTATTCATAGATCTCAAAAGTGGGTACCGTAGTTGATTTAATGTTGGTTTTATATATTATGTGCTTTCTGTATTGGCTTATTGACTAACTATTTTATTAGGGTGAGGAAAAATGTTAGTGTACTTGATTTATTGTCTATGTTTAACTGTCTAACAATCATGACATTGAATTCAACATGACATTGTTAGAAACAGTCTGGGTTTATTGAAAATAGTTTTGATTATTAGCTTGAGGAAAAGTTCCTTAAGATGTGCATGGTTGCCCAGTCAATCATAGCCATTTATTTTTGATACCTAGCTTCTGAATCACTAGGTGAATGCTCTGTTTGCTGATGGCCTAACTGAATCCATGCAAAGCTTCACCTGCATAATTTCAAATCTATTATGGTCAGATGATACTACATTGATTTAGTGCATTCAATGTATTGTTAATTTGCTTTCTATCACAGCCTACAGTTTATTGAAAAAATATATACACTTTATTTTAGTATTTTCTCATAGTGATGTTTTCACCCTTGAATTAAAAATTGAGCTGAGATAAGCCTTGTCTGTTTCCAGATAAAACTAGAAAAACAAGAAGAAAAAGAATTTGATATGAGAACTGTGATGAAGAGTAAAGTAGAGATGAACTGGCCACATTAACTGATATTTTTGACTCATCCATCAATCATGTATTTAACTCTTCAACTTGGAAGCAATGTTTGTCTCAATACTTTCTATTTTATTTTACAGTATAATTATTTATTGAATACTGTAGGTAGTATTATATTCTAAAATACTCAACAAATCCTGATGTCAGCTGGACCAGCAAGAAATAGACTCGGTTTGCAAACAGATATTCTTTGAAAAAGTTAGTTTAAAAAAATAAACGCTGTCAATTTGTTCCAGAGTCAGAGTTATGCAGCGTTGCAGGATCCAGACCAAGAGAGTTCCTTTGATATGGAATGCAATATCTGTAAGTTCAGTTGCCACTTCTTCCATTCCAGTGACTTAGGATGCTTGCACAGTGGAGCATATCCAAGAATATTCACAATTGCAAGATTAAATAATGCTGTGGAATAGTGAGTGACAGATTGTAGCAGCGTAAATACCACCACCATTATTACACATCATGTTTAATTTGCAATGGTGAATATCCTTGAATATGCTCTACTGTGCAAGCATAAATTCTTGTCTCATCTACTCGTATGTAAATTTTTGGAAAAATGAATATTGCAATCGGAATTATGAAAACAGATGATAGATATTGTTTTATCATTCTTTTGGCATCCACTGTGGTAAAATGGTGTCCGCTGTCATCTTGGGTTCAACTCCTGATCTAGGCCAGACATTTTTTATAATCATCCACATTTACAAGCCTCAATCTGAATCATCTTCTTTCGAGTATTGGATTAATTCATTTAGAAAAAATAGAACACATGCTGACAAATAATTGGGCTTCTATTGGAAATAATTTTGGATTTTATTTTGAACCCTATTACGCCATGTAAACATTTTGCAGTAACTTAATATAAAGGCAGGCAACAAAATGAACAAGCTAGCTCTAGCACTTGAAAAAAAATGATCTATTATGTACTATTTTATTATTAAAGCAGTATATTTTATAATATAAAATACTGTATTATATAAAATATAATGTATATATATATATTTTATTAAAATAGTTAATACTCATAGAAGAAAATAGTAATAATAGTGAACAATTCAGTCTTTTATCATATAAAATATATCTAATATTAAAACTGACACTGTATTTCACTGCAGGCAGGCTGACGAAACTTCTTTTTAGAAGTGAAATGCATTCCTCAATCATCTCCAATATATGTGAGTAAAATATTATTTAAAATTTAAATACAGTGTCAGTTTTAATATTAGATTGTACATTAAGTATTTTGTCATAGAAAACATCACAGATTAAAATATATATTATAATATAGACTAATGCGGTTTGGAACGCAGAAAAATGACAGTACCGGCTGGCGTCATTGAGTGAGCAAAGCCGAGAAATCAAACTTGCTTTAATTCGCAGAATTGCTTTTTCCAGACCTCCTTGCGTGACCTTGACGCACTGCTCCACTATGTACAACTACATTAGCACAGCATGTGTTTGAATTTGAGGCATTGCTCTTGGACGCTCCCCTATGCACACGGCCTTACTTAGCGGTGATAAGTCCTTCTTACACTTACAAGTTCACAAAGTGACAAGCCAGTGAGTAGCTGTAACACTAAAAAACAACCCAGCTCCCTCTACAAAGGCGTGACTCCTAGTAAACAATTTTAACACTAATAATTCACATAAAATGTACTTTTTTGCATTATATTTATCTTTTCATCTATTTAAATTTATTTATGTTTGTTAGCGTCTGAAATTACTTTGAGTTTAGCTTAGCTTGTGACCATTTTCAATGTAATAGAGCCTTTCCAAGCCATACTTAGATAAGAATACTTCAAGTTACATTCATAAATAAGGCCCTAAATACAATTGGTGACTGATGAGATATATGATCATTCTGTATAAAACAGTGTTTTGTATTCTTTCACATTGTATCTTCATGATAATTATTGTATACTTTTATTGCAGGTGGTAATATTGCACAAGTGCATTTGACTAAATTAGAAGATCTGGAAATGAAAGTCGAAAGCTTGCAACCTGAACTTGATAGTGAATTTCAGGTAAAAGCTGTAATAATTCATTTTGATTTATTAATAATTTAATTTAGATCCCTTCCATTTGTTAATTTCCTTCAGGTCAACCCACAAGGTAGGAGGGGTTACGGTGTAGAATACACTATACTCTCAATCAATTCAATAACAATGCGTTTGAAAACCCCTTTCTTACATGCAGCCACTATTCAGGGATTCCTGTGTAACCTGACAACTGTCTGTATACCTAAATTCGGGGTGACGACTTACTTATTAACCTAAACTGAATGTGGGGGTTTGCACCCTGCCAATACAAAGCCTGTGGTGGCAGCACCTACTCTTGAATGTTCTAGAAGCGGAAGGACGCATGGCTGCTTCTCAACAAACCATAGGTTATGCAGACCATGGAGAGGGCAGGCTCTATACCCTAAAACTAATATGCAAACATGTTGAATGAAAATCAGAGTAATGTTTAAACAACAGAAATTAATTAATGAAATAAGAGGAAGGAGAAAAAACTCTAAATTAATTTAAAAAAATATACTTGAGCAATCAATTTGAATTTTTGAACAAAACTAAAACTAAATGATTTAATAAAAGTTATCCATAATTCAACATAATAAACTGATATTACTATTATCAATAATGTTACAAGTTCTATATCTAAAATAATGCTGGCAACACTTAAATATAACACTCACACTTTATTTACACAAATTATTCACAACACGCACTAATCAGTAATTTCTTACACAAAATAAGCAATCAAAAACAGATAAATCGATAATCTTCAGCTAATAAAGAGTTTGCAATATTACTGTACAAAAATCAATCACTAAATGTTGAAAGACTGATCTAATATTAAATAATAACTGTTCAATGCACTGTCTAATAATTCAAGAAGAACGTCCAAAAAGAACAATCAAACTTATGTAGCACAAGTCTGTAATACAATAATAGCTAAGAGTAGAGTCCATTTGTATCAAATGTAAAAGAATTCTTACTAATACTGTCACAATATAGTGTAGTAAGAATTGAGAGAAAGAAGTGGTTCTTGGTGTTATCTGCTATGTGAATATTTACTTCTAAGCAATTAATTACTCTGCTTTTGACACTTTTATGGTGTTTACTTGCTACTTTGTAGAATGTTCTAGTTGCTTGATTAGACATTAATGGAATCTTATCGAATATTGTGGAAAGTGCGAGTTTCCTTATCTGTTTACTTAGAAGTTGATAGAAAAATTGAGAGCTATCTCATTTATGGAAAATTATATAAATAGAGGTAAATTATAAATATATTGTAAATTAGTTCAGTCTCGTTTGAAATTTGTCATGATAAACAAGTAGTGACAGTTCTCTGATAATTAATTACTGTATTCTGTGCCTATATAGTGATAATTCTTTTTCCTATTTAATTCATACCAGTGAACTACTAAATAGTTTTTATTGTATTACGGACTAGTGCTACGTAAGTTAATTGTTCTTTTTTGACGATTCTTTTTGAATATTATTGGACAGTTTATTGTACAGTTATTATTTAATATTAGATCAGCCTTTTAACTTTTAGTGATTGATTTTTGTACAGTTTATTGAAATTCCTTTATTAGTTGAACAATATCGATTTATCTGTTTTTAATTGCTTATTTTTCTGTAAGACATTACTGATCAGTGAGTGTTGTGATTATTTGTGTGAATAAAGTGCAAGTGATAAATTTAAGTGTTGCCAGCATTATTTTAGACATAGAACCCATAACAATATGGTGATTATCACTTTAACAACAAAAATTTTTACTATGAACAGAACTGTCACTTGTTATGTCAACAAAATTCAAACTAGGAATGAACTAATGTTTACCTAAGCACTTGCTTTAAAAAGGATTTATCATGATCCAGAAAGACAGAAAGACATATCTAAAATGTTCTATGGAATTCTAAAATAAACAGATATGATATTCTACATATTTTCATAAAATTCCATGAAGTTCTAATTAAACATTCTACAGGTGTCACAGATAAAGTACAAGACAAGGAGGAGAGTAATTAATTGCTTCCAGTAATCAATATTGACACAGACAGATAACACAGAAAATTACTGCTCATTCTTTGAGATTACCCCCACCTTAAGAGATTTGTTCTGTCCCAGAACAAAAGGATTTATGTTTGTTTGGATCTACTCTGGTTCCTGGCTGGCTCCTTGTTGTTCCTCCAAGGGTTGTAGATGCAGATGGTAATCTGGATACCAGTGGATTTGAACACCTCCAACATTGGCTTCACAATTGTCCAATCCAGGCTGTGGTATGCCAAGTTTCCTTACTCCTAGTTGCTGCATTCTGTCCCTCAGCTGAACCAAGCAAGTCCACAATGTGTATATGATGCCTTCATCTCAGGTTGTCCCTTAGTCACCAGGTAGAAGAGATGCTGACCATGCTGCTGCAGATGAACAAGATTCCCTTCTGCAGGTCCTTGTTGTTCTGGTTTCTGAGACCACCAACTTCTTCCTGAAAACAGTAGCAATGCCTTGAGGTTCCACTAAGTTACTGGTGACACAGTGCACCAGTGTGAACAGGTTGAACAGATCCCTTCCACTTGTCTGCATCATTTTCCCAACTGTTGTTGAAATGCAATCATCAGTAGACTTCTCTGGGGACATATTACACTGAACCTGAGCTGCTTGTTTTTCCCCAGCACCATTACTACCATGGAATGGAGTAAAACAATTGAAATTTACTATTCTTAGCTTCCCTCTTGGAGGTTTCCTTATCTGGTATACCACATTGTTGATCCAAGTCATAACCTCATAAGGTCCTTCTCACTGATTTTGGAGTTTTGGAGAGTAGCCATAAATCCTCTTTGGGCTTTATAACCAGACTAGGTCTCCTGCTTGGTATCCATCTTGGTAAGCCTTGATGTCATACCACTCCTTTATCCTCAGGCATGCTTCATCAAGGTTGATACAGACTTTCTCATGAGTCTCATCCATGTGCTTCCTTAGTTGAGTGATGTAGTCTTCCTCCTCAAATGTTTCACCAGGCTTGCTTCCAAACTGAAGATCACAGGGTAGCTGTAGATCTCTACCAAACATGATGAGAGCAGGTGTTTGCTTTGTGGATTGATTAATGGAACTATGGTATTCCATCAAAAAGAAATGGAGATGTTGATCCCAATCATGCTGATTGTCAGAATCCACTTTCCTCAGATATTGTTTCATGGTCCTGTTCATTCTCTCTACCATGCCATCTGACTGTGGGTGCAATGGAGTGGTCCATGTCTTCTGGATGCCCATCAACTCACACACTCTGCTGAATACTTCTGACTTGAAGTTTCTCCCTTGATCTGAGTGCAGCTCTAATGGAACACCAAAATGACTGAAGAACTGCTTTATCAACACATCAGCCACCATGTTTGCTTCCTGATTAGGTAAGGCATATGCTTCAACCCATTTACTGAAATAATACATGGCTACTAGGATGTATTTGTTTCCATCATTGGTTTTCCTGCAGCTTGTTGCAGAGCATCTGCATTTCCATGACTGATCCCTGCTCAATAAACTGATTCAAAGTCATACTCCTGGACTCCTGTTCATTCAATCCAACATGTCCTTCTGGAGTTTCAACCAGTGCTTGTCTCAGCTCATCAAATGCATGTTGGCAGTTTCCATCCCAAAGCTGCTTTGGCCTTAGTCAACTTGGTTAGAGGTTAAGCAATGTTGGAGAAACCCTTCACAAACTGCCAATAGTAAGTGCACAGACCAAGAAAGCTTCTCACCTCATGCTTGTCATGTGGAACTGGCCACTTGGTTACAGCCTGTATTTTCTCTGGATCTGTGGCAACTCTAGCATCAGACACAACATATCCCAGACTTGTTGACTTGTCTTCTTAAACAGGTTGCATTTCCTTGGATTCAGTCTCAGATTTGCTTGCTTCAGCATCTGGAATACTTGCCCCGGGTTGTATAGATGATGACTGAAGGACTTTCCCAGAATAATTATGTCATCCAAGTAAACTAAACAGGTCTCCCAAGACAATCCTCTCAACACACTCTCCATCAGTCTCTTGAATGTAGCTGGAGCATTACCCAGCCCAAATTTCCTTACCTTGAACTGCCAAAGACCTTCACCTATTGAGAAAACAGTCTTTTCTTTATCCTCAGGCTTCAAGCCCACTTGCCAATACCCACTCTTGAGGTCTAGTGTTAATAATAGTTTATATCCCTCAAGGCTGTCTAATGTTACATCAATCCTTGGCTGAGGATAACTGTCCTTGTTGGTGACATTATTCAGCAACTGATAGTCTATGCGGAATGTCAATGATCCATCTTTTTTCTTGACCAGCACCACTGGAGAAACCCAAGTACTGTTTGAAGGTTCTATGATATCATTTTCTTCCATTTCCTTGATGACTTTCTTGGCTTCCTCCCTCTTTGCTAATGGCAATCTCTGTGAATCTTGACATATGGGCCTAGCATCACCACTCTCTAGCATGCTGTACAATATTTGTTCTTCCTTTTGAACCTGCCCCAATTTCAAAGACATCCTGGTATCCAGTGATGAAGTCTTTCACTTTGGCAGTCTGCTCAGTTGTAAGGTCCTTGCAGGTGGTAGAAGTGAATTCCTGAAGTTCCTTTGAAAGTCCTTGGTTCTCTTACTGAGACTTCTGGATCTGTCTCACCAATGATGAGGCTGTTGAACAGCATCCAAGCATGCTTCCTCCTTTTAGACTGATATTGTAGTCATTCACATTCATAATGCATACTGTGAAATTGTTGCTGGTCAGAAATAAGGTTCTTGCCACTAAGACTCCTTGATGCAAGTTTTCCTCTTGTCCTGCTGGTTCTAATAGTGCACTCTGCCCTTTCTCCATGTCATCCTGCATTGTCACATAGGCCACAACCTAGCTCCTTGCTGGTAGGGTGATGTTGGTGAGTAACAATTCTCTGCTACTGCTCAGCTTCCCTAACAAACTCCTAACACATTACCATACATTGACTTTAACACAGAGCTATGCAAGCAAGCACAGAACGATTTCAAAAAGGATCTGTATAAGTTAGCAAACAATGCAATATATGGGAAAACTCTAGAAAATGTAAGGAAACATATTGATTTCCACATTGTGACCAACAAAAGCAAGTTGGATAAACTGACAAGCAAATTGAATTTGAAATCATGGTATATTTTTTACAATCTCAAAGTTGTTGGTGTTTCATTGAGCAAAACAGAGGTATATTTGAATAAGCCCACTTATGTTTGAATGACAGTTTTGGTAAGAATATCATGTACAGTTTTCACTACAATACAATTCTACAAATGTATGACTACAAAAATTTCAAACTCATGATGACACAGATTCATTTCTTTGCAATATTTACACTGATGACATATTCGCTGATATCAAGCCAATCCTTCATCTCTTTGACATATCCAACTATCCCAAAACTCATCCATGCTATAGTTCACTGAATGCATGAAGGCTGGGTTGCTTTAACAATGAGTTAGAATTAATTGAAAATGAAATTCAAACAAAATAAACTTATCAAGTAAGATCATGACTATTCTGCTGCTGCTCCCACTGCTAGCATATCTTCAGATCGTAGCTATGCTACTGTTGCTAGCACCTCATCAATGAAACTTTAATCAAGTATTGGAACAGATTTTTGAAGGAACCTAAGCACATTGCATCAATAGTAACCAGTCACTTGCAATTCAATGTTGGTATGAAAGAGACATAGCAAAATTAGTAGTTGCACTTGATTAGCTAGAATGAATTCAATTAAATCTAAAATTGCATATGAACTTCATCAGCCTGCTAGGAGAAATTTTACTACTTGTAAACTGTTTTGAAAGGGCTTTATGACTTATATCAAGCTGATTTGATTGAAATGCTTCCATATTCATGTGTGAATAATGGTTATAAATATTTTCTAACTATAATCAATTGTTTTAGCAAATTGGCGTATGCAATACCATTGAAATCAAAACATGGAGAAGACCTAGCAAGAGCTTCACAAGCAATCTTTGAAAAGAATCCAATGACAAATTTTCAAACTGATCAGGGAAGTGAATTTTTCAAGAAACATGTGCAAACATTGATGAAAAAGTTCAATATTAATAATTACTATGTTTATACTAGTAAAAAGGCTGTTATTGTTGAAAGATTCTATAGAACATTGAAGGAACGTCTGTGGAGAGTTTTCACTGCTCAGAGTTCATACAAGTGGCTCAAAGTACTACCACACATTCTTTATCAGTATAACAATTCTATGCATAGATCAATATGAATGCAACCTAGCAAAGTGAACAAGTTGAATGAAATGTATGTACTTGAAAAATTAAACACTAGTGCTAGTGTGGGAAGGAGAGGAGGAGGAGTTAAAACAAAGATTATACAAAAACCAAAATTTAAAATTGGTGATTTTGCATGTGTAAAAACATATAAGCATATCTTTGACAAGGGCTATCAAATGAATTGGTCATCTAAACTATTCATTGTTCACAGTGTTCTAGCTTCAAATCCAACTGTATATAAAATACAAGATTTCAATGGTGAAGTATTTGGGATCATTCTACGAACAAGACAAGACTGAATAAAAAAGAGCAGAATGTGTTTTTAGTTGAGAAAGTTCTCAAACAAACTAAGTCAAAAGGTTGGGCTTTGATAAAAAATATAACATTTGGATTGAAAAACATGATCTTAATTAGTAGCTACTCATTTGAATCACAATGATGATGATTGTTAGATGGTTACAGTTGTGTAGCTAGTGTGTTTTTAAAACAGTAATAATAATATTAAAATGTTGTGAGCTCCACTTGCAGATTCCACACCTCACCCCTCATCATCAACTGTGCATCAGTTCAAGAAGATCTGCACAGCAATGTGAGCTCCACTTTTTCTGCATCCCAGGTTTCACTCTCCACCATCAACAACAACAGCAAAAGTAATACTGACATCATCATGGATGCAGTAATTGTGCAGCACATTAATGTATTGAAGAAATACAGTGGAGAGTTGCCATTGGATGAATATCTGATAGGAAATCTTGGTGAGAGTGATTTGTCCATATGTCCTTGGTCAATGAAAAACACAACAGATGCTCCTGATACTTGTGTGTGCTGCACAATTGCTTGCAGGAAACATAAAATTCGTCAAGAGCTGCTCAAAAATGATGATTTTTATCAACCAATCCAGTTCATATTCGGACAACCAGAACTTGTAAAACTCATAGATCTACAAAAAATATTCTGTAAATGTGGAATACTGGCAAAATTGAAGTGAATAAATGTAACTTAACACACAGTGATAAACTTTTCATTACCTTGTCATTGATTCCCTCTCATTCAAGATGTCTGTGAAGAAACATCATGCTGATGATAGCTTACCTATTATAAATTATGATTAAATCGTTGTCAACACATGTTTACCAGATAAACACAGGAGAGATAAGCATGGAAAACTATTTTCAGACGATGTAAGATGTCTACTGTGTGGACCATCTGCTTGCAATGAAACAAATGTACTTTTTATTCTTGTCTAAATTCTCTAATCTTATTCCTCTTTTGGAACCCACCTAAAACTGTAGGTCCAACTCATCAATCACCATCATCCAACTCATTACCCACGCACAGGTGTCAGACCTATGTGGGCTTCATCCTCAGATAAAAAGAAAATGGTTTAAAGTTCAACAATATATACATTTTTAGCAAATCACTCAAATGTAAGTTTCTCAATAAAGTTTTCTGTAAAATACCATCTATTGATTTTCAAATGTTTGATCAAACTGAATGTATTCCATATCCAAATGAGATTGCATGCAATTCACTGGTAGTGCTTGATGATCTCACAAGTGATGGACAAAGTCAGATATGTAAATACAGTCAAACCTCTATATAACAAACCTCCAAATATCGAAATCCTCTACATAACGACCTTATTTTACCTTGTCCCATGACATTTTAGAATTTTTCTGCTTATTTACGTCTATGTAATGAATTTCGGACCTCTCAACAACGAAGTTTTCTCTTCACTTCAACTTACAAAATGTAGTGTGTATAGGAAGCCCACTAAGTCATTTCCAAGGTATTGTTTATTTTCAGCAGGAAGGTCAATAAAACCAAAAATAATGAAAGATTCAGTTAGGTAGAAGATAGGGTGTTAGACAGTTAGTAGAGGTTAAAACACATGTTGGAAATTGAATGCAGGTTACTAAAAATAGAATTTTAAGAACTCATCATTTATAGACTTGTCATTATTTAGGTCTACTGGACTTTCCCAACCTTCCACCATTTGCTTTTGTCACACATTTCAATTCTTAAAACTGATTGTGATGAACCTGAAGAGAAGAATCCTACAGATCATAAAGTTTTACGAGCTTTCAAAATCATCTGGCAAGGATTTCAACTGAAAAATGGTGTACTGTACCAGACAACATTTTTGACTGTCTGAATAAATGTGAATCGTTCATTGAATGTAATGTTTTATTCAAATGCAAAATGCAACCAAAAATTACTCCCTTTTTCAAGTAAAACATTAAAAACTAGAAAATATTTGAAAAGTTTCTATACAAAGTTATTTACAGAATTATCTTGTGTTTAATCTGATAGTTTCGTGTGTAAAAAGTATTGAAATAAATTTAGTAAAGGCCTTGAAATGAATTGGTGAGTGTACTTATTACATTCTATACATATTCAAAAAAATGTATTTTATCATTTTCAAATTTTTATATTAACGTTATTCTATTACCAAAATCTATTACGCTTGCCGTAGGACCCCAGTCCGGACCCGTCAGTCATTGCGAGCATGTTGTCATCCGTCCTGTCATCCTCGTATTCGTTTCGTGTTATTAGATGTGTTTGTTTTTTGTTTTCCAACTTTTTGCATTACGACGAATTGCCAAATCGGCAATGTCATAATAACGTCCACAACCACCTGATGATGACCCCATAGGAGGGTTGAAACCGGTAGTGAACAAATAATTATTGGAAATCAAAACGCAGGTATTTAAACCTTTATTTATATTAAATGGTATCTGGAGGCCGAAGAATTCAATAAGAAATTTATAATGGCATGAATAATATGGTAGTAGAAAATGTGCAAGTCTCTTCTTAGATATTAGGAAGGCTTATGATAGATACAGTAAAGAATGATATTCTGATAGCTAAGCTGAACAATGCCGTTATAAGAAGAGTATGCAACAAGTGGTTTGAAAGCTTCCTTGCAGATAGAACGCAGCAAGTAAGAATAATTGGTAAGAGGCGATCTTCGTCCTGTGGAGTCCCACAGCGCTCTGGATTATCGGCCGAATAATTTCTGATCTACATAAATGATCTTTGCAATGGAGCCCTCATCGGCTCGATTGCAGCGTTTGCTGATGACACAGCACTGAGTTATTGCACTGAAACAAGAGATCAGTTGACTCAAATGATCACTGCTGATGTACATCACATGAATCTGTGGTTTCAGGTGAATTTCCTGGAAATCAACTCTAAAAAATCAAATATAATTGTCTACCAACTCAAATCTAATTCTGCTGACAATAGCTAACCTCCATTCGCTATTCCTTAATACACAGACAAGTGCAAAAATGTAAACACCGACTAATTGTGAGAAAGTAGAGGAAACCGTATCTGTCAAATACCTAAGTGTGATAATAGATTCCAAACGAAGTTGGGCAAAACATGTTAATAAAATAAAACATGAATAAAAATTGAGATCAACATGTAGAAAACTTTATTTTATTCGAAATCTTTGCCCCAAGTACTGTTAAAATCACTTTACATTCCCCCTAGTTGAGAGTAGGATTCAATACGGAATCACAGTGTGTGGAGGACCTATTTTTCAACTATTAAGCCAGTCATCACTGGACAAAAATACATAATGCAAACGATAGAATAGCTAAGAAGCCCTACTTAAACAAGCTCAGTGCCTCTTCAGAGAATGAGGCCTTCTGCCACTGAGATTTTTTCAAAGTGTTGATAACATTTTTTAATAGAAGTGGTCACTTTAACCTGCAGTATGTAGCTTGTGAACTCCGTTCAGCAGGAAGCTGTCTACCGCCTAAAACAAAAAAGAATGCTTTTGCAGATTTTATCTTTATGTAGCACTAAAAATATTTAATCAATATAAAAAACAAATTCAATATCTAAAGTTTAAAAAAGAATTTAAAAAACTGGCTATTAACGTTGCATGAGATTTAAAATTCACTAAAAAATATTGCTTAAATTATCAATAGACGTCACATAGTTTACTCCTTGTACAACAATCAAACGCACACTACAAGATAAATTTATAAAAGTTTATTGCAGCATAAAAATCAAACTGAAAATTCAATCACTGATACAGCTTTTGGTATGGAATGTAGGCTTACATTTCTTCTTTAGATAATTACTGGATGAGTAAGGTACGGTACTGTATTTGTTTTTTTTTTGCTTCATTTCTTTTTTCTCTATAAGTAGTTTTTCTCATTTTTATGTTATCAATTTTCGTTGTAAAAATTCTAGAGAAATAATTGTGGAACTTATTCTCTATGATTTTCTGAATTCGAATATGTGATTTTAATTGTTGAGAAATTTTGGGTGTTTGAGATATTACCAATAAGATGGACATTTAAAGCCTGCTTTTAAAGGTTTTCAGTAAAATAACTAATATCAAGTGAAGCAAGTGTTTATTGATATGGATCGTTCAGATTCGGATTTAGCGTCCAAAAATACATTGAAAAAAGATTACTAGGCTATATATTCCCCCCCCCCCCCCCATCAAAGTACCCGGTTACGCCTATTGGACTAATGACATTACATAATTACACTATAGTTTGGAATTACAGTGACTGTCTCAAACCAATAAAAATATTATTTAGAACATTTTCAGATTCATTGGATCTCTTATAGGCCTACTATCAGCTAACTCTCCTAACAACATCAAAAAGTGGACAGTGGGTGAATGGGACCCACTTGAACCTCAAAGTCTGCCCCTACTTCAACGTTGTTGTTCTCACCATATTGAGTGATAGCTCATTTTTCTCAGCTCATCAAAGCGATCCAAATCCATGTAACATGTAACATTCCAACAATAACTAAAGATTTCACATGAAAGGGTAGCCCTGTAATTGAAAAATGATTTTTCAATATTAAATTAGCTCTATCCCAGGAACTAATGAAGTTAAGAATGCTAGATTGGTCTCAAATTATTCATACTATAGCTTGATCTTTGATACCAGTAGGTATTCAAACCTCCCTTGCAATGTGGAGGAGTTGGTGAAGGATTCATGGCAAAAGGGGTAGCTGTTTGGACTTTGATGCAAATATAAATATTTTTTTTTTTACTTGTATGGAAATGTTGAAATTCATTTCACATTGAAGTTACGTAACACATGTAAAATCGTAGAAGTCTAATAGCGTTCTCATTTTGTTTTCTATTAGCCCATTTAAAACTTACTCTAAAACCGTCACTCACCTCCAAGGGTTACTATAAGGTTATTATTTGAAATCCACAAATCGTTAAACTAGCATACATCCGATATTCAAACACTCCCGGTTAAGGAGAGTATGGCTGCTACCAACAATACAAAAGTAGATTACTTCGAAAGTACTTAAACTAATATGTCAAGAGTGAATACACTTTTATTTCACGGGTTGATGTAGATAATTGTGTATAATTGATGAAGATAAACAATAGTATTCTCTAAAGTAAAGTAGATTTGAATCATGTTATTATAAAAAATATGTCAATTTTCGTGTTGATGATTGGCTCTCGGTCATGTTTGTACTCTGTTTTGATAGCATGATTGGTGAAGGGTGAAGGCACAGAATAGAGAATTCTGACATTCTGTGGTGAATTCTCTATTCTGTGGTGAAGGTGAGTGAAGACTACTCACTATTATACAGAGGCAGAGTGTGAAGCTGTGAAGTAGATAGCAAGCTAGTAATAATAATAATAATTATTATTTATTTATTGCTGAATTTGTGGATCTGTCAGAATATATTAAATGGTTCAGATTTGACACTTGGCCACATTTACTGTCTTCCGAACTCAACAAATCCACTGATAGCCTGATGTCAGAGGTTAGAATTCTGTAACCTGATAAGCAGGTTCTGTAAATATGATATAATAAGTGGTTTCTAGAGGTTGTCATAAAATTTCTAAGTTATCGAATACTACATTTTATTGAGTCTGCTCAAATCCTCATACTAGTATAAATAATAGAGGTTCAGCATAGCGCTTGCCCGCCATGGCTGTAAATGTTAAGGAATAATTCATAGATCTCAAAAGTGGTTGGTTCAATGTTGGTTTTATATATTATGTGAGATTTATTTATAGAAATCATGACATTGAAATCAATATATTGCTAGAAAAAGTCTAGGTTTATTAAGATAGTTTTGATTATTAGCTTCTGCATAGTGAAAAGTTCCTCAAGAAGTGAATGATTGTCATTGTGCCTGACCAGTCAATCACTGCCATTTATTTTTGATACCGTACCTAGCTTCTGAATCACTAGGTGAATGCTCTGTTTGCTGATGGCCTAACTGAATCCATGCAAAGCTTCACCTGCATAATTTCAAATCTATTATGGTCAGATGATACTACATTGATTTAGTGCATTCAGTGAATTATTGTTAATTTGCTTTCTATTATAGCCTACAGTTTATTGAAAACATATATAACTTACACTTTATTCATATATTTTCTCATAGTGATGTTTTCACACTTGAATTAAGAATTGAGCTGAGATAAGCCTTGTCTGTTTCCAGATAGTACTAAAAAAACAAAAAGAAAAAGAATTTGATATGAGAACTGTGATGATGAGTAGTAGAGATGAACTGGCCACATTAACTGATTTTTTTGACTCATCCATCAATCATGTATTTATCTCTTCAACTTGGAAGCAATGTTTGTCTCAATACTTTCTATTTTATTTTGCAGTATAATTATTTATTGAATATGGTAGGTAGTATTAAGTTATATACTAAAATACTCATAGTAAAAATCCCGGTCTCAGCTGGACCAGCAAGAAACAGACTCGGGTTGCAAACAGATATTCTTTGAAAAAGATAGTTTAAAAAAATAAACGCTGTCAATTTGTTTCAGAGTCAGAGTTATGCAGCTTTGCAGGATCCAGACTGAGAGAGTTCCCTCAATATGGAATACAATATCGGTAAGTTCAGTTGCTACTTCTTCCATTTCAGTGATTTAGGATGCTTGCACAGTGGAGAATATCCGAGAATATTCTCCATTGCAAAATCTAATAATTCTGTGGAACAGATTGTTGCAGCATGAATACCACCACTATTATTACACAGCATGTTTGATTCTGCAGTGGTAGGTATCCTAGAATTTATGTTCTACTGTGTAAGCATCAATTCTTGTCATCTATTCATATGTAAATTTTTGAAAAAATGAATTTATTGCAATCGGAATTATGAAAACATGATAGATATTGTTTTATCATTCTTTTGGCATCTACTGTGGCAAAGTGGTGTCTGCTATTGATGAGCTTTGATTCAACGAACTAGTTGAATTAACTGTTTATTGGTTATTAACGTTTCAACTGTTATGTCTCCTCAACTAAACCAGTTTATGCTTCAACTACATTTTCATATCAACGGTCAACGCACCCATTTCCAACATAACTGGAATGGAAGTCCTTGTTAAATCCAAGTGTAAATAGCAAACTAGTTGATCAACGTTCAAAATAAAAATAAATCACACGCAGTAGAGAAATAGGAGAAGGAGTAACTGTGCCAGTGAGAAATGCGATAACACTGCACCCCTGTCTCAAGACAATTTTTGTATCCGGCTACAAAAAACGATCGCCTTATGCAATCTAAATCGCGTAAAAATAGAGATAGAAAAATTCTGATTTCAGATTTGAATCCAGCGCCCTCAAATTAAGAAAATTCTCCGCGAAGACTTGAAAATAATGAAAACTGAGCAAGGTTTTTATTATTTCTATGAAGTAGATGTATTTCAACTTTTTATCCAATAAAAATCAACTTCCTTTATTTTAATTATTTTTGCATACTCGCGAATAATGTTATTAATTTGAGGACGCTGAATTCAAATCTTCAATCAGAATTTTTCTATCTCTATTTTTACATGATTTAGATTGCATGTGGCGTTCGTTTTTTGTAACTGGGCACGCTCTTGATGCGTAGCCTACTGTAGACCCTTGTGCTTTTTCTGCACATGGTTTGCAGAGGACAACTATCACATCTGTTTGATTTTATAGGGGAGCCAAATGTTGTGCTGAAGTCTAAGGAATCAGTCGATGTCTTCGTGTTATTCGATGAAAACGCATATTCTTCATTAAATTCTACATTCAACTAGTTGACACTTTCTACTAGTTCTTCACCTAGTTTACGTTTATTCAAAACTAGAGGAGAAAACCGTCAACGACCCAATACTAGTGTCCGCTGCCATCTTGGTTCGATTCCTGATCTAGGCCAGACATTTTTGAAGAATTGGATTAAATCATCGCTCATTTATGGACTTTTTATCCTTAATTCAATATTTCAAGTCATGACATCTGAGTAAGCATTCAGTCTGCCCTTTTCACCCTTCAGTACACTAAGCTGCCTGGAAAAGTATTTATGAACGTTTCTTATCAAATAAAGACTTAGATATGTCTTACTTAGCGGTGATAAGTCTTTCTTACACTTTCTGTAACACTAAAAACCAACCCAGCTCCCTCTACGAAGGCGTGACTCCTGTTAAACAATTTAACACTAATAATTCACATAAAATGTACAGTACTTATTTTTGCATTATATTTATCTTTTCATCTATTTAAATTTATGTTTGTTTGCTTCTGAATTACTTTGAGTTTAGCTTAGCTTGTGACCATTTTCAATGTAATACAGCCTTTCCAAGCTATACTTATATAAGAGTGCTTCAAGTTACATTCATAATTAAGACCCTAAATGTAATTGGTCACTGATGTGGTACATGATCATTCTGTATACAACACTGTTTTGTATTCTTTCACATTGTATCTTTATGATAATTATTGTATAGTACTGTTGCAGGTGGAAAGATTGCACAAGTGAATTTGACTAAATTAGAAGACCTGGAAATGAAAGTCGAAAGCTTGCAACCTGAACTTGATAGTGAATTTCAGGTAAAAGCTGTAATAATTAATTTTGATTTATTAATAATTTAATTTAGTTCCCTTCCATTTGTTAATTTCCTTCAGGTCAACCCGCAAGCTAGGAGGGGTTACGGTGTAGAATAACTATACTCTCAATCAATTCAATAACAATGTGATTACATGCAGCCACTATTCAGGGATTCCTGTGTAACCTGACAAGTGTCTGATTACCTAAATTCGGTGTGGCGACTTAATTATTAACTTTAACTTAATTTGGGGTTATGCGCTCCGTCAATACGAAGCCTGTGATGGCAGCACCTACTCTGAAACGTACCAGAAGGGGGCGGAGAGGAGGAAAGGATGCTTCTCAACAAAGCACAGGTTATGCAGACCATGGAGAGGGCAGGCTCTGTACCCTAAAACTAATATGCAAACATGTTGAATGAAAATCAAAGCAATGGTTGAACAATAGAAATTAATGTATGAAATAAAAGAAAGAAGAAAAAATTCCAAATTAATCTAAATAAATATACTTGAGCAATCAATATTAATTTGAATTTTTTGAACAAAACTAATACTGAATGATTGAAGAAAAGTTATCCACAATTCAACATAATAAACTGATATTACTATTATCATTAACTTTCAAATAGTACTGATATTAAAAAACATAACAAAAGTTATCCTCAATAATTAAAATAATTACAATTTTCAACTTTTTTGAACAAAACTGATACTGTAAATAATTAAAATTAAACTATCTTCAATTTACCATCAAGAATCTAATCTCTCTCATATGAAAAGATTATTCTCAATATTTTCTAAAAACAACAATATCTACAAGCAAGCGGATGATTGACTGGTGTAGAATCCAATAGTTCCAACAAGTAGTGGATAATCACCACCGAAAAACATGTGCATGCTTTGAAATAAAAGTATTGACGTTGCTATAATCTGTCATACACCATTTCAGAGCTTTGCTTAAGTTGATGACGGTTATTATTATCAGGTGTTGGATCCTGCACTGTGCAAGCACTCTTAGAAAAAAATAATGCTTGTCAGTGAGCAAAATCGCTTTGGCAGGTCAAGTGTTTATGAAATATTTCTGATGTTAATGGATACTTTCTCAAGTTGATTGCAATGTGTTTTGAAAATTACAGAAGGCAACAGTTAAACAGGAAAATGATGTTGAGATGGATGTTGGCCTACAAGAAGCAGGCTTGATTTTCATCAAAGTAGAAGTGCCTGGTGAGTCATCAAACCTCCTATTAATTCTCCAATTATTCTCTCTCCTGTTAATCCAGGGCCAGTTCCTGTACTACAACTTGCAACTTGCATGGAGCTTTCACTTTTCACAATATTGTCCATCAATTTCATCTCATCGTTTTCCATCTGCTATCAGACTTTAATATGAAAATATTGTTATGGGCAGCAGGACAGGGTAGGAAAGAGGGAACAGTGATTTTCAACGTAATTACTGCTGTGTCAATAATTCTTCCGGTTGAAGCTATTTGACATGATTGTTTACTTTTCCCCCATACTCTTCTCGCCTTGCTGTTCATCTAAATATCTTTAGAATGTTCACTAAGGACTTTATAGAATAAACTAGAAAATTGGAGAATCCTTATTTGTTTATTTTAGAATTTTATAGAACATTATAAAACCCTCTCCATCTTTCTGGAACATTTAAAATGTTTAAAAGCAGAATCTCTTGTAAAAGTTAATCAGCTGTGATTCAAAAGTTAATGTGATAGTGACAGTGACATGTTCCGCTCATACAAACCAGATTATCAGTGAGCGCTAATACAAACTGTGTAATATGAATGTTTAATGTGTTAAGTATTAACGCTGTATATTGTGACAGATTATTATTAAGGCTTCTTTAACAGTTTATTCAGTGACTCGTAAGTGCTCGGCCTTTCAACAGTTTGATTTTTTGAAGAGTAATATAGAAAATTCTTTATTAGCTCAGATTATCGATTTAACAGCTTCTGATTGCTTTATTTTGTGTGATATAACTGATTAGTGCGAGTTGTGGATAATTTGTGTTAATAAAGAGTAAGTGTTAATTTGAAGTGTTGCCAGCATTATTTTAGAGATAGAACCCATAACAATATTGTGTTCTGACATGTTACCAACTCCAACTTATTCTAAATTATTCCTCTTTTTCTCCTATTCCTATTCCTACATTCCTTCTTCCTCCTCCCATTCATTTCTCTTTCTTTACAACTTTCATTTGCATTCTTTTTCTATTCATTGATTGCTATGCATTTATATAATCGTTGCAGATATGCAAGATGCTGAAGGATGTTCAGGAGGAGAAGTAAAAGAAGAACTAACATCAGTGAAGAGCAAA
This sequence comes from Conomelus anceps, assembly GCA_948455865.1. Classification (NCBI taxonomy): domain Eukaryota; kingdom Metazoa; phylum Arthropoda; class Insecta; order Hemiptera; family Delphacidae; genus Conomelus; species Conomelus anceps. The sequence continues at coordinate 22,806,687 of OX418216.1, forward strand.
CAGATGTTGACGTCTATCGGTGCATCAGGCCATAAATACAATGCAACAGTTGTTAGTGAACTGGGTTGGGATAATGGGAATTCTATTTCTCCAGACAATTGTGCTGAGTCAACTGTTTGTGGAAAATTGGGTAAGCTTTATAGTTGCGCCCATTGCAGCTATAAAACTCCATCATTTAGGAACTTGAAAAGTCATATAAGAACACATACAGGCGAAAAACCATTCAGTTGTGAATTTTGCGACTATACGAACAACTTTAAAAGAAATTTGAAAACTCATCAAAGAATACACACAGGTGAACTCTTTAGCTGTGAATTTTGTGATTATAAGAGCACTCGATCCAATGATTTGAAGAATCATCTCGGAAAACACACAGGTGAATCCTTTAGCTGTGAATTTTGTGATTTTAAGGCCTCTTTTCGAAGCAGTTTAAAAGCTCATATCAGAAAACATACAGGTGAACTCTTTAGCTGTGAATTTTGTGATTATAAGAGCACTCGATCCTATGATATGAAAATTCATCTCAGAAAACACACAGGTGAATTATTCAGCTGCGAATTATGTGATTATAAGAGCACTGATCAAAGCAATTTGAAAGTCCATCTCAGAAAGCATACAGGTGACCACTTTAGCTGCGAATTTTGTGATTATAAGAGCACTCGATCTGATTATTTGAAAAACCATCTCAGAAAACACACAGGTGAATTCTTAAGATGTCAATTTTGTGATTATAAGGCCTGTTATCAAAGCAGTTTAAAAGCTCATATCAGAAAACATACACTTGAATCCTTAAGCAGTGAATTTTGTGATTCTAAGAGCTCTTCCTCTGTAATTTGAATGCTCATCTCAGAAAACACAGGCGCATCTTTCAGCTGTGAATTTTGTGATAATAAGAGCTCAATCAAACAATTTGAAAATAAATTTAATTTTTTTATTATTTCAACCACTATACTGATAAAGCTAATTCATCCAGGAATTTGTATGTTTTGACATGTTGAAAGATAATTCTGGATGGAAAAATTATCCAAGAGACTAAATATATGAGTGTGGAACCTATTTTTGACATTCCCATTAGTATTGAATAAAATTTTGCTTCTATGATTATTGTATCATAAATACAGGGTGCATTACTATTATGTTTCTCTAATATGATAGAAATACAGTCAGTACTTTTGTGATTGTCTTTACCACACCTGAGACAGAGATTTTCAATTCCAAAAGCTATGAAATCTGATTTACTAAATTGGTAACGCCGTGGTTTTGGTTCAGAATGATCATTCAAAAACTTTTTGGAAGGAGTCCTTGTAATTTTGTTAATTTTGCAGTCATTGGAATGTACACAGTTACAATCATGATGTTGTTGAAAAACTTTACTTTCTATTTTTGATGCTTCAAGTGCAATTGCTTTTTTCAGTATGTCGTCAAAATTGGTGGAAGTTGTTTGTAAAATTTGTTCTCGTATCCAATCATCTTTCAGTCCTCTAACAAATTGTATACGTAGTAAAACATCGGCAGTTGATACTGTTTGTTTGCATGTTTCTGCCTTACATTCAACCAAGAATTCACAATCAGTTATATCACGTTTTAGGTTAGTTACAAAATCTGAAATTGACTCGTTCTCTTTTTGAAAAATATTCAGAAAATAATGTTGAGAAATAATCGGGCTCTTTTTTGGAATTAGTATCTTTTTTAATTGATCCACGAGTGTATTGTAATCGAGTAGTTTTATAGGTTGCTCAGGACCCAACAATGCAGAAAGCTTATTATAATGTTCGCTACCAATGGATACGCAAAGGAGTTGAGCGATTTGTTTTTCATTTCCTAAGCCTTTCATCTTGTAGTAATTTTCGAATCGTTCCAGGTAGTTTGAAAATTTTTCCCATTGCGTATCAAAATTCTCAAATGGAGCTACGTTCGAAAGTGCCGCATCCGCAGGCCTAGTTTGAGAACTTACCTCAAGTAATGAAGTGATTTGTTCCTGTTGCCTCTGGAACATAGTTATGAAGGTAGCAAATTGATCTGGATCCATATTTTAACTTATTTTCCTTCGTCGCCAATTATTATGTTTCTCTAATATGATAGAAATAAGGTGGATGTAGACATTATGAGTTGTAGAATTGAACTGAACTGTTTATTTATAAGTAGTAAACAAGATAGTATAAAGGCAATCATATGATAATATCAATATGAGGAAGAAGATATATAACAATTACTTTTACTTTCTACTGACTAGTGTACTATTGGCCATTGAGAATTTTGAATAAATATATTATGTTCTGAAGAATGTATTTAGATTTTTTCTACTCGTCTTACTCCATGTTTGATTTTTATTTTCTCATTAGTTTACTTGGGTAAGTTTAATGGTGCATAAGCACAAGCAGGGCTGTTGCTTAAGTCGGGCGAGCAAGGCGGTCGCCTTGGCCCTAGCAAGGGTTAAAAAGCCTGAATATGAAAACAATTAAGATTAGTTCCAAAATAAATGGTTATTCCTAATCTAGCATCTTGATTTTCCTCATTCAACCTAACCTAACATAAATCAGATTGCAGAAAATATACATACATAGTAATGTCATTATTTGTAACTGCAAATATCCATCTCAAGTTTCACCATTTCTTAATCGTACAATACACCTAATAGCTTTCTTTTGCCAAATGAAAATCTTATTAGTGCCACTACAATTACCCCACAAGCGTAGCCCACACAGTTCAAGTGTTAATAATTTCAGTCTTTTCAATACAAATAAGCTTCAAGATAATTTTAATGTTTTCGAATCGCGATGAAAATAGCATCACGATTCGAAAAGTTTCAGCCTACGTGAGTAAATTATTTATTTATTCTCAAATAAGGTGACTGCAAGTCGTTAAATTTACCATAAAAAGTTAATCCATAAATCGATTGAAAAGAGTAGCCTAGAGTAATGAAATAAATTCAACAATGTGAACAGGGGAATAGCCTATCAATTGTTTGAAGCAAAATCTGTTACAAGAAAATTGGAGTAGGGTTTACAACAGCAATAGTTGTAACTAGCTATTGTGCCCGTCCTTCATACGGATTATGTTTAGAAATAAGACTAAATATGTTTCGGCTTTTTTGATAGCAACGATCATGAAGTTGTTAGCAGCTTTTAGGCCCCGTTCAGACGATACAGTTTTTTTGCGGTACGGTTTTTTTTCTGTATGGCGTCAACTGTACTTTGATGTTCACACGGTCCAGCTTTGCTGCTTATTGCTGTGCTCTCCTCCTTCTTCCATTGTCTTCCGGTTCAGTTTTATTTATTCCAGACCTGGATTTTTTTTTATTTGTGTACGATATTTTAAAATAAGTTTCTTACTGAAGGTTTCTCTTATATTTTGATCAAAGTACGCAAATTCTGGTTTCAATATTCCACACATTTTTCTCTCTTTATTTTTATATTAATCTTAAGTCTTGTCCCACATGGCGGGTCTCTTATATATTAGAGAAATTAAATTTTCACAATTAATATCTTCCACTTCTGGACACTGGAATTCACTAATAAGAAGATCAATGCTAAAGAATATCAATGCTGACGATCTGAAGACTGCTTCCAGCATAATAAGCGTATCGTTTGAACATATCCATTACCGGTACAATACATGTGCCACCGGATACGGATAGTTATTTTGCGGTACAGCTGATTTTAGTGATACAGTTTTTGAAGACAAAACCGAATGTAGAAATCGGCTAGAACAGCTTTTTTACTGGATCCAGTCGAAACAGTATTGTGTGAACATACAATATGAAATGTACATGCAAACGAAAGCACTGCAAAATAACTGATACAGCAAAACTTTACTGTACCGCACAAAAACTGTATCGTGTGAACCAGCCCTTAGTAAACAACTTAGAATGTAAACAATTCAGTGACAGGTTGAATTCATCTGATTGATATATCATGATAAATTACATGATTTTTCCCCCCTCACCTGAAAAACTTGTATAATTATTTTGTGGGCAGTTATAATTATGTAAGAACTTAACACCTTTTTATAAATCAAATTTTAAAATTCAATCATATTTCAAGGGGGGCAAGTCTAATGATTATATGTGGTAATAATAGTGCTACCTGGTGAATTCCCAAGAGCCTGGCACAAACCGCACCTTCCTAAAATGTTAATTTTTGTTTTGATAAATTGAAATTAGAATTTTTTTTTTCAACAAAGAAATAATTGATGAAACATAACATGAGCTTTGATTCACCAGTCATATGTTTCCTAAAAGACTGCAATGCTCCGACTATGCAAGTCTGCAGACAGCGTAAATAACGCCGCAAAGGGCCCACAATTCAGATTATATTTGAGAACAGCTGATTGATAAATTACGTGATTTGTTCTTATGTGGTAACTAGCTATTGTGCCCGTCCTTCATATGGATTATGTTTAGAAATAAGACTAAATATGTTTCGGCTTTTTTGATAGCAACGATCATGAAGTCGTTAGCAGCTTAGGCCCCGTTCAGACGATACAGTTTTTTTGTGGTACGGTTTTTTTACTGTACGGTGTCAACTGTACTGTGATGTTCACACGGTCCGGCTTTGCTGCTTATTGCTGTGCTCTCCTCCTTCCATTGCGCTTCCTTCTTCTTCTTCTTCTTCTTCAGTGGCCCTACAACCCAGGACGGGGCTTGGCCTGCACTAGTAATTGTCGCCAACGGTCCCTATCCAGCGATCGTTTAAATGTCTGTTCCTTTACTAAATTCCTTGAGGGCCGTCCGTTCCTATCATTTTGTGCTTCCATAACAAATGTTTTTTTTTATGGAGTGGGGGAGTTAGCCCCACCCCCAACCTGGAGGACCAGGGAATTTTTTCAGGTTTCCTTCCTTAGCCTTTAACAAACCAATGCTGAACTACAAGGCAGCAGTCAATTTTCTATTGGGGTTTTCTTCCCTAGCCTTTGGATTTCCATTGACCTCCATCTGCAAGGCAGCAGTTTCTATGCTGGTTTTGGTCCACCTGGGGTATTTCATTTCCCCGGTACCACCTATATCTAGGAGGCATCCCCCAATCCGCCACCTGGGGAGGCGCCTGATAGGAGACCAGCAACTCCCACCATTGCGCTTCCAGTTCAGTTTTATTTATTCCAGTCCAGGATTATTTGTGTAAGATGTTTTTTATTTGTATAAGATTTTTTTAAATAAGTTTCTTACTGAAGGTTTCTCTTAAATTTTGATCAAAGTACGCAAATCTGGTTTCAATATTCTACACATTTTTCTCTCATTATTTTTATATTAATCTTAAGTCTTGTCCCACAAGGCGGGTCTCTCATATATTAGAGAAATTAAATTTTCACAATTAATATCTTCCACTTCTGGACACTGGAATTCACTAATAAGAAGATCAATGCTGAAGAATATCAATGAAGAAGATCAATGCTGACGATCTGAAGACTGCATCCAGCGTAATAAGCGTATCGTTTGTACATATCCATTACCGGTACAATACATGTGTCACCGGATAGGGATAGTTATTTTGCGGTACAGCTGGTTTTAGTGATACAGTTTTCGAAGACAAAACCGAATGTAGAAATCGGCTAGAACAGCTTTTTTACTGGATCCAGTCAAAACAGTATTGTGTGAACATACAATATGAAATGTACATGCAAACGAAAGCACTGCAAAATAACTGATACAGCAAATTTACTGTACCGCACAAAAACTGTATTGTGTGAACGGGCCCTTAGTAAACAACTTAGAATGTCAGCAATTCAGTGACAGGTATCCGAGAGAATATTTTTTGAGAACAGCTGATTAATATATCATGATAAATTAAGTGATTTGTTCTTATGTGGTAATAATAGTGCTACCTGGCGAATTCCCAAGAGCCTAGCACAAACCGCACCTTCCTAAAATGTTAATTTTTGTTTTGATAAATTTAAATTAGAAAATTTTGTTTTTTGATGAGCTTTGATTCACCAGACATATGTTTCCTAAAAGACTGCAATGCTCCGACTACACAAGTCTGCAGACAGCGTAAATAACGCCGCGAAGGACCCACCATTTATATTTGAGAACAGCTGATTGATATATCATGATAAATTACGTGATTTGTTCTTATTCTTATGTGGTAATAAAACTTGGAAGAAATGTATCCAAAATCGCACAATACTTGGTTTTTAAACGTTTATTATTCTGTTAAAAAAAAAGTTAATTTAGTTTTTTATAGCTAAAGACATTGTCAAAAAGGTTTTCAATACTGATAAATAACTTAAATCCCGATCGATGCTCTCGTTTTTCAGGAGAAGGCCGCGTAAAATGTATCCAAAATCGCAAAACACTTGGTTTTTAAACGTTTATTACTCTGTTAAAAAAAAGTTAATTTAGTTTTTTATAGCTAAAGACATTGTCAATAAACTGTTCAATAATGTTCAATAACTAAAATCCCGATCGATGCTCTCGTTTTTGAGGAGAAGGCCGCGAAAAATGCCTTTGCGGCCGTGACAGACAGACAGACAGACAGACAGACAGACAGACAGACAGATAGACAGACAGATAGACAGAAAGTGAGATAAGACTATTTTCGGCTTATTTAATGTATAAAACGTAAAAATAACCAAAAAATATACAATTCTGATAAATGTACAGACAAAACTCTAATTAGATAAAACTTAGAAGAAATGTATCCAAAATCGCACAATACTTGGTTTTCAAACGTTTATTATTCTGTTAAAAAAAAAAGTTAATTTAGTTTTTTATAGCTAAAGACATTGTCAAAAAGGTTTTCAATACTGATAAATAACTTTAATCCCGATCGATGCTCTCGTTTTTCAGGAGAAGGCCGCGTAAAATGTATCCAAAATCGCACAATACTTGGTTTTTAAACGTTTATTACTCTGTTAAAAAAAAAGTTAATTTAGTTTTTTATAGCTACATTGCCAATAATGTTTTCAATACTGTTCAATAACTAAAATCCCGATCGATGCTCTCGTTTTTGAGGAGAAGGCCGCGAAAAATGCCTTTGCGGCCGTGACAGACAGACAGACAGACAGACAGACACAGAAAGTGAGATAAGACTATTTTCGGCTTATTTAATGTATAAAACGTAAAAATAACCAAAAATATACAATTCTGATAAATGTACAGACAAAACTCTAATTTTATTTATATAGATTTACTGCTATGAACAAATTTTTTCAACCGTACAGGTCCAGGATATATGAGCCACGATGGAAGTGATTATCCATAGGTTGAGCGACGTGGATAAAGGAACATCCTCTCACGTGGAGTTGTATTGGTCGTCATGCAAAGAAGTGACCATACGGAATGAAGTGCATATCCTGCAAAAGGTCTTCCCAGTTGGATACAGACAGGTTATGAGTTCTTAAAGCCAGATTGATTGTATTCCATACAATAAGATTATATTTTTGGAATTTATTAATTTCGAATTCCTTTAATTGCTATTACTTTATACTGAAGACTTCCGCAATGGCGGATATTGACAACAGCATTGAAAAGCTGATGGGAATCGATGAATGCTACTGTACAAAAATATCGGTCACCACCGGGAATCGAACCACGGACCTCTCAATTGCCGGTTGAGCGCCTTAACCACTAGACCATGGAGACCTTTCTGCAGAGGAGCATTTATTTTGAACTTGGCCATATCGGCTCGTATCTCACAAGTTAGTTTGAAGTGACTGACAATTGAATAAACTGACAAATATACATAAACAGAATTTATTAATTTCGAATTCAATTGTTTCAAGAATTCAAGAGTTTATTCAATTCATAGATTCGAAAGTGCTCGGCCTACAGATTAAGTGAGTTATACTTATTCTTAACAAATATTTGACTGCAAGTCGTTAAATTTCACATGAAAAGTTAATATTAACAACGGAGTTCGTCATGGAACAAGAAATCCAGGACTTTCAATTGATTTCTTAATGGGAACTTATTGCAGTGAACAAGTGGGTGAATGAGTTCTGAAAAGTTCCTAACATAGGTACTGTACTTTGAATAATGTGAAAACATTCCAATAAGTCGTTTTAATTCTCCAGTATTTGTTGAAACAGGGAATTCCATCAAGGGATTTGTATGATCTGGATATGGGGTAGTAAAGTAGTAATACCCCAGATGAAATTTTACAACATACGGTATTTTCTCAAAGTATGGAGGCCAGGTCAATCGTCAATCTATCCTACATAACTCCTAGAAATGCAATGTTTTTTTCTTGGGCAAGTTGATTATCGTTTACAAACACGTTTATATAATATAGCCCCGTAATCTTCTTTTGAGTTATGTTTGTTTTTGAATTGAAGGTATTGGCATTTTTTGCTATTTAGGCTATCGTTAATTTCAACTGATTTAAGAATTAGACAATGGACTGCACACCTATATGGGCATTTATTTCTAAATTATCTAGAACGGAATTGATGAAAATGATTGACGTATCGTCTGCAAATAAGAGAGGTCTTCACCTCTAATTAATTATTTAGGTATAATTATATTTGAACACGAAGACCCACAAAAATACAAACATGAGGAATATCTGTAATAAATAGTTTATAAATTAATAATAAAGTTTGAATTCGTGTATAATTAAAAATTGTATCTATTATTGATATTCTAATTGCTTGTTCGATAATTAGGAGTTTAAGCAAAGCTGCGCTAATGCTAGCCTAAATCCCGATGAGGTCAGTTCTGCAGAGCAAGCGGTGGTATAGAGTGGTCAGGTTAGCGTTAGTGTAGTTTATTTTCTGAAACATCCATGTGCATTCGCATCATTTGTTAAATTACTGTTAAAATATGAGTTGTCAGTAGTTATATTCATGTGAACAAAGCAATGGGAGTTTTGCACAACGTTCCATAATTTCAACGTGACGCTATATCAATGTTTTCTTTTTTTTTTATAAGATTGAACCATATTATTATGATCAGGATGAGAATCCGTCTTCTTTTTTTTTTGTAGATTACGTCTTGGAGACTCCAGTTAGGGAGTATAAGACAAGTCAGAATCTCGGTTTCTCAGAATTCTAGTACGGTATCCAGAGATTTAACATGAACCGTATGTGTGAGTATGTAGCCTACTGTATGCAACACCGCAATAGTGAGTAAAACGTATAGAAAGCGTTGAGTTTTTGTAGAAGTATGCAAAACTGGCCATTACTGTATTCTAGTTCATCTAAGAATAACGTTGGATTATGTGGATGAAGCACCTACTGATTCCGTGAAACATCAGGGATAAAGCATATTGCAAAAAAATCAGAGCATCATAATAAATTTCGATAAAAAGTAAAGGGAGTCAAATAATAGTATAGAAAATAGAAACCTTAATTCCAAATAATATTTGACTACCCCTGAATCCCAAACATAGGACATGCTAGCATAGTTGAGTAGTAGGGTGATTTCCAATTAAAATATCATGTCTTAAAAAAGTGTACTCTACCTATATTAATTTCTGGTTAGGGTTAAGGATATAACAAGCTACAAGCTAAGGAAAGATTTTTTGACAAGAAAAATGAAGTATTCGAGAATATAATCTACCAATTATAAAATATAGCAAGTTACAAGCTAAATAAGGAGATATAAATTATTGGAGACTTTAATCTTTTTTTGTAGATTACGTCTTAGAGACTCCAGTTAAGGAGTATAAGACATGTCAGATTATTAGCAATTATTCAATCTTATACACTAGTTACCATAATTACTATATCAATTTGTTGAGGTGAGGCTAAATTTTGATGTGAAAGTGTGATCTACGAAGTGTGATGTGAAGCGTGATCTACGGTACTAATCTTATTACAGTATATTAACTCTGTATAAGTGTATATGATGCTGTCCTCTGTTGAAATACTAGCGCTCCACTTGATAAAACATAAACTAGATGTATTAAAGAAGGAATTGAAGAAGGACGAAGAAAGAAAAGGAGAAGAAGGAAAAAAGAGTTACACTATATATAGGGATCAAGAAAGAGACTATTGAATTAAATTTGTAAATATAGTCTATCTGATTGGTAATATGAAGTTATCAACAATACATACTTTTTCACAGGTGGATTGTTCTTTCAGCAGGCTCATGTATAGGCTCTTAGAATCTTTTGTTTGCTTATATGTTGTAAAAAAATTGATTATTTGTATAGTGTATACTTTTAAAGTATTATTTTTTTTATTGTGGGTCTATTTTATTTTCAATTGCGTGTTTCCAGTAGTGTCACAGATACTGATAGGACTTAATTTTTATCATCGCTATGGAAGAGAGTGGCAGTTAATTGGGTATAGAGTAAACATCATAAATTTGGTGAATGGATACTAGAACCATTCTTTCAAGTTCAATACATGATGTTAATGCAGGGGTGCCCACAGGGGGGGGGGCTGTGACGCAGACTGCGTAATTGAAATTCTTGGGGGGGGGGGGGGTTCCAAAAAACGTTTGGGGGGGGGTAAAGTTGATTGAAACCGTGTTTAACGTGACAACATTCAAAAATATACTACAAAGTCACCAGATAGAATGTCAATTAATGAAAATATATTTATAATTATTATTATACAATTGAATATGAATTAGCTAAAATAGTTACTGTATGTTTAGGAGTTGTGCAGGAAGTTACTATTCAAACTTAGCAAGACACTAAGCGAGTGCTCTGAAAGTGGTTTATACAACTTTACCCTCCTTAACAGTTACTAGTTAATCAGCAGAAAGAGCAATAAGTCGATTTAAAATGATCAAAAACAGACTCAGATCAGCTATGGGAGACTCATGGTTGTCCAATCTAATGGTTCTAGCTGCAGAAAAAGATGTACTTGAGTCTATTTCTAACGAAGAAATAATTGAAAGGTTTTCTGTTTCCTCATCCCAAAGACAAAAACTTCTATGTGGGGTTTAGAGAGATAGATTTAACAATATAAACTTAATAAAACAACTTTTGAATGGAAATTAACTCACGTTATGGCGTGACGGCCGTTTCGCTCTGTTGTCTAGAGCATCGTCAGACGACCCACAGAAATTGAACTACTTGATAAGGGACTAAAACACAACATTAACACACAACATGACCTCTCACAAAAACAATTGACTGAAACTATAATAGACACAGAAACTGCTATACAAAATACAAGTATCCATGTACATGAATACCTGAGGCAGGACATATCACGCAATAAAAACACTTTCAAAGTCCAATCCAAAACCAACCCAGATTTTATAACCATGAAAAATATTAAGAAAAAACAGAAAGAACATAACCTGATCATAACCACAGCTCACAAAGGCAACATCACAGCCATTATAAATAAAACAGAAATATACACAAAGGTACAACAATTCATTACTAATAATAAAATCATGGAACTAATAAAGAATGATCCCACTCCCAAGTATCAAACACAAATAAAAGATGCCATCAATCGTACTCAACACATCATTCCTCACAGCCACAAAAGCACCTCAAACACATAAATCCATCAGCACCAAAACTAAATGCCTTACCAAAAATTCACAAAGTAGATATTCCCATCAGACCTCTCATAAATCACACACATGCACCTGCTCACAAATTAGCAAAACTCCTAGATAAAACAATAGGACAGAACATAACATTCCATCAGCACACAGCAGTAAAAAATAACATAGACCTGATAGACAAACTACAAAAAAGCCATATACCACACAATTCCACACTATCTTCTCTTGACATCACAAATCTTTACACCAATGTACCCATACATGAAACACTTCTTCACCTTAAACAAATGCTCATCCAAAACAGCACACCACCTGAACAGCTCCAAGAAATTTTAGACCTCACAACACTAGTTACCTCACAAAATTACTTCACATACAATAATAAATTCTATTCACAACCTCATGGCCTTCCTATGGGATCCCCAATTTCTTGCATCCTAGCTGAAATCTTTGTCCACAATATAGAACAAAAACATATCCTACATAATACAGACAAAATCATTAGCTGGCACCGATATGTTGATGACATTCTAATTCTATACAAAGGCAATAAAAGACAAACTGAAATATTCCACACCAATCTCAATAAAATCCATCCCAATTTAAAATTCACCTTGGAACTTGAACACAATAATAGTATCAACTTCTTGGACATCACTATAACAAAGCAGGAACATGCATTCAAAACATTTAGAATTTACAGGAAACCCATAACAACTGATACAGTAATACATACCGTAACACATCAAATCACCCAACCCAACATAAACATGCCGCTTTCAATCACATGCTCCACCGACTAACAAACATTCCTATGTCACAAGAAGATTACAATATAGAATTGAATACTATAAAATACATAGCACAACAGAATGGTTACAAACATACACTAATAGACAAACTATTTACTGCACAGAATATCAACAAAACCAATCACTCACACCAGCAACAAACAGAATGACAACCCCCATACATTCATCACACTTACCTACCTCAACAACAAAACTCATAAAATAGCAGCTTCATTCAGGAAACTCAAATATAAAATAGCTTACAGAACAACTAATTCACTCAAAAAACACCTGCATTCTCAGACAACATCTCAAAACAAGTACAACAGATCTGGAATTTACAAATTGAAATGTGATGACTGCAACAAGTTCTATATAGGACAAACTGGCAGGACATTCACCACTAGATTCAAAGAACACACAAGAGCCATCTCACACCCAAACACACATTCCACTTTTGCTGAACACATCGTTTCAACAGGCCACAGTTATACAGACATTGACAATAATTTAGACACACTACACTTCACTCACAAAAGCCAGAAACTCAATGTTTTAGAACAATATGAGATTTACAAACATGCAAAGCAGGAACCTGACAACATTTTAAATTAACTTCTCACATACTCTATTTGACAAAATAATCCCAATTTCAAACCTCCCGCCTACTCATCCCCCCACCCCATCACCATTCCAACATATATAACCCTCAAACTCATACCTTAAGTCAGTGTACTGTGGGTTGTCTGACGATGCTCTAGACAACAGAGCGAAACGGCCGTCACGCCATAACGTGAGTCAATTTCCATTCAAAAGTTGTTTTATTAAGTTTATATTACATATTAGTGGAAACAAGATGGATATTCAACATCACAGATTTAACAAGCTTAGAAGGTGCCTAGCTAACTTGTAGATGGTCACAGCCTACAAATTTAAAATGTTTGACTTCAAACTGTTGATGTTTTTCATGTATTTTACGATAACTACTTACTAATAAGTAAGAACTGCTATAGCAAAACTTACTAAATACTAAAAATTCAGTAATTTTTCATAACTATGTCTTTATTTTGTTTTTGAAAGACTTCTTTCGATTGTGTGTTGAAATAACTATACATGAAATGTGTGCCTTTTATGTACTTCATCCATACATCAATTCTCCCAAGATACTACACTAAGTAAATAACCTGTTGTTCAATTACTGTCCAATAAATGACTTAGTATTTTGAATTTTTGTGTTTTACAAATGAAGTTATTAACTCATTGTTTTCACTTCCCGTAAAGGAATAATTTTGTAGAATTATTTAACCTTAATGTAATTGGTACACCGAACATAAACTTATAAGTATTTCATTTTTATTGAACATTGTGTATTTGCGATATTTTATTGTTTAAAAATCATTTAGGTTCAAATTCTTATTCAGCTATTTTGCAATTAAGTTTATTGAGCAGAAGTTCATATATTCATTTCATTGATATTTCTTTTTTACCTTTACAAAAAAATGTTACCTATGTAAAGAATCTCAAGAAATATATATATATATATTTTGTATATTATCGACTGGGTTTGAATTTTTTCAATCGTTTTAAAAATCTTCTTTTAGTTTTAGAAAGAATACGGGGGGCTTTTTTCGCATTTTGGGGGGGGGGGGTTGGTACTAAATTTAGGGGGGGGGGGGTGCGTCATGAGGCTTAGGGGGGGTGGGCACCCCTGGTTAATGAGTATTTTGATTCAAATTCTGGAATTATATTCTTCCATCAGAATATTCGAAGCCTTAATTCCAATTTTGACACATTTCTCTCTTATATTGATACTTTAAATAACAAACCACACGTAATATTTCTAAGTGAAGCCTGGTTGCAGGATAAAGATGAAATTTACTTAAATAGAATAGAAGGATATGAGAGCTTTGCGTCAGCTAGTTCTCTGACAAGAGCCGGGGGCGTTGTAATTTTTTTTCATTCCTCGTCTATCACTGCTACTAAGAAGGACTGTTGCATTACTGATTGTGACTCTCTGTTACTTATTTGTAAATTCAAGAATTATTTATTTCATGTGTTAGGTATTTACAGGTTTCACCTCGGTGATCGTCTTTCATTTATTGCTAGTCTTGATAGATTCTTGGCTACCACAAAAAACTCAGATTTATATTGTCTAGGGGATATTAATCTCAATGTTAGTGTTTCGGATGCATATAGTGATGCATATTTAAATTGTCTAAATGCCAATGGTTTGCAGCAATTAGTTGATATAGTGACGAGGGCAGTGGGGACATCTCTAACCTGCATTGACCACTTTTCATATCGTTCAAATCTGTATAATATTTATATAAAGTTGCTGTCATTGAAACTAATCACGGATCATAGGGCGGCTGTTTCTTGTGTGTTGCCTATTTGTATAGAAAAAAGGAGGATTCAGCCGACTGAATTTAAAAAGCTAGGTCATAAGCTTTTGAATACCCTCTTAAAACGTGAAAATTGGGAAGCAGTTTTTAAAGAAACTGAAACTAACAAAGCCTTAATAATTTTTATGAAATTTTGTAAAATTATATAGATAAATCCACAAAATATATTAAATATAGAAAGAACATGAAAATGTTGAAACTCTGGATGACTCCTGGCTTAGCTAACGCTATTCTTATTCGTGATAATCTGCACAAAGTTTATAAAAATAATCCAAATAATCTGAGATTTAAACGCAATTTTGACAATATGAAAAAAATTAAAGTATGAATAAATGAGGCAAAGTTTCAATATTAATCTTCTCAGTTATTCTTTCAAAAACAAAACTCTAGAGAAAAATGGAAAACACTAAAAACACTCTTACCAGTAAAAAACAAAAATAAGGAGGCAGATATTGTACTACAGGAAAATGATGTTTTAATAGATGATAACGGATTAGTTTCTGATGTAATGAATGAATATTTTGTTGAAATGCCCAAAAATCATTCTCAGTCTTTTGCTACGCTACCTAGTCGCTCTCAGGTACAATCTATTGAGTACTTTTAGAATTAAAAACAATCATAAGTCTATTTTCTTCAGCCCTGTCACACCCCTTGATCGAGTTGAAAACTTTTGTAGACTTTCTTTCTACTCATAAAAGCTTGGATAATGGCATTATAACTGCTAAAATTGTCAAAGAAAATTTCGAATCGCTTTCTCCTGTTTTAATATTTTTGTTTAATTTGTCTTTAGTCTCTGGCTATTTTCCTGAAATTCTCAGATCTGCTACTGTTATTACAATCTTCAAGAAAGGAAGTAAACTCAACAAAGAAAATTATAGACCTATTTCATTATTACCTATATTGTCAAAGCTGTTTGAAAAGATAATTAAAAATAGATTACTTTCTTTCCTAGATAGCTGTCACTTTTTCGGCAAGTCAGTTTGGTTTCAGGGAGAATGTTAGTACAGAGATTGATTTGCAGCACTCTGGACTCAACGGTGGCTGTATTGGCAGAACAGCTGGACTTTTTTTTAGATATCAGCAAGGCATTTGATACGGTTAATCATACTCTGTTGTTTGACAAGCTGGAGAGTGCTGGTGTTAGGGGAATTCCACTAGACTGGTTTAAGTCCTTTCTCAATGACAGGAAACAATATGTGAAAATTAAAAATGCTAAAAGCAGAGTACTACCTAAAACATGTGGCGTACCACAGGGCTCAGTTCAGGGTCCTATTCTATTTTTAATTTTTGTTAATGACTTGTATAATGGTAACTTGAATAGACGGATTACTGCTTTTGCAGATGATACTGCTCTTTCATATATAAGTAAAGATATTCATGAGTTACAAGTCTAAATGCAGTCTGACCTGAGTAAAATATCTCTATGGTTTACCTGTAACAAATTAAAAATTAATGTATCAAAAACTAATTACATGATATTTTGTCTTTCTGGAAATTCAGACCTACCTACCTGCTCCACTGCGATTGCACTCTCTGGATCGTTATCATACTGATTGTGATTGTCCAATTATCAGTTTGGCTAATTGCACAAAATATTAGGGCATCACCCGCCTAGACGAAAATTTAAATTGGAAACACCAGATTGAAAATCTCAAGAAGTCTTTGAGGCTCCTCCTGGTGGTGTTCCATTGTATTAGATACGTATCCCTGTAATTTTAATGTGATGAAGGAGCTGTATTTCGCTTTTGTGCATTCAAAAATTGATTATGGGATAGCCTATTGGGGAAGCTCCTACTACACAAATCAGGAGCAAATTATTAAAATACAGAAAGCTTTTATTAGAACAATAACAGGTAGCAAATTTGATGATCATAGCTTCCCCTTGTTCTGCCATCTCCGAATTCTACCTGTTAGATTTTTGTTTATATTCAAGCTTTTATCTGTGTTATTTGAAATTAGTGGAAATAGAGGTGTAACAATTGATTATTGTAAGCCTGTAACCACAGATTGTCGAACTAGGTGGGCTGCAGGCTCTCTCTTATCAGAGGTCCAAAACCTAATTGCACTCTCTTCCAGAAAACGTTCATGTTCTTGGCATTTAGATTTTTTAATGCTATGCCCCTTAGCTTAAAGTCAGCAATCATGGCATCTAATAGTAAAAGTCTGATTAAAAGCAAAATTAAAGTGTGGCTATTGTCTCATACACCCGACTACAGTTATAGATGTATTAGTGTAGTAGTGCTAAATCAGCATTATCATAGTTAATAAAAGTTCTCACGGCCTGCGCGCCGTGCTTAGTCCGTTCCAGTCTCTCTTCACTGAACGACGGGGCTATGTCCGTCGGGTCAGCAATAAAATTTATCTTTTTAAAAACTTAATCAATTATTCGACAATCCTATCTGGCGCCCGAACAGGGACGGGCGACGAAAATCCGCGATCAAAATCTCGAAATTTTCGGTGAATTTCAATTCTTTACGTTCGTTTCCGAAATTGAATCCGCGATCGTAAGTTTCGGGAGTAGTGAAGTTCCGAACGCGATCAAAAAGTGCTATTCTCCACATCATCAACCTGGCCAGTAGACGCTCAAATAGCTCCTACTTGGACTCTTTGCGATTGGACCATAGACCAACTCTGAAAGAGTTGATTGAAGAAGAAGAGGAAGACAACACTGAAGAAGAAGAAGACGAGACTGACGTTCGACTACAGCCAAACGAAAATCCAGGATCCTCCATCATGTCTCTCGAAGGCAAGGTTCCAACACAACAACAGCAACAGGTACAACAAATATCAAAATTACTTCCCAAATGTGATCTCGACCTCATTCCAGATTACGATGGCAACCCCATTGAACTTATTTCATTTCTTGAAGTTGTAGAGACTCTTTTTGATGGCTACTGCACCAACAATATTGTTGAGGCTGGAGCAAATCATTTTCGTTTATTATATCAAATTAAGAAAAGACTACATGACATGGCTAAAATAGTTGTAATCAACAGCTCATGTAAGACAGTGAAGGATGTAATTACTGCCCTGAAAAATAACTTTGCTGATAATCGATCAGTGCATCAACTAACAAGTGAACTTTTAACTCTGAAACCGAATCATAGACAACACCCTCTTTCATTTGTGAATATGTTAGAAGAAAAACGTACCACCATCATATGTAGGCATAGACTGGATGGAGTGCAAGGTGAATTTTTAGAATTCGTCACCAGCCAGTTAGATAAGCAAGTGATCAACGTTCTAGTAGAAGGACTTCCTTATCAATTGGGAGCGCATCTTCAAACACTTAGAATTAAGAATTTGAATGAAGCTAGGCAAGCTATTATAAGTGAAAGTAATGCTGTTCTTAAACATTTGAATTTCACTACTGATGTGTCAAAAATGCATTCTAAAAATAGTTCAAATGAAAAACCAAATCACAATATTCAACATAATCAAGCCAACAAATCGCCTTTTAATAATCAAAGCAATCAACCATTCAAACAACAATTTTTTCAACAACAGAATCATCAAAATAACCAGCAACGTCAATTTACGCCCTTTCAATCTCAAGGTTTCAATCAAAAACCTCAACATTTTCAATCTCGAAATTTTAATCAACAAAATAGACCACAAAATAATCAAAATCGTAATAATAGTGATGTATCAATGCGAACTGTTTCAAATTTACATAAGCCTAATCATGTTCATTTAACTGAACCAATGACCGAATCAACTGAAGTTTCAGATTCAAACTTCCAAGCACTTGCTGCAAAAGTTGACAAATTAGCTGAAGCTTTTGATCATTTTTTAGAATTAGGCAGAGACAAAATGAATCCGAGGTAATCGAAATGAATTATTGTAATGCTCACGAATTACCATTTCTACTTGTAAATGATTGCAAAATTCTAATTGACACAGGATCGAAATATAATTTTGTTAGAACTGATAATAACACATTTCCATGTATTAATGTTGAAGATTACGAATTTAAAATTAAAACACCTGCTGGCGAAACAACTGGCTCTTTACGTGCTGTTTTAGATTTAAGTTCTGTGCATGCTAATTTAAGTAAAGAATTATTTTTTGTACATGATTTCAGTTCAAATTACGATATTTTATTAGGTCATGAGACTCTAAGTAAAATGGGAGCTCAGATTGATTTCCAAACAAATTGTATGATTACTACTGATAAGACATTGAACTTGAATGGCCTAACTCCTGTTAAAATACGAAAAGGTATTAATAATCTCAGACAGTAGTGTGGTATTGCAGGAACGGCCTAACCAATCACAGGCCTGCATTTCAAGGTCACCCCCCTTAGGCCACGCCCCCCCCCTGGCCAATGGGAGAAGACCGCGCCCCTTTAGGGGGGAGTCGGCCATTTTGTAAATTTTTGAGGCACGCCATTGGCTGCACATGTTGGAGTGGGGGACCCGTTTACCCCCCCTCAAGCCCCCTGGACCTATCCCCCTTCAAGCCCCCCCTGCCCCTGTCCAAAGGAAAATGGCGCGCGCGCCCACGGTCTTTTTCCTTTTTTGTAGGTTTTGCCCAAACCTGTACTACATGAAAACAGCCATTTTGAATTGTTTCCACTTTTTTTTTGGGTGGGGGGATAAGTTTAGGAGATAAAAATAAATAACCTTGTTTAAAACAGCCATTTTCTTTATGTAGGCGTCACCCAAACCTGTACTACATGAAAACAGCCATTTTGAATTGTTTCCACTTTTTCTCTTTTTTTTAGGCTTCGCCCAAACCTGTACTGCATGAATTTTTCTTTTTTTTAGGTGGGGGGATAAGGTTAGGAGATAAAAATAAATAACCTTGTTTAAAACAGCCATTTTCTTTTTGTAGGCATCACCCAAACCTGTACTACATGAAAACAGCCATTTTGAATTGTTTCCACTTTTTCTCTTTTTTTTAGGCTTCGCCCAAACCTGTACTGCATGAATTTTTCTTTTTTTTTTAGACATCATTCAAGCCCGCACTGTGTGGGGGTAAGGTTAGGAAAGAAAAAAATAAATAACTATGTTAACAGCCATTTTGAATTGCCTCCTCCACCTCCATCACCTATAAAATGGAAGTCCTATCTCTCTCATTGCTAGAACTTTCTTTGTCTAAAAAATCTTTTTATGAGTAGTTTTTATAACGATTTATTAACCGTTGTTGCTCTGGTGTTGGAAACTGGTTAGCATCATATTTAACCTCTGGCTCTGACATATTAATCCTACGAAAAAACTCATCAACACAATGTTCTAGTGTAAGCCCACGACTTTCCAATTCCTCCCAGTTGAAAGTTCTCATAGCTATTAGACACTTTCCTATCAAATGATAAGCATATCGATACATTATAGTATTTAAATAATTCTTGTAATCCTGACTATTATGTACATAATCGATTAAAAGGCTTTCTAATACTTTTATACTTGTGTTAAGATTTTCAAAGGAGACAAATCCGGCTTTCTCATTTTTAAACTCTGTTCTACTCAGCAAATTATCTTTTTTCTCTTTATTAAAGTCATCTTTACTGAGTAGTTTTTCTCTCTCATTTTTGAATTCTGTTCTAGTCAGTAAAATATCTTTCTTAGCTTTATTAAAGTCATCTTTACTAAACAGTTTCTCTTTCTCATTTTTGAACTCTGTTCTACTCAGTAAATTATCTTTTTTCTCTTTTTTGAAGTCTTCCTTACTAAGCAGCTTTTCTCTCTCATTTTTGAATTCTGTTCTAGTCAGTAAATTATCTTTTTTCTCTTTATTGAATTCATCTTTACTGAGCAGTTTTTCTCTTTGCCCCTTTGCTTCTTCGATAATTATTTTCAAACTCGAATGAAGATAGTCAGTTGAGACTAAAGCTGTTTTTTCTTTATCAAAATTTGATCTAGTCAAAATTGTTTTCTTAAGTTCATCTATTTGTTTTTCACTATCAATAATATGTTTACCGCGTGAAACACGTCCGAACCTGTCTACAGACATGATGTAACTAAAAATCTGAAATTACTTGAGCCTAACTGTTGTGAAAAACATACTCTACCATCAATCTAACAATGTTAGCCCTTTCTGATACATTTCAGCTCTGCCAGATCGAAAATAACTTCCCACAACTGATTAGAATCTGTAATTGTAGTAATGGGATGATCATTGCTACATCCATAGTGAAAATGTCCACGTTCCTCAATTACAATATCTAAGAGCTCATAAATTTCAGAGAGGATAGAATATTTTGAACTAGAATTTTTCCATGAGTCATCGCTATCAGATGACACCTTATCATCATAATCATCCTTATCTTTCTTAACATTTTCAACACAATATTGTGAGAATTTTACACTATTAGCTAGCTCTTTAAACTCATCCAAACTTATACCCATTAACAATCTGGATAATTTCTTGAACTTTGCAAAACTAAAACATTGAGACATTTTTAAGGTTATGTTTTAAAGAAGCTCTCACTGCGTGCTGCTACTACTACCTAACTGTAGCTCTAACAAACTTATACTAAATCAAATGCAATACTTATCTAATATTATATATTCTTCTCTTTCCACCCGACGGGAGGATGAATTCAATTAAACTTGATAGTTTGCTATCAGGTTTAACTAGCTCCATCTTTTTGCCGTAAGAATTTGCGGGCGTTAGCACTCTTAAAGCGCTTCCCCATCTCAAAACTGAAACATTGATTTCGCTTCTACACTAGACTACTGTGAAAAAATATTTTTCATAATAGTCTAATATGGAAAATCTCAATTTATATTCAGCTAAGAAACAGGCCTATACTGCAGTCTACTTATCCTATATACTCACTTTTATTGCTTCGCTTTCCACCCGACAGGAGGATGAATTTAATTAAACTTGACAGTTTGCCATCAGGTTTAACTAGCTCCATCTTTGTGCTGTACGAAGCTGCAGGCGTTAGCTTAAAGCGCTTCCCCATCTCAAAACTGAAACATTGATTTCGCTTCTACACTAGACTACTGTGAAAAATATTCATAATAGTCTAATATAGAAATCTCATTTTATATTCAGCTAAGAAACAGGCCTATACCACTATCTTCCACATTGCTCTAACATGCTGCATTATCCAGAAGAATCAGCGATGGTTTGTCCTCCTGATGAATACATCTCATAACATATCTCCCGCTATTGAAACTTTCCAAAGTTTGAGCATTCAACTCGGATAGAAACTTTTCCGGCAAATATACATCAAAGTACGAATGTCCGCCATGATTATTAATTTCATATAATCGCAGTATAATTCTTGTTCCAAATTGTGTGCGAGCTAACCTTGCTTTTTGAATAGGATAACTAAAGTCAGATTTCAATCCATGTATTTGTACAATAGGAATATTCTCCCGCGATGTCTCATTGAATCTAGTCAAACTGAATGGACGCGATTCCTGCTGCTGCTGCTGCTGCTGCTGCTGCTGCTGCTGTTGTCGCTGCTGATACATGGCGGTTGAGAAAAGCACAACTGTACTCGACCGGCGAAAAACTGGTAATGATGAAAAATATGCTGCCGCCTGCAATCACCCGCCGCCGGTTTCCTTATCCCCACCACCAGATTTCTTCTCCGCTCAAGGACAGACATGTTAAAACATGTCTGTGAGCAGTCAATAACCTTTTGTTTCACATATTGCGCAACACTTGATCTTCAATTTGTAATAGTTTATAAACGCTTAATTTCAACGGTCTGTAATAACGTAGATAATCACTTATTTCATTAATATCGACAGTATCTAGAAAAATCGCCTTTAATTGTTTTGCAAATTCAACATCACCTCCTTTACTTTTAGTTTTTGCGATAGCCTCTTCACACACTTCAAACCAATCAATATAGTTTTGTAATTTTGATTCCAATTCACTATCAGCACTTAACCATTTGCTTGGATCCATAGCAACACTGTTGGCTTACTACACAATACTAAGCAATTTCTGTTTGCATTCAAGTATTTATATGAGTGGTAAAAGAACAGAAAAATTCACCGGATTAGCAACATCGCTTGTTAGATTGCAGATTCTCGCCCTGTGCAAGTACAATTGATATCCACACCATACACAAACCACTTCCTCTCCATTATAATAGAATCCTTGGCGTGCATACTTGCGTTTATTCTCCTTGGTGTAAAATGGACATGTCTTCATACTTTTCATCCTATCCCCCTCGCACAAATAATCTATTTTCCGATCAATTCCTCTCTCCTCCGCTTTACACAACATTGATGATAAATAGTGTTTAGCACTGAATAATGCGCACCTACCATCGGCAATCTTATTATGAATTTTGCAAGCATCAAAAGTCCAACAACTAGAGAACTTTCTATAATCAGGTCTTTCAAAATTATCTGGTATTGTTTCAACTTTATTGTGAAATTTCTTCAAAAACTCTGCTTTTTCTCCACCCTTTGTGTATATTCTATCATAGTTTCTAAGATAAGCTCTTATTGTATCATCAGAATAATCGATTTCGCCCAATTCCCATTTTATTTTATGATGATAAAATTCCAACCAACACACTTCGCGATATGTCTTCCATGATAGCTCTGATTTTGGAAATGGTGGTTTAAAATGTAGAATAATGTAAGTATTTTTTGGATCAATCATCGCAAATTCCTTTAAAATGAACTGATTATTTTCATCCTTGAAACCGTGAAACTCAACAACAGCGAACGAATCATCACTTCCACGTTTGTTCTTCCTCGAATATCCATCACTCACTTCCCCCTCCTCCTCCTCCTCCTCCTCTTCTTCCACCCGCGCACATTCAACCTCCTTGTCTAGATCACACTGCGCTGCCGCTTCCGAATACAGTTTCCTCGACGGTTTCGAAGAACAAATTTCACCCATGTCTTCTAATCCTGACAATAAATCGCCGGTATAGCAAGATGGTAATCGCTCGTAGATATCCTCTTCTTTCCCAACTAGATAATCTTGAAGTAAGGTTGAAGAAGTTGATTGCAATAGAGAGTCACACGATGACGAACTTCCACTCGATAGCATGGCCTTTCACCTACTGACATAAAACCTACCCACTCCAACTTATATAGCCTACCTGCTGCACTCTATCGGAAAAACTACTGCACCTCTCTCACCATAGATGTTAATGGTGTATACTCTACAACATTATCGCTTATTAAAATACAATAAGCAGCAGTTGCAGCCGGCACATCTTTTCCAAATTCAAACTCAAGTCTGACGTCTACTGAACTCTTTAAAGTTGTTGTCTGGTGTGAGCAGTCAATCACCATAATCGGTGTATCTTTAGTGAATGTACTAAAATCAATTTCATTCCCATGTTCAGAATTTACCGGCGAATTAGAATAGCTTCCTGCAAAATCTAAAAACATTCTATACATTAACTGTTTGTTACCGAGAAGGTTATCATAGGGAAAGTAAACAGAATTTAAATACAATTTTACATTATACAACTCGCACAGGTCAAATTTAGCCATTGTAGAATTATATTTCAATTTTCTATCTGTTTGAAAGGCTAAAATTACAAATCTCGGCGCATCTGAATACGAAGCGGTTTTAATTGTCCAACTGTGTACTTTTGTTGTCGGTAAAACAGGATATTCGTGAATTTCCCATTTTCTAAAAGCAAGTTTTAACGGACGATCGCTATCAAGTAGGCGTAAAAACCTAAGGCGTACATGATCTTCAAGTTGTAAGTATGGCACTTTCCACTGTAATTTTGTAATGTCTATCTGAACACTTGAACCAGTTGCCGATTCGATGCAATTAATATCCGACGGCGATCTTAACAGTACGAGTTCTTGTTTCAGATTTAATATAATTTGTTGAAAATCTTCAAAAAAAGCTAAAAGTAATTTTAATGGAATACAAAAACTGAACTTGTTTTCGGTTAGAGTATACCCCTCCCTGTCGAAACCGGCCAAATGGTAAGTATTTTTATCAAACACACTTTTCAACAGTAAACCTTTAATAGTACTTGTGAGACCTACAAGACGCGACTTTGCTACAGGGTGACCAGCCAACTCATATCTTATTTCATCAAACATAAACCCGATTGCATTACTTACTAGTTTATACTGTGCATCTATAATGTTACTCACACCGTCTACACCTATTGCAGTCTTTTTACACTTAACTTCACCTTCAATAAGTAGGAACGATCTGCATGGTAGGCTATAGTTATCTTGCGAATTAATTGGGATTCTTATCTCATCAGAATTTGATAATCTTTGGTTTGCATAGGGACCGTGGGAATGGTACTCTAGACTTTTTATCTCGTTAAAAAAATGTATTTGCCTTTCAACATCTAAGATCTCACTTATTGCCGCTGTTGACGACATTATTCCAATTCACTTGGAATCCTAATTTCTCTAAAATCTTTGCGTTTTTAGATGTTAACACGGCGGAATGTGAAACTCTACTAACACTCTTTTGAACCTTTCTCTTCCCTTTCCTTTTCATCCTTGTCCTCTTTCCATTAAGATCACTATTTTCATATTCGCTATAGCTACAGCGAGCCGAATACGGGTTGAATACAATGAAACCCATTTTACTTCTTCTTCTTCTTCTTCTCTCGAATATGTAATCTAACCGTTAATCTGTCTCCTCTGAAATCGACTAATGAACCGTTCTGGTCCGTCACTTTCACATTAATGCTCTGAAACTTGTGCGTATTTAAACGTACATAAACAATTGGATTTGGTGATTCATTAATTAAATATCCTGGAGGAACTCTTGGAAGAAACTCGTAAATGGTGTGTTTTTCTTTTCCATCACTATAACTCCCACACGCCAAATTACATGAAACTTCGATTGTTGTAATGTTGGATATTGAAACAAGTCTTCTGGAATAATGCCAAATAAGCGGTGCTAAGACTTCTTGATTAAAACCCATTATTTTGCCAATTGAATCATTATGAGTTAAATCAATCGGTTTATCAGAATAGATTTCGATTTTCATAGTATTATTATTCCCGCGTATAATGAGACCGTCACCAGCTACATTCAATTTTTCCTTGATCAATTTTACAATATTATCAATTTCATAAGAACCTGTTTCGAGTTTGACTAATTGATCGCCGTATTTAAAACTAGAATTTTTATCTTTAATCACATTTGGAATAGAATTAAAAGTCCACAAATTAACTAATCCAATTTCATATTCACAATTTCTATCTAATTCTATAACCTGCGGTAAATGTTCGTATAGATCGCTGCTTGTACCGGTCAGCGATATTACAGCCATAGCAGTACTTACCTCTGCTACTAAAAAGTTACAACTGAGCAGACAAGAATAACAAACACAGATGCCCGCAAATATTTGTATTAGGTTTTTGTATTTCATCAGCATTATAGAAAACGTTTACCCTTTTCTGTTTCTTCCAATAATTTACCAATTGTAATGGAGGTTGTAGGTTACCGATTGGATCAAAATAGAATACATTTATACCTTGTTTGTCATAGCACACCCAGTGTGTACCTTTTCCTGAATAATTATCCAAATTCACAATCGCCATCTCATTGAGACGAATTCTTTCTGGTAGTGTATCCTGCATATACACACCGCGCAATGGAATTTTCAATAAGTATGCCCACTTTTGTAGATCATGATCAGACAAAGCTTTATTGAGTTTTAAGTTCTCAATATTAACCGCATTCATGTTTTCCTATTCTTTTTCCGCCTACTTCTAGCTTCGCGTTTAACCGGTTTTGAATGAGTCTTCTTCCTTCTTCTCTTGCTTTTCATAGACGACAATAGACCGTGTGCGTTATGCGGAACCGTCGAAGTCGAGGAGTTTAATATTCTCCCACCAAAATATTCTGGGTATGGTCGGAGATAATATCCCCTTCCCTTTACATGATTTGTCAATCGCTTAATAGCTTCCCGTCGCATAGAATCACTATTCCTTTTTTTACCCACTCCTTCTCTTTTCTTTCTAGATGTTTTTCTCACTCCTTTCCTTCTTCTACCACTACTACTAGAAACATGTGGAATTTTCATTCCAGATCCAATTACCGACTTGGCTTTCATTGCCAAAGTAACTAAATACGCTAATACCTTCTGCTTGTAGTCTGTCTGAGGATTCTTGAATATCGACCAAGCGCTGTCAGCTAAAATTTTATCTGCTCGCGAACGTGTCAAATTATCAGACGAGCGCGAATAACTTATGTCATGAATTTTGCAAGCTTTATCGAGTGAATTAACTCCCGGATCACCTCTCTTAAGCCTTTTTTCTAGCTTTGTACCAGGCCCGCAGTACTGGTAAGAATCAAATTTACCCCAATTAAAATTATGTGGTAAATGCAATTCTCCAGGTAATGAATCTATTGTTTTATTAAGTAGGGTGGACGCCGCGCTACCCGCTCTATTCACAACACCTTTCGCAATGTTACCTAAGACAGATAATAAGCCGCTTCCTATTATTCCTTTCCTCGTTGTTGCTGTTTTTCTTCTTCCTCTATGCTTGCCAGATCTTGTTTGACTGTTTTGACAAACCATCTTTTCGTCTAGACAATCTCTAGAACACTAAGCTCATGTTGATCGCACCGCCCACCTACCTAGATAATTCTGCAAACATGTTTTGTTCTATCTATAAGCTTCTTCACATCTTCTTCTGTTTGACTTGCACAATTGTTAAGAATTTGATAAGAATTGTAAAAATTACATACGTGCGAGTAAGGTGAGAGTAAAGTCGAATACCAACTTTCAAGTTGATAATCAAACGATTTTGGTATATTATTATTTAAACCTGATCGAACACAGGCATTAATAAAGAAAAGTGTTTTATTTTTAGTTCTCTCCAAATCTAATAAGTGTTTAGAAAACCAATCTGATTCGGTATTATCTTTGTCGAGTAGTTGATAACTTGTATCTTCCTTTTTGGAAGATGGTGTATCATGATTGAAGCTAGAATTCATAGTTTCCTTTTCAAATAGTACAGCACTTTGATTGAAATTTAAGACGTTTTGCAAATTTGGTGTAAAACATTTTTGATTAACTAATTCGGAATAATTCAGATAAAGAAGAATTAGAATTGAAAGCCAATATGCTATGCACGTAAAGATGCAAACTATCTTAATCACATTTGCTGTTGATCTTACACAAACCAATTGCGGTCTATATTGATTCTCATTATCCTCCTCTGTGAGACTCATTGCTGCACACGTCTGCTTTGTTCGAATGTATACAACAGACTATGATCATAACCGGTTTCAGTACTCGCAAACATGTTCAAACATGCACATGAAAATCGTGTGCTTACCCGGCTATTTATAGAGAAAATTTCCAAACCGGGTTACAAAAAAAATAAAACATTTGATTTTCATGTGCATGTTTGAACATGTTTGCGAGTACTGAAACCGGTTATGATCATAGTCTGTTGTATACATTCGAACAAAGCAGACGTGTGCAGCAATGAGTCTCACAGAGGAGGATAATGAGAATCAATATAGACCGCAATTGGTTTGTGTAAGATCAACAGCAAATGTGATTAAGATAGTTTGCATCTTTACGTGCATAGCATATTGGCTTTCAATTCTAATTCTTCTTTATCTGAATTATTCCGAATTAGTTAATCAAAAATGTTTTACACCAAATTTGCAAAACGTCTTAAATTTCAATCAAAGTGCTGTACTATTTGAAAAGGAAACTATGAATTCTAGCTTCAATCATGATACACCATCTTCCAAAAAGGAAGATACAAGTTATCAACTACTCGACAAAGATAATACCGAATCAGATTGGTTTTCTAAACACTTATTAGATTTGGAGAGAACTAAAAATAAAACACTTTTCTTTATTAATGCCTGTGTTCGATCAGGTTTAAATAATAATATACCAAAATCGTTTGATTATCAACTTGAAAGTTGGTATTCGACTTTACTCTCACCTTACTCGCACGTATGTAATTTTTACAATTCTTATCAAATTCTTAACAATTGTGCAAGTCAAACAGAAGAAGATGTGAAGAAGCTTATAGATAGAACAAAACATGTTTGCAGAATTATCTAGGTAGGTGGGCGGTGCGATCAACATGAGCTTAGTGTTCTAGAGATTGTCTAGACGAAAAGATGGTTTGTCAAAACAGTCAAACAAGATCTGGCAAGCATAGAGGAAGAAGAAAAACAGCAACAACGAGGAAAGGAATAATAGGAAGCGGCTTATTATCTGTCTTAGGTAACATTGCGAAAGGTGTTGTGAATAGAGCGGGTAGCGCGGCGTCCACCCTACTTAATAAAACAATAGATTCATTACCTGGAGAATTGCATTTACCACATAATTTTAATTGGGGTAAATTTGATTCTTACCAGTACTGCGGGCCTGGTACAAAGCTAGAAAAAAGGCTTAAGAGAGGTGATCCGGGAGTTAATTCACTCGATAAAGCTTGCAAAATTCATGACATAAGTTATTCGCGCTCGTCTGATAATTTGACACGTTCGCGAGCAGATAAAATTTTAGCTGACAGCGCTTGGTCGATATTCAAGAATCCTCAGACAGACTACAAGCAGAAGGTATTAGCGTATTTAGTTACTTTGGCAATGAAAGCCAAGTCGGTAATTGGATCTGGAATGAAAATTCCACATGTTTCTAGTAGTAGTGGTAGAAGAAGGAAAGGAGTGAGAAAAACATCTAGAAAGAAAAGAGAAGGAGTGGGTAAAAAAAGGAATAGTGATTCTATGCGACGGGAAGCTATTAAGCGATTGACAAATCATGTAAAGGGAAGGGGATATTATCTCCGACCATACCCAGAATATTTTGGTGGGAGAATATTAAACTCCTCGACTTCGACGGTTCCGCATAACGCACACGGTCTATTGTCGTCTATGAAAAGCAAGAGAAGAAGGAAGAAGACTCATTCAAAACCGGTTAAACGCGAAGCTAGAAGTAGGCGGAAAAAGAATAGGAAAACATGAATGCGGTTAATATTGAGAACTTAAAACTCAATAAAGCTTTGTCTGATCATGATCTACAAAAGTGGGCATACTTATTGAAAATTCCATTGCGCGGTGTGTATATGCAGGATACACTACCAGAAAGAATTCGTCTCAATGAGATGGCGATTGTGAATTTGGATAATTATTCAGGAAAAGGTACACACTGGGTGTGCTATGACAAACAAGGTATAAATGTATTCTATTTTGATCCAATCGGTAACCTACAACCTCCATTACAATTGGTAAATTATTGGAAGAAACAGAAAAGGGTAAACGTTTTCTATAATGCTGATGAAATACAAAAACCTAATACAAATATTTGCGGGCATCTGTGTTTGTTATTCTTGTCTGCTCAGTTGTAACTTTTTAGTAGCAGAGGTAAGTACTGCTATGGCTGTAATATCGCTGACCGGTACAAGCAGCGATCTATACGAACATTTACCGCAGGTTATAGAATTAGATAGAAATTGTGAATATGAAATTGGATTAGTTAATTTGTGGACTTTTAATTCTATTCCAAATGTGATTAAAGATAAAAATTCTAGTTTTAAATACGGCGATCAATTAGTCAAACTCGAAACAGGTTCTTATGAAATTGATAATATTGTAAAATTGATCAAGGAAAAATTGAATGTAGCTGGTGACGGTCTCATTATACGCGGGAATAATAATACTATGAAAATCGAAATCTATTCTGATAAACCGATTGATTTAACTCATAATGATTCAATTGGCAAAATAATGGGTTTTAATCAAGAAGTCTTAGCACCGCTTATTTGGCATTATTCCAGAAGACTTGTTTCAATATCCAACATTACAACAATCGAAGTTTCATGTAATTTGGCGTGTGGGAGTTATAGTGATGGAAAAGAAAAACACACCATTTACGAGTTTCTTCCAAGAGTTCCTCCAGGATATTTAATTAATGAATCACCAAATCCAATTGTTTATGTACGTTTAAATACGCACAAGTTTCAGAGCATTAATGTGAAAGTGACGGACCAGAACGGTTCATTAGTCGATTTCAGAGGAGACAGATTAACGGTTAGATTACATATTCGAGAGAAGAAGAAGAAGAAGAAGTAAAATGGGTTTCATTGTATTCAACCCGTATTCGGCTCGCTGTAGCTATAGCGAATATGAAAATAGTGATCTTAATGGAAAGAGGACAAGGATGAAAAGGAAAGGGAAGAGAAAGGTTCAAAAGAGTGTTAGTAGAGTTTCACATTCCGCCGTGTTAACATCTAAAAACGCAAAGATTTTAGAGAAATTAGGATTCCAAGTGAATTGGAATAATGTCGTCAACAGCGGCAATAAGTGAGATCTTAGATGTTGAAAGGCAAATACATTTTTTTAACGAGATAAAAAGTCTAGAGTACCATTCCCACGGTCCCTATGCAAACCAAAGATTATCAAATTCTGATGAGATAAGAATCCCAATTAATTCGCAAGATAACTATAGCCTACCATGCAGATCGTTCCTACTTATTGAAGGTGAAGTTAAGTGTAAAAAGACTGCAATAGGTGTAGACGGTGTGAGTAACATTATAGATGCACAGTATAAACTAGTAAGTAATGCAATCGGGTTTATGTTTGATGAAATAAGATATGAGTTGGCTGGTCACCCTGTAGCAAAGTCGCGTCTTGTAGGTCTCACAAGTACTATTAAAGGTTTACTGTTGAAAAGTGTGTTTGATAAAAATACTTACCATTTGGCCGGTTTCGACAGGGAGGGGTATACTCTAACCGAAAACAAGTTCAGTTTTTGTATTCCATTAAAATTACTTTTAGCTTTTTTTGAAGATTTTCAACAAATTATATTAAATCTGAAACAAGAACTCGTACTGTTAAGATCGCCGTCGGATATTAATTGCATCGAATCGGCAACTGGTTCAAGTGTTCAGATAGACATTACAAAATTACAGTGGAAAGTGCCATACTTACAACTTGAAGATCATGTACGCCTTAGGTTTTTACGCCTACTTGATAGCGATCGTCCGTTAAAACTTGCTTTTAGAAAATGGGAAATTCACGAATATCCTGTTTTACCGACAACAAAAGTACACAGTTGGACAATTAAAACCGCTTCGTATTCAGATGCGCCGAGATTTGTAATTTTAGCCTTTCAAACAGATAGAAAATTGAAATATAATTCTACAATGGCTAAATTTGACCTGTGCGAGTTGTATAATGTAAAATTGTATTTAAATTCTGTTTACTTTCCCTATGATAACCTTCTCGGTAACAAACAGTTAATGTATAGAATGTTTTTAGATTTTGCAGGAAGCTATTCTAATTCGCCGGTAAATTCTGAACATGGGAATGAAATTGATTTTAGTACATTCACTAAAGATACACCGATTATGGTGATTGACTGCTCACACCAGACAACAACTTTAAAGAGTTCAGTAGACGTCAGACTTGAGTTTGAATTTGGAAAAGATGTGCCGGCTGCAACTGCTGCTTATTGTATTTTAATAAGCGATAATGTTGTAGAGTATACACCATTAACATCTATGGTGAGAGAGGTGCAGTAGTTTTTCCGATAGAGTGCAGCAGGTAGGCTATATAAGTTGGAGTGGGTAGGTTTTATGTCAGTAGGTGAAAGGCCATGCTATCGAGTGGAAGTTCGTCATCGTGTGACTCTCTATTGCAATCAACTTCTTCAACCTTACTTCAAGATTATCTAGTTGGGAAAGAAGAGGATATCTACGAGCGATTACCATCTTGCTATACCGGCGATTTATTGTCAGGATTAGAAGACATGGGTGAAATTTGTTCTTCGAAACCGTCGAGGAAACTGTATTCGGAAGCGGCAGCGCAGTGTGATCTAGACAAGGAGGTTGAATGTGCGCGGGTGGAAGAAGAGGAGGAGGAGGAGGAGGAGGGGGAAGTGAGTGATGGATATTCGAGGAAGAACAAACGTGGAAGTGATGATTCGTTCGCTGTTGTTGAGTTTCACGGTTTCAAGGATGAAAATAATCAGTTCATTTTAAAGGAATTTGCGATGATTGATCCAAAAAATACTTACATTATTCTACATTTTAAACCACCATTTCCAAAATCAGAGCTATCATGGAAGACATATCGCGAAGTGTGTTGGTTGGAATTTTATCATCATAAAATAAAATGGGAATTGGGCGAAATCGATTATTCTGATGATACAATAAGAGCTTATCTTAGAAACTATGATAGAATATACACAAAGGGTGGAGAAAAAGCAGAGTTTTTGAAGAAATTTCACAATAAAGTTGAAACAATACCAGATAATTTTGAAAGACCTGATTATAGAAAGTTCTCTAGTTGTTGGACTTTTGATGCTTGCAAAATTCATAATAAGATTGCCGATGGTAGGTGCGCATTATTCAGTGCTAAACACTATTTATCATCAATGTTGTGTAAAGCGGAGGAGAGAGGAATTGATCGGAAAATAGATTATTTGTGCGAGGGGGATAGGATGAAAAGTATGAAGACATGTCCATTTTACACCAAGGAGAATAAACGCAAGTATGCACGCCAAGGATTCTATTATAATGGAGAGGAAGTGGTTTGTGTATGGTGTGGATATCAATTGTACTTGCACAGGGCGAGAATCTGCAATCTAACAAGCGATGTTGCTAATCCGGTGAATTTTTCTGTTCTTTTACCACTCATATAAATACTTGAATGCAAACAGAAATTGCTTAGTATTGTGTAGTAAGCCAACAGTGTTGCTATGGATCCAAGCAAATGGTTAAGTGCTGATAGTGAATTGGAATCAAAATTACAAAACTATATTGATTGGTTTGAAGTGTGTGAAGAGGCTATCGCAAAAACTAAAAGTAAAGGAGGTGATGTTGAATTTGCAAAACAATTAAAGGCGATTTTTCTAGATACTGTCGATATTAATGAAATAAGTGATTATCTACGTTATTACAGACCGTTGAAATTAAGCGTTTATAAACTATTACAAATTGAAGATCAAGTGTTGCGCAATATGTGAAACAAAAGGTTATTGACTGCTCACAGACATGTTTTAACATGTCTGTCCTTGAGCGGAGAAGAAATCTGGTGGTGGGGATAAGGAAACCGGCGGCGGGTGATTGCAGGCGGCAGCATATTTTTCATCATTACCAGTTTTTCGCCGGTCGAGTACAGTTGTGCTTTTCTCAACCGCCATGTATCAGCAGCGACAACAGCAGCAGCAGCAGCAGCAGCAGCAGCAGCAGCAGGAATCGCGTCCATTCAGTTTGACTAGATTCAATGAGACATCGCGGGAGAATATTCCTATTGTACAAATACATGGATTGAAATCTGACTTTAGTTATCCTATTCAAAAAGCAAGGTTAGCTCGCACACAATTTGGAACAAGAATTATACTGCGATTATATGAAATTAATAATCATGGCGGACATTCGTACTTTGATGTATATTTGCCGGAAAAGTTTCTATCCGAGTTGAATGCTCAAACTTTGGAAAGTTTCAATAGCGGGAGATATGTTATGAGATGTATTCATCAGGAGGACAAACCATCGCTGATTCTTCTGGATAATGCAGCATGTTAGAGCAATGTGGAAGATAGTGGTATAGGCCTGTTTCTTAGCTGAATATAAAATGAGATTTCTATATTAGACTATTATGAATATTTTTCACAGTAGTCTAGTGTAGAAGCGAAATCAATGTTTCAGTTTTGAGATGGGGAAGCGCTTTAAGCTAACGCCTGCAGCTTCGTACAGCACAAAGATGGAGCTAGTTAAACCTGATGGCAAACTGTCAAGTTTAATTAAATTCATCCTCCTGTCGGGTGGAAAGCGAAGCAATAAAAGTGAGTATATAGGATAAGTAGACTGCAGTATAGGCCTGTTTCTTAGCTGAATATAAATTGAGATTTTCCATATTAGACTATTATGAAAAATATTTTTTCACAGTAGTCTAGTGTAGAAGCGAAATCAATGTTTCAGTTTTGAGATGGGGAAGCGCTTTAAGAGTGCTAACGCCCGCAAATTCTTACGGCAAAAAGATGGAGCTAGTTAAACCTGATAGCAAACTATCAAGTTTAATTGAATTCATCCTCCCGTCGGGTGGAAAGAGAAGAATATATAATATTAGATAAGTATTGCATTTGATTTAGTATAAGTTTGTTAGAGCTACAGTTAGGTAGTAGTAGCAGCACGCAGTGAGAGCTTCTTTAAAACATAACCTTAAAAATGTCTCAATGTTTTAGTTTTGCAAAGTTCAAGAAATTATCCAGATTGTTAATGGGTATAAGTTTGGATGAGTTTAAAGAGCTAGCTAATAGTGTAAAATTCTCACAATATTGTGTTGAAAATGTTAAGAAAGATAAGGATGATTATGATGATAAGGTGTCATCTGATAGCGATGACTCATGGAAAAATTCTAGTTCAAAATATTCTATCCTCTCTGAAATTTATGAGCTCTTAGATATTGTAATTGAGGAACGTGGACATTTTCACTATGGATGTAGCAATGATCATCCCATTACTACAATTACAGATTCTAATCAGTTGTGGGAAGTTATTTTCGATCTGGCAGAGCTGAAATGTATCAGAAAGGGCTAACATTGTTAGATTGATGGTAGAGTATGTTTTTCACAACAGTTAGGCTCAAGTAATTTCAGATTTTTAGTTACATCATGTCTGTAGACAGGTTCGGACGTGTTTCACGCGGTAAACATATTATTGATAGTGAAAAACAAATAGATGAACTTAAGAAAACAATTTTGACTAGATCAAATTTTGATAAAGAAAAAACAGCTTTAGTCTCAACTGACTATCTTCATTCGAGTTTGAAAATAATTATCGAAGAAGCAAAGGGGCAAAGAGAAAAACTGCTCAGTAAAGATGAATTCAATAAAGAGAAAAAAGATAATTTACTGACTAGAACAGAATTCAAAAATGAGAGAGAAAAGCTGCTTAGTAAGGAAGACTTCAAAAAAGAGAAAAAAGATAATTTACTGAGTAGAACAGAGTTCAAAAATGAGAAAGAGAAACTGTTTAGTAAAGATGACTTTAATAAAGCTAAGAAAGATATTTTACTGACTAGAACAGAATTCAAAAATGAGAGAGAAAAACTACTCAGTAAAGATGACTTTAATAAAGAGAAAAAAGATAATTTGCTGAGTAGAACAGAGTTTAAAAAT
The DNA here is from genome assembly GCA_948455865.1 of Conomelus anceps. Lineage (NCBI taxonomy): Eukaryota > Metazoa > Arthropoda > Insecta > Hemiptera > Delphacidae > Conomelus > Conomelus anceps. Next base: position 22,842,318 of record OX418216.1, read on the forward strand.
GAGAAAGCCGGATTTGTCTCCTTTGAAAATCTTAACACAAGTATAAAAGTATTAGAAAGCCTTTTAATCGATTATGTACATAATAGTCAGGATTACAAGAATTATTTAAATACTATAATGTATCGATATGCTTATCATTTGATAGGAAAGTGTCTAATAGCTATGAGAACTTTCAACTGGGAGGAATTGGAAAGTCGTGGGCTTACACTAGAACATTGTGTTGATGAGTTTTTTCGTAGGATTAATATGTCAGAGCCAGAGGTTAAATATGATGCTAACCAGTTTCCAACACCAGAGCAACAACGGTTAATAAATCGTTATAAAAACTACTCATAAAAAGATTTTTTAGACAAAGAAAGTTCTAGCAATGAGAGAGATAGGACTTCCATTTTATAGGTGATGGAGGTGGAGGAGGCAATTCAAAATGGCTGTTAACATAGTTATTTATTTTTTTCTTTCCTAACCTTACCCCCACACAGTGCGGGCTTGAATGATGTCTAAAAAAAAAAGAAAAATTCATGCAGTACAGGTTTGGGCGAAGCCTAAAAAAAAGAGAAAAAGTGGAAACAATTCAAAATGGCTGTTTTCATGTAGTACAGGTTTGGGTGATGCCTACAAAAAGAAAATGGCTGTTTTAAACAAGGTTATTTATTTTTATCTCCTAACCTTATCCCCCCACCTAAAAAAAAGAAAAATTCATGCAGTACAGGTTTGGGCGAAGCCTAAAAAAAAGAGAAAAAGTGGAAACAATTCAAAATGGCTGTTTTCATGTAGTACAGGTTTGGGTGACGCCTACATAAAGAAAATGGCTGTTTTAAACAAGGTTATTTATTTTTATCTCCTAAACTTATCCCCCCACCCAAAAAAAAAGTGGAAACAATTCAAAATGGCTGTTTTCATGTAGTACAGGTTTGGGCAAAACCTACAAAAAAGGAAAAAGACCGTGGGCGCGCGCGCCATTTTCCTTTGGACAGGGGCAGGGGGGGCTTGAAGGGGGATAGGTCCAGGGGGCTTGAGGGGGGGTAAACGGGTCCCCCACTCCAACATGTGCAGCCAATGGCGTGCCTCAAAAATTTACAAAATGGCCGACTCCCCCCTAAAGGGGCGCGGTCTTCTCCCATTGGCCAGGGGGGGGGCGTGGCCTAAGGGGGGTGACCTTGAAATGCAGGCCTGTGATTGGTTAGGCCGTTCCTGCAATACCACACTACTTCAGACTACCTTTAATAAATAGATCAGACTCTCAATTAGGCATAACAAAAATACCTACTTTAGAACTTAATGAAATTCTTGTAAATATTATTGATAAAAATTTTTGCGAATTAGAATACTTTTCCGATACTGACAAAGAAGTAAATATTGAATGTCTTGAAATAGAAGAGTGTGAATTAATAGATCATTCTCCCTCTGAGAATTCACTAACTCATGAAGAAATTTCAGATATTATTCGTCTGGACCATATAGATCCAAGTGACAAAGCAGAAATTGTCAATTTAGTTCATGAATTCCAAGATATCTTAAAACTCGAAAATACTTTACTAACTGCCACTCATTTGTTAAAACACAAAATTGAAACAACTGATGACTCTCCTGTTTATACAAAAAATTATCGATATCCTGTAGCTTTCAGAAATGACATTAAAATTGAAGTTCAAAAATTACTAGATGGAAAAATCATCAGACCATCCAACTCACCTTATAATTCCCCTCTTTGGGTAGTACCAAAGAAATTAGATTCTTCTGGTAAACGCAAAGTGCGTCTTGTCTTGGACTACAGAAAATTAAATGAGAAGACAAAGAGTGACAAATTTCCCCTTCCAAACATAGAAGATCTTTTTGGAAAAATTGGTAGAGCAACTTATTTCTCTAGTTTAGACTTAGCGTCAGGCTTCCATCAACTTGAAGTTGAAGAAGCTGATATTCCCAAAACTGCTTTCAGCACAGAAGAAGGACATTATGAATTTGTTAGGATGCCATTCGGATTGAAGAACGGTCCTCCTAGCTTTATGCGCGCTATGAATATAATTTTTTGTGACACACCAAACGCTCTAGTCTACATGGACGACATAATCGTATTTTCAGACTCATTCGAAGAACACCTTAAAGACTTGAGACGAGTATTCAAAAAATTAAGACAATACCAGTTGAAAATTCAATTAGACAAAACAAATTTTTGTAATATGGAATTATTATTTTTAGGACACATTGTATCTAAAGACGGAATTCGTCCTAATCCCGCTAAAATCGAAGCTGTTTCAAAATTTCCAATTCCTAAGACTGTCAAGGAAATTAAACAATTTCTTGGTATGACCGGCTTTTACAGAAAATTAATTAAAAACTACGCAAAAATCGCCCAACCACTTACCAGAGCATTGAGAAAAGATGAAAAAATTGATATTAATAATTCTGAATATAAAAAAATCATTCAATAATTTAAAGCAAGCCCTTTGTAATTCTCCTATATTAACGTTTCCTAATTTTGATAAAACTTTTACTTTAACAACCGATGCCTCTAATTTTGCTATAGGTAGTGTTTTGTCTCAAACAATAAACGGTACCGAACTTCCAGTATCATATGCATCTCGTACACTCAACAGAGCTGAATGTAATTTACCTACTATAGAAAAAGAACTTCTAAGCATAGTATGGAGCATAAAACATTTTCGTCCTTACTTATATGGTAGGAAATTCATAGTCAAAACTGATCATAAACCCCTTGTATGGCTCAGAAATTTGAAAGAACCAAATTCTAAACTTTTGAGATGGAAATTACTCCTCGAAGAATATGACTTCACAGTTGAATATTTGAAAGGAAAATCCAATGTTGTCGCTGACGCATTATCCCGAAATCCAGTTAACGTTTCTGAAGTTTTAAATAATGAGATAGTAGATTTTAACACTTTAAATTAACTGAACTTGATTCCCAAGACATAGTTCCTTTAAATTCTCCAACAAACTCTCTTGATGAACCAATGGATGAACCTATAGATTTAGATAGAGTACTAGCAGAATTTTTTCCAAATCAAGATAATCAAGATAATGAAGAAATAAATCTTCCACAAAATAATGATGACAATGACTCATTAGTAACGATTCATTCACAAGAATCCTCCGACGATAGAGCTGCTATAGTGACTGATAATTCACCTATCAATAAAGAAAAATACCAAATTGTTTTAAAGCGTGGAAAATTTAGTATCCAATTTATGAAAGTTTTCAATAAAAATCGAGTTAACATTACTGTTTCATCGAAAAACGATATTTCAAGTAATATAGAAAAATTAAAAACATACTTCCAACCTGATCTCACTTATGGAATAATATTTGAAATTCCTAATAAAAAGTTCCAACCCACAGCAGACAGTTTACTTAATTTCTTGATCGAAAAATTAAAAGAAGTAAGCCTAACAACCAGATTCAAAATATATCAAACTAAATTGTCAGACGTTACAGACTCTGAGGAACAAAAACTATTAGTTTCTACCTATCACGAAGGAAAAACATTCCACAGAGGAATAAACGAAAATTATCTAAAATTAAGACGAAATTACTATTGGCCCACAATGCACCGTGATGTAACTAATTATGTAAATAATTGTCCGACATGTCTTCGCACTAAATACGATCGTAGACCTGTTAAAATTCAATATCAAGTAACACCAACACCATTGAGACCTTTTGAAAAAATCCAAGTAGATGTATTTTCATTTGAATCCAATAAAGTTGTAACAACAATTGATTTATTTTCTAAATTTTTCCAAGCTTTCATAATTGATAGTGTGAATGGCCCATCAATAACCAAAGCCTTAAAAGAATATATTTCAAAATATCCGATTCCAGAAACCATTTCCATGGATGGAGGAAAAGAATTTGACAATGCTCTAGTTAGACAATTACTAGCATTATATGAAATAACACCACATTATACTTCTGCAGGACACCCTGATAGTCAAGGCTCAATAGAACGAGCACACTCTACACTTGTCGAATTACTCACTGGACTTGGAACTGAAATGCCACAAGCAACCTTTAAAGAAAAATTAGATCTTGCTCTGATAACTTATAATAATTCTCTAAACTCAACCCATCAAATGACTCCTTTGGAATTGACCTTTGGTAAATTTAAACATTTTAATTCATTAGAGAAAACTCCTGTCCAAATAACAGAAGAATTAGCAGACAGATATTTCCAAGAGTTAGAAACTTTTCGAGGCTTAGTGAAAAATAAAACAGACAAAGAAAAGCAACAGAGAACTGAAAAATTGAACAAAAATCGAGAGGAACCTCCAAAATACCCAGATGACGTTAGATTTGTGAGGAGCATTCAAAATAAAAAATATCTCCCTAAATATTTTGAAGCGAAAGAAATTGGTAAAAATATTTATCAATCTCGCAGGAGAACCCTTAAATTGCATCCCAATAGGTTGAAACGACCTAGAAAAGTAAAAATGAAACGAATTGTTACAGATGATAATACGGCTTCTGATACTAATCCCTCTCCTACCCCTGGTACAAGCGTACGAGTTAGTGGATCTGACTAACACCGCCGGAATAATACCAGTGGAAATTGAACGACATATGTATATAAATGATACTTTTACCTTTTTACATTACTCTAATATAACTAGTATTAAGACAGAGATCGATAATCTATCCGACTCTATAGATAGGCTACAAAATGTGTCATCTTATCAATTAAAAAAACTTATCATTCCTTTCATGCAATTGCGTGATAATCTCGTTGAAAAAGTAAGTCTATTGTTTCCAAAGTCTTCATCATCTCGTAAAAAGAGAGGACTCTTTAATGGCTTAGGAAATGCTATATCATGGATAACTGGCAACATGGACGCAGATGATAAAAAACACTATGATAAGATAATTGATAGATTAGAATCAAATGAACAAGTACTTATTGAAAATGAGAGGAAAAGCATCGTTGTAAATAATAAATTAGTTGATAAGTTTAATGATGATTTGAAAGTAATTAATAGTAATAATGAAATTATTAAGAATGTGACTTTATTGCAATCTACTGTATTGAATCAAATCCTAGCTGTATTTCTTATTAATCTTAATCTTGAATTAATGGAATTAAAAGTGAACACATTGTTAGATAGTATTGAATTTTGCTACAATTCAAAAATTCATTACTCTATTATTCATATAAAAGACTTTGAAAATATAACAAGTTCCCACAGAGGTAATGTTGCAAGTGACAATATTGAAACATTATGGAAACTCAGCTCAGTTCATTGTACTATCTCACAGAATTTTATAACGTACTTTATTTCTGTTCCAAAGAAAAGCGCATTGTTTGAGACTTTCCGTATGATAGAATATCCTGTAATTCTCGACAACTATTGTTATAGTATAAGTGTCAGCGAGAAAATTGTTTCCGTATCTGAATCAGGCTTAATAGTATTAGACCAATGTCTACATGACTATGATGCCTCTTATTGTAAAACTATACGTTATGTCAATGACTCTTGTATTCTAGATATATTAGCAAATAATGACTTGACCAATTGTCAAAGATTCACTATTGCGAATCCGACTCCATTCATTCGATATGATGAAGTCTGTAATTGTATTTATGGATATGGTCAATCCCATATCAGAATCAATAATGATAAAATAAATCCGTCAAAAACATTTCTCATTCATTTGAAGCAAGGTGACCAGATGAAAGACCAACGTCTTCCATCCACTTTCAAAACTTCAAAATCTTTTAAGCTTACGAATATTCCTGAGAAAATTGAAATGATTTCAAACGATATAAATAATTTGAAGAAAGTGTCTTTTTTGGAAAAGCAGAATTCCAATTTAAATGATTTATCAATGTTTAATGAAGGAAGTACTCAACATTTGTATTTCTTATTATTTGTTATTTTAATGATTATTTTAGTTGTAATTTTGTTATTTTATTATTGTCGAATTTTAAAGCCTAATTATAATGTATCTTTACCGACTAGTTCTCCGCAAGCCCCCACTACTTTGATTTATGCTATACCTAAACCTTAAGGTCAAACATCGAGGACGATGAAAAATTTTGGGGTGGAGGAGTTATAGATGTATTAGTGTAGTAGTGCTAAATCAGCATTATCATAGTTAATAAAAGTTCTCACGGCCTGCGCGCCGTGCTTAGTCCGTTCCAGTCTCTCTTCACTGAACGACGGGGCTATGTCCGTCGGGTCAGCAATAAAATTTATCTTTTTAAAAACTTAATCAATTATTCGACAATCCTATCTTACGTAGAAAGCTTGTTTCAGATCCTTGTTTGAGCTTGAAAATTGAATTCTAAACAAGTGCATAATTTTATTTATACTTAATAATTTGATGATAATCTCTTATGGTTGTACATCAACTTATCTGCAAACCCTTCCACTGTTATTTCTATCCTACTTAGTAAATCCTTTTTAAACCCTAATTAAGCCCTCTTTCCAGGTGGAATTTTTCCTCTGTTAACCTTATATGATCACTTTTTGTAACTTGCTTCTTTTTTATCTTCTTCCAACTTATTATATTGTACAGTTCATTTGAATAATTATTTCAAAATATATAACTTATTTAACATCAGGATATTAAATAAATAATGTTTCTTTTTTAGTTTTTCTTATTTTCTTCTATCTCTCATTTAAAATAGGTTTATTTTATAGACTCCCTCCAGCGGTCCACAGGTTGCATCTTGTTTGCTGGATTGTATTTTCTCTTAAGTTTAATTTTTTTTCATATTGCTTTTTTTTAATGAATTATAGGCCCTATTTCTGGATTTAATATAGCTTTTCTGTAGATAAGAAAAAAAACACTGTATATTGCCATTTTTCTTTTGAGGATAAAATCTATCTATCTATCTATCTTTTTTATTGCGGATGATGCCCACATGAGTCTGGAGACTTGTGCGTGGGTAATGAGATGAATGGGTGTATGATGAGAAACATCCATGGCTGACTGAAATTCGAACCCAAGGCTGCAGGAAGCAAAGCCAGCCAGAGCCTTATTTTATCACAGACAAACGCTCTAACCAACTGCGCTAAGAGAGCCGCCTGTTTATGCTATGTTCCCGACATCACAATTCAACTGAATCGGGCAACCTGTAAATAAAATATAACAAGCTGCAAGCTGATGAAGGATTTTCTGACAAGGAGAAATGAAGTATCCGAGACTATAATTTACTATTATTACTATATTATTTGTCTTACAATAAAGCCAACGTACATCCTACATCACTTATAATCTATTTACCATTTACAAAATACTTCTTATCAAGTGGTAAGAGAGTTACTTATTTCACCTGCCAGTATAACCAATGAGACTATAAGGAAAATTATATTTTTCCCTTGAAAAATATTTAAAAATATTCTCGTTTTTCTTAGTAACTTGATAATATTCGAAATAGAACTATTTACATTATTGAAAGCAAACACTTTCTGCTATCAAATTTTATCATGAAATTCAGTAGCAATTGAGAAAAACAAATTACAATAGGTTAAGTTATGCAGTCTAATAGCTAGTGCATTTTCTAGTTTTTCAATACATTTATTTTCGTTTCGAAATTTAGTCAATGATGATAGTTTAAAACGATTATTTGGAGATTAACAATAATTATTTTTCAAATGATTTTCCTAACTGAAAATATATTTACGACTGATTGATAGTAGCCTATTGGTATTATATTATGTACAAAATTTTACATGAATATAATCATTTGTAAATTTCTTGAATTTACAAAATTTCAATCCGAACTCAATATTAATTAAGTCAACTTGGAATTTGCATTATTATTTGTGTATATTTATCATATTGTTGATAAAGCCGACATAAATCTTTAGACTTGAGTGTGAATAATATGGTGACTTATCATATAATTACATCATTAATGGTGAATCTACACTATTACTGGTTTTCGAACTAGCGGGTAAGTGATTGCGTCATCTCATTGCAGCCGGTCACCCTTCCAAGCGTATTCCCGAGCGCCCGTGACCGAACATCATGATCGCATCGACACCACGCTCAGCGAGCGGCCAATCGCTTCTATTGCATAAATGAACCCTGAGATTCATGAGCTATCCGGTCCACGTCTGAAGCTATAATGTAATACACATAATAACTATGTGACTATTAGATTTTTTGACAATGCTACTGTGATCTTCAACTAAAAAATTTTTTATTTATTATTTTGACATTGAAAATAATGAACTTTACTATGCTTTGATTTGTCGACAATGCCTAAAATTATGGAATCATTTTGATGTCCATTAACAATAAATAATATTCTTCCAAGTCTATTTTCAGATACATTTGAATGAAACATTCTTGTAGACTTTTCTTTCCTCATATTTACTTTCAATGTTTTTCTTAGTCATTGTCAGGCTAGGAAGACCTAGCTTTCCTGCGCTAAGGTTCACGTTTACAGGTTTCTCATTTTTGATTTCATATTATGCATACAATACTCGGACAAGCGTACTATATTGGACAAGTTTCTTATTCCCTTCACATTCAGAGTTTTTTATTTGTACATATTTAAGAGAATACCTCTTTTCAATTTCTTCTTTATGAATGCTGGTAAATATAGTAAAGGTGACATCTCTTCCACAATGAACAAGATTCGGAAAATGCTACCTAATCCATACTTTCCAGTTTATACTATCCCTATTCCTCATAATAATTTGAATAACAGTATAATGGATCGAAGCATAATGAGAGAATTTTATAAATATTGAAATATCAATTAGAAATGAAATATTAATGCTTTCAAACCGTTCAATTACATAGAAAGTTCTAGAAAATCTGTAAAAGCGGTTCATATTTTCAGAGATTAATAATAATACAAACTCCATAGTTCTTGATTAAATTAAACAAACCCTCACATCTATGACAATTTTTATACTTAGACCTTCAGAAAACCTACTTATCGATAAATCAATACAGCCTACTCATTAGTAATAAATATGGTAACTATATAGATAGAATCATTCCAAAATCAACATTTAACAATGGAATAGTATAACAGGTAACAATATTCACATAAATTAATTGTAAACAGAAAAAGTATTGACATAAAAAACAGTTTTAATATCCTCTTTTGGAAACAAAGAGATTGAATTCTAATTAGAAACGAGGTACATTCATAATGTATGCAACAAACATGTTCCTTATAATGTTACAAACTCCATCCCTGGACAATAATAGCAATCCTCTATTATTTATACTAATTAATTACAATTATTATATTTATAAAGTTTCTTAACATCTAGTAATTTACAGAAAAAACAGAAGCACATTTATTTACAATAGGGTTCAAAACTACTTAGTGTTATTTGTCATTAGTAACTATGCATAATAAATATCAGGAATCTTTTTTGTCATAGGATAGAATAGTAGGCCAATTCTGTGTAGGATTCTGATGCTATTAATAATAATGTGTCATAGGCTGATACCATTATCTTGATATGAATGTGGAGGAGTGGCTGTGGTAATAATGTGAAAGTGCATTAAAAGTATGTCGTATGTAAATACATGTATGTAGAGTCTTCAAACAGTTTTAAATAAATTTAAATAAATGGAGATGCTTGGGAGTTTTTTTAAATTTGAAATATTGTCTACTGATTTCTTTGTAACTAAAATTTTGGTTTGGATTGAGCTGGAACAGATTCGTGTGCAGTATACAAATTAGTGAACAATATACATATTGGGTAATAGAAGTTATAGGTATTAGTGATGAGAACCGCTAGAAAGTGATAGATATTATAAATATTTCAATAATGACGACCAAGCAATGGAAGTAGATCTCGGCTTTTAAAATAATGTTTTAAAATAATATTGGCAATAGGATATTAGAGAGTTTGGTCAAAACTACGTTAACGATGATACTGATGCTTACCTGAAAACTCTATGCATCTACCTGCTCTCGATACAGGGCGCTATAAAGCAGGCAGATGCATAGCGGGTTCAGGTTAGCATAAGCGTCATTGTGTTTTTTCAAAGACAGCTTTGCAAAATCTCTTTGATCTATCGAAAGACTGAAAACAAAAATGGGCTTACAAATATGCATGAATGTCCAGGAATTTGATTACTAAATATGGAGAATACCAATGAAATGTTGTTCTTGAAAAAGTTGTTGAGCCAAGAATTTGTGAAAAGTAGCAGATATCCCTGAACACCAATACAACCAAGGGCGGTCCCAGGGGGGGGGGGGGGGTTATGGGGGTCACTATCTACCAAAATTGGTAATTGATAGGAAGGAGGGGCAATCTCGCAAAAAAGGTAAAAAAAAAACCCATTTGTGACCCCCCCCCCCCCCCAATACCAAGCTAAGACCACTCCTGAATACAACACACTAGAGAAGTTTACTATTGGAACAATATGAATTTCAATAGAAATTATTCACAAGAAGTCTATACATTCAGGCCAGAAAATATAGAGTATTATTAGGGTGAGACTATTTGCCTATTTATGAGAAGAATAAAGCACATATAAAACAAATGTAGTTCACTCTTACCAAGCAGGATATTATGGTAAATTAGCTTTCTGATTTCAATATCAATAAGATTTGTTCATTCTAATTTAGCTAGATTGTGAAGAAAATGATTAATCTTACAATGATTGCAAATACTGATATGTATCAAACACTTCTGACATGGTTAAAATTTCATCATAAAATGTTCTATTTCTAAATGAAGCCGAAATAGTTGTATTTTATTGGATATTACAAATCTGTTCAAAATAGTAAGTTATATAGGAATCATTCATTCATCTCAATCAGTCAAATAATTATGCAGATTCGATAAAAATAGAATGAAACGATATTAACAACTTAGAAGATTGTAAAGTCAAAGCAGTAATGAAAAGGACTTTCTACTAGAAAGACTTTGCGCTAGAGTTATTTGAGGAAATTAAGAATGTTACCGTAATTTCCTTTCTCAACCTATTGTTGAGAGAACATTAAGTTAATCATAACAATGTCAAGATGAAGAACAGAATATTTTAAACATTATTAAAACGTATGCTAATAATCCATCTTTGCTTTCCTTTGGATACAGAAAAACTCAGGTTAGTTGGTCGTTTCTATGCTAGATGGCTTCAATCATACTGTGCGACATTGAAACATGTATAGCATTTAACAAAATACATTTTGCGGTAAGTTTCTACATGAAAAACTATTCAACATTAAACAATATTTTTTCGTGTAGCCTATTACTGAGTGTATGATTGAAAAAAATTATTATAAGTGGTGTCAGTTTATAAAGAAGTTATAGTGTTGAAACTCTAATATGATGCACTGTGATCAGTGTCTCAAACTACTGTTTTCTGAAACTAAACACTGAATCAACTATACAAACAAACTTAATTATTATGATATTGTATTTGTGTATTATAGCGGCTAAGTTGTATGAATATGATAGACATATTGAACTGGTTGAACCAAGAAACCATTAAATTATGATGTTGAAGATCCATCTTGTTTCTACTAATATGTAATAAAAACTTAAAAACGTGAGTTAATTTCCACTTAAAAGTGTTTTTTAAGTTTTTATTACCATTAAATTGATTGAGATAACATTTTTAATGGACTAGACCAAAGTCTCTAGCTATTAGTTAAAGAAAAAGTAAATTCATATATAGATGCATTGATATCAATATAATGATTGACATTATTAATCTCAATTAGATGGTTTCTTTGATGACTGCGGCACAGAATCAATGATTTGAGAATTATTACAATAGAAAAATAATAATTAAAAGATTCAAATCAGGGAATAAATTGTTACCGTACTATCTCTAAAATTTTGTAGAGAAACTTAATTAATTCAGACACCATGAAAAATTCAAATCATAAAATTGGTATTGGTACCATTTATCTATAATTTTTTGTAGACCAAAATTAGACTAGAATAATGTGGACCATAATTTTTAAACAAAAACTTTGTTACCAAGTGCATCATATTGACATGCATTAATATAATTTATTCGCATTAATTGATATCACGTTCAGCTCTGACATAAGCTATAGATGATACAGCTGTCGAATTCTGTATCATACTTGGATGTTACAAGACAACTGTGTCATAACCAATTTCAGTATCATTAATTATATCGATGATACAAGATACAATTGTATTGAAGCTGAAAATACTCATCTCTGGTTGACTCATAATGAGCAAATAATAATTGATTTGTTCCAGCTTGTATTGCGGAACGTGATAGAATAATGTATGTCTACCTAGACCCATAAAATATTATCAGAGAAATTATTGAATTGCTCAAGTATTTTTTCAATGGAGGTAGAAGTTATTTTGAATAAAAAATAATAGCCTTGAATTGATGCTGGGGCCAAAAACGATACTAGGATGACTTATCAGAACAAGTTCAGCAATGATGAAGGATTATATTTCAGCTCTAAAAAAAGTAAGACGAAAGAAATAGTCCAAATTAGTCTTCTAAAATTTAAGAACCAATAAAAAGTTATTTTCAATGGTTTTCTCATAATAAATGAATAATTCATATCATGGTCCATGCGGAACTAACCAATTATAACTTATGTGTATAACCTCAAATTCCAATTGGGGAAATGTTAAAGGAATAATATTTGATAGCACTGAACCCTAATATTATGGACTGATATGAGATTATTTTTCTTATTCATCATCATAAAATGATAATGATTCATGTAATAGTTTTCAAGCTTTTTAAATCAAATTGTTTTTAAAATAAAGTATGTGCTATTTCAAGATTCATTTAGGCCTTCAAGCAAATAATCAGATTCTGTATTTATTTACATATATCATTCTACACGACTATTCATACCTTTATAGCCTTGAAACCAACATGTTCATAAGTTATTCTATTTTACATACAATTCACTTATGGCACCATCATGATTATTATTATAATTAAATTTGCATAATATACAATCTAACATGAAAAGGAATGGGTTTGATAATTATTTAAGATTTGAATCGTTTTATTATTCTTCAGCAGTGGTCAATATTTAATACTAGTTCTATGATAGGTGTAAATATATTTTTATGTATTGCTGCTTAGTGCCGATGAGAAATTTTGGCGAATAATTGTGCAGTTGTCCATTTTGAGCTGTACAAATCCCAATTTCATTCACAATAAGTATTGTTCCAATATTTCAACACTTGAAACCCACTATACAAGTCCTGATGATCACAATTTGTTCACACATTTGTTCATCACTTTGCCAAACCAAGCAGCATTCATTATTTTACATCAATCAATCGTCATACTGTACAAGAGCTTAGCTCTATTCTACTGCTTATAAAGAAGATACATCATTACTTACACATACAATATTACATATACACTTTCGTATTTTTACAATATTGGTAGTACGCTTATATTATTTTTAAAATTTTCAAAAATTCGCGAAATTTCAAAAGCAATCCTTTAGCACTTGATAGTTGTCTTGTCATACAAGAACAAAGTACATCCCAAAGCGGATTTTAACCATTTTTAGTTGAAGTAATTAATAACTTCAACTTGAGATAATATTATATTTTGTTTCAATAAAAGCCAACTCCTTCACACGAGAGTTCGTTCGCTTAGTGAAATAACTTGATGTCAATTATTAATAATTATCGTACATAAATTATTTATTATTCACACTCAACACTCTTTTCCACATTTATTAATGATTTTATTCACAAGTTAGGCACTATTCACTAACTCTTATTAAATTTATACTAATTATTTGTCGTCCGTGAATTTTTTATAGCTTGAAAAATGATTACTAGTATGATACTCATTAAAAGCTTATAATTTACAGTGGTTCACTACAAATTATTGGAGTTGAATGGTGTGTGAAAATGTCTCTGGTTAAGGAAATATTAAGATACTTAGATTTTGACTGCACAGTCATTGGAAAATTAGAAAATGACCGCAGAGGATGTTTGAATGTATGAAATTTTTTTATTTCTTGATTAACAGGAAAAAGAGAATGAAAATTCTAGATGAATACGATAATACTAGACGAATATGACGAATGAAATGATAATTCGAATAGTGTACCGGTACTTGAATATCAGAAACAAGAAAATAGTAACTAGCTTTAGAATGATGAATTAAATGATAAATTTACATTCAAATGAATGATTTATTGGTGAAAAATATGCCAGAACCATTAACTACAATGTTGACATTGGAAATTTTCATACTAATATACATGAGTATGTATATAATATGAATATATATTATGACTTGCAGTTATTATTCAAGTATAACCGGAGCTGAACAAAAATGATTAATTCTGATTACATAATGAAATTAATAGAAATAGATAATCTCAAATTCCGTGTCTATTGTGTTCAAATTTATTGATATGTTATTTTTTTTATCATTTTTTGTATTATATGAAGCAAAAAATGAATTGTATCGAAAAACAATAATTATTTTCAATATGTACATGTTTTATAATACCGGTACACAAATTGAAAGGAAAGTTTGTGTTACTGCAATTGAACAAATTACTAATACAAAAATTGGTTGAAATATCATCTGGTTTAAACATTCCATTTTTATCTGATTAGTTTTGCTACTAATTTGTGATTAAGGCAACAGAGCAGTAAGATGAATATGAAATTCAGATGGGGGTAAATAAATATAACAAAATGAAAAAATTAAGTAATACCAATATTTATAAAGGAATATAGAAACTATTTCAATGGTTAGAGAAATAAAACTGAAAAATATGACATGAGTTAACAAGATATGAGAAAAATTCGGTAATGTTTTTCATGCCGAAATACTACTGTACTTATTGTTCGATCAACTATGGAAAGTGACCCTGACGGCTCATTTCAGGAGCGAAAATATACATTTCCAAGTTTAGAGTAGAAACAAATCACTCAGAAATGCAGAGCCAGTTTCCATAGTACGGGAAGAGTTGAAAAACTTTCACACATGCACGCAAACCAAATAATTAAAAAAGCGAATGAAAAGTACAAAAAACAAAATATATTTTCCAAAAGAATCCTTTTAAAAAAGAAAAAGAGCTTGAAATTCCTTGACGATACAAATGTAATAATTTTATTGAATAGAAAATGTTTTATGTACAAAGTATGCTTCTTGCTGGATTAACTTCAGATATACTAGTAAATAGTTTTCGGGAATATTATTCTTGGATTTCTTGTTCCATAACGATCTGCTTTGTAAATATTAATTTTTTTATAGTGAATTCAATAACTTGCAGTCAGTCAAATTGACTGAAAGCGTTGAATTTACGATAAAAAGTTAATATTATTCTCTGTAGAATTTACTCATGTATTGTAGAATCCTTTTAATTTGTTATTTATTTTTATTTCTCCAAATTACAACGTGTTCATAAGATTGAAATATCAAATTTCCTACTTGAACTATGAATTACTTCAATATGTATAAAATACTGTAAAAGTTTAACAGCAGTATCAATATCCGAGGGTAATTATTTCTTAGTTGATGAACAATATTGGAAGAAAAATATTAAGTTACAGGATTCTTCTCACTTTTAGTCTTACTAATATAGGAACATAATCATATTCTTGGATTTCTTGTTCCATGACGAACAGCGTTGTTAATATTAACTTTTTAGGTGAATTCAACGACTTGCAGTCAATTTTTTATTAAGAGTAAGTAATATTTTACTTACTCTCGAGGCCAAACGTTGTCGAATCGTGGGGATTCATTTTTAAAGCCTTTGAAAATGAATCTCCACGATTTGAAAACGTTTTGCCTAGAGAGGAAGTAAAATATTACTTATTCTTAATAAAAAATTGACTGCAAGTCATTGAATTCACCTAAAACGTTAATGTTGTTCTTTTGAAGAAATACTTTTTCAAATTAAGTTGAATTTCGAATAACCAGGAAAATATTAAGCAGAAAAAGGAATACCAAGATGAATCTAAGCTGGCCGCTCATGAGATTACAGATGATTTATGATATTCTCCCATTTTTTTTTCTGAAAAGGCCAAATGGATCAATGCTGGAGGGAGGTAGGTGATGGGCTGGATACGGTCCAAGCCAGCAATAAATATCGGAGATCATTTTGAGAAGAAGAATACAAAGAAGAAGAAGAAAACAGAAGGAAAGTTAGAAAGAGAAGGCGAAAAAGAAGAGGAGGAGCAGGAAGAAAGAGAAGTAAAAGAAGAAGAAAAACCAGGAAGTTATATGTGAATTAGACAGAGACAGACGCCCAAGAACATTAGAAGAAGGGAATGAAAGATGTCTCAAAGAGAGATAACAAAGAAGGGGAAGAGAAATGTGGCGATAGATCAAATAATGTGATCAATACCCCAAATACTGCCGCTAGGTTTTTATACGGTATTCTTTCAAGCCTCTGGAAATTTTCTCTCTAATTTATTATTATATTTTCTTTACCTTTCGTTAAAAATAAAATCATTAGAGTCTAGGATCTCACCCTGACGATTAGAATGTCTGATATTAGATCTCCAGATTATCTCTAAAATTGAAGCTCAATTTTTTAGAGCTTGAACTCACTAGAATCCTCCATGAAAATTAGTCCTATTAATTTTTTTATCAAGAAACATCTCATCACTATTATTGTCATATAAAAAGGAAGGGAGATACAAATAATATCATTTATACTCTTCATTCACATATTCATGCCAAAGTTAACCATTGAAAACTAAAAACGTTAGGCCTCAAAAGTCCTTTACTACGTATTATAAACTACCTACTAGTTCATTCTTCACCATTTATTCGGTTTTTGGGATGGAAGTAATTAGATCTTAGAGTTAAATCGCATGAAAACTACCTAGAGAAAAGCATAGAATTTTCAAAAGTTTATCCTTAATCCGAGCTGTTTTAATAAAATGCTATAGCCTATTTCATCAACATAATAACATACAATAACCGTCTAATAAAAAGTGGTTGATTAATCAACGACCAAGGATTATGCATGTTAATAATTAAAACTGGGTTTATTTATGACTAAGATATTATTATTTTTAAATATAGTTATTTTTCGACTACTATTCAGTGATTGGTCTCCTATGGAACAATAATTATGACGATGTAAATCATTCCAAATACTATTCTACTGATGGTTTTCTATAGAACTAAATGATTTGATAGTAATCAATGATGACTCATTTTCGACTGGGGCGTTTTGATAAAAAATCTATCCATTGTGTTCTTGGTGAGAAAAAGATAAAATATTTCTGATTTGTACTTAGAATCAATGTTCTATTCTTATGCACTGTACAATGAATACTTTATTGATGAAATAACCAAATCAGATTTTAGGTTGAGGGATGGATACTACCGTATTTAAAAAAATTAGTTATCAAGTTTAAAATGTCTGTTGGATGATGTAAAACTGGAATATAGACCAAAATTATATATATCTATAATTATTGTAATACTCCTAATCACATAAATATTTAAACTATGAATTTATTAAAACTCATTTATTAAACTATGAATTTATTAATAAATATTCATTTATAATTAATAAATTATTTTTATATACGTTATAATATAATATTCCTAGTTATTCTAGCCTAAATTTGAACCCGTTTCTGCCAAATTTATTATATAGCCATTTAAAAAGCTAGATCTATCAATTAAAACTATAATTTTTACTCTATAAATTCCTACACTACTGAAATTTCTTTTATACATATTAAATAAAATAATTTATAAGATACTTCACGAAATTCTTTCACATATTTTAAAATCACACTACCCATCTATTCATTTATCAATATAATTTATCCATTTTCTCTTTTCAAATTATTCACACAAGCTATTCACTCTTACTTCAACATTCAACCTATTGGTTTATTCACAGAACTATTCAAGAGTGTTTCTTAATTCATAAAATTGTCGTATTACTATATTTGTAAAATTTGGGATATTTGTATACTAATAGATGCTTCTTGATTTTGATCAATTTTTCCTAATTTGATTTTGTTTCCTCTCTTCCCGTCCTTTTCTGCTTCTTCTCTTATTGTATCTTCTATCCCTCTTACTCCTTTCCCTTCATCTACTCCCTACCAATCTTTCTTCTCAACCATCTTCATCATTATGATGGATATGAGTTTTTCATATAATGGGATAGTGGAAAGCATACCACAGTTTTAATATGACATGTTTTTGAGATATGAGCTTATCATTTCAATTTTGCTTCCATGAGGTTTCAATAACTCTTCTGAATATTCTAGATTATTATATATATTTTGAAGTGCCTGCCTTCCAAACTATTGTGATATATAACGTACCTGTATTTCATTGGATTAATTAAATATTTTAGACGACATTTCTAAAGAATGACAGCATTCATGGAACCCAGATTAATGGTATCTATCTGAATATCACAAATCTACAAAAGTGAAAAGATAGTGATGAAGAAAATACCCCCCCCCCCCCCATTCCTAAACAATAGTCAAAAATTTACATTCCTATTTTGTGGGAGACTGACATTTTTCCAGGTGATATGGTACTCCTTTCGAAATAATCTCTTATATGTCTCTTAGTCTAGCTAAGACCATGCTTATGTGTAACTTAATCACCAATCTGATAAACTACTGAGCATCTGACTTGACTGATACTCCTTATAACCGGAGTCTCATAACCTTATAACTGGAGTTTCGACTTAAACATTATTAATTTGAGTTTTCAAAACAATCTAAAAAAATTCATATTGATTTATATTTGGATTCCGATAATTATCGAATATCCAATTTTATTTGGTTTTTATATTTAGTAATAAATTATTACTCATATATTATCTCAAGTCAATCCAGCAGAAAGCAGAATATTCAACTTAAACAAAAAATGGAAACAATACAATCAATTATTTTTACACAACATTGAATACAATTTCATTGATATCAAGAAAATAATATGATTATTTTTCAACAGATGAAACAATAATGAACTAATAATCAGCTCACAATCATAAAGGCTTTGCATTTTTTCACAGTAGCTGATCCTATAAGCATTCTCAAGAAACAAATTATCATATTTCTTGGTAACAATAATAATAAATTATTATTTTTAAAACGTTGAAATGCTTTTACAATATGTTAAAAAAATCGAATATATTCATTCAACATTGCACACTTTTCAAACATCAACAGAATCAACTTAAACTACAAAATAACAAACAATATAACATTACATCACTCACACTTTAATTTCACATACTATAAAATAAATATGGCAACAAAATAAGTAGAAGAAATAGATTTCTAACACCTAGTTAATTATACAATGTTTTTTGTTAGTATTTATAAATTTATTGTTGTCAACCGCCGATTGATTTTAAAATCTCAACAATATTATTTTTAATATCTTTAGTAATGGATTTGATAACTTTGAGGCCTAAAATTGTCCTGACGCATTCTGTTTATGTAGTGCACTGTTTCATGGATGATTTTATTATCACTTTTTTATTAAATAATTATTATGAATTGATCTGTCAACTTGGTGTAACACTAACTCGGCCAAAAGTCCTTAAAATTATCATGTGAATATAATGTTAATGTGATATTTGACAAGATTCATATTTAGTGAGACATTTTTGGAGGTTAAACACTGTAACCTTTACACCTTTGAAATCATGAAACATTTTGGAGATTTTCATTACATAATATTAGACTTTTGGGCATCACATATCACATCACATCATGTTAGGTTAGATTGGGCTAGGTTAGGTTCATGTTTTAATAATGTTCAATTTATTTTCATCACAAACAAACTGAGAGATTTCTTGATTAATATATGAACTGAATCACCTCAGACTCACATTATTGTGCACATTGGTCAATTGTATTATTTCAAATCACGATCTGCAAAAACAGTGAGATCAGAGATCTCTTGCCCAATTTTCATGTAGGCTATTCATGAATCAATTTTTTTAAAGTCCGCACATAATTAAATTCTAATGCAATATTTCAACACCAATGTAGAAGAAATCCCGTTCAAATCACGACCTGTAGAAAGTGTAAATAACAGATTTCATTGGAAAAATTAATACAAGAAAAGTTCTCTTAAATACAAATGTTTCTTAGGAGGTGACCGAAAAAATTTATTGCAAGTACAACAGCGAGCAAAATCACCAAAAATTAAAAAAACTCACATTATTATATGTTTATGTATTAATGTTGAGATTTGATCAATTTGTGAAATCATACATGTGCTAAATTTTTTGGCCTTTACCAGACTTTTGAAGGCTACACAATTTGGGCTTCACATCATTTTAATTTATTGAAAAAATACTTCTATTTCTAAGAAACATTTGAAAGTTACATTTTCATCGTTTTCACAATTGAAATTATCAGAATTTTGAATGCTTTTCACCCTCTTTACCTTTTAAAAGCCTTAACACCTTTGAAATTAACGGTCTTTTGAAAACTATTGGGCTTTACAATTAATTATGGGAGGTTACATCCTTCGGCCTTTAAACTTTTGAAATCACCAGACTTTTAATGATACACAATTTGGGCTTCATATCATTACACTTGAAACAAAAAACATTTTTTCTCATAGGAATTTTCTCGGTTCATGAAATTTTCATAATAAATTTTAACCAACGCATATTTTATTACTATTTTAGTATGTGTGGGAGCGAGCATGTGCTATTTATGTGTATGTATGCATTTATTTCTAGCTGATAAATTATTGAATAATTTCCATGAATGACGATGACTTATAATATCAAATAGTTTTATCAATAATATTATAATATTAGAGTATTATAATATTATTAGTAAGTTGAAGGCAGTGCTGATCGGTGAGAGTGGCGCGATGGGAGTGGCGATGCTACTTGGCAAAGTGGCGTCACCAGAAGAGATAGACAGCTGCAAGCTATTGCTGCTAGCAGAAGAGTGGCGCCACTGAGGGATGGCCGCGCAGCTCGAGTGGTGCCACTCGCGCACAGGTCTTTTGCAGGTGGCGCTGGTGGCGGCTGGAGGCTCGCTGCAAAAAAGATAGAGTAGAATATTAACTTGGAGAAAAAATTACTGTTTTTTAAACATGAAATTCTTTGGAATTGAATTTCAAATTTGAGTTTTATTAGGAAGGAGGCGCCGCTTGCTGAGCGTCGTATCAAGGTGGGCGTGATGTCCAGTTACGTACGCTTGGGATTGCGCTTGGAAAGGTGACCGGCAGGAATAACACACGTCAACAAAACAGTTATACTGAAAAAAATGAAAAATCGACTAAAACATTTCACAAGTTTGTCAACACCTGTAACAAAATTATTGAGTTATGCAAAATATGCACAAATAGCTAAATAAACACACTTTTTATGTTGAAGTGTATAACTTTGTTAATTGTCAGTTAATAGTCTACTTTTTCCAACGAAGCTTGTGAAAAATTGCATTTTTAGGATAGATTGTTGAATCATTCATTGAAATGTACCCAAAGCTCGTAGGTCAGGCATTTATTGGATTGAAACACACAAGAATAACAAACTGAAAGAGAACGTGAACATCAGTGTGTCTCAATTAATTAAACTAGGTTTTATGGTTTTGCGATATTTTATTTTCAGAATTAAATTCTCCACATGTTTGGAAAAAATGTTGATTTATTGACAAATAAACCACTTCTTCCAATTAAAACTTTTGATGCTATCTTCGAGTATTTTGTAAAGTTACTCAATAATTATTACGGTAGTTACAGATTTTCAACATTTTTCATCGATTTTTCACCTTATTTTTCATAAAATCCGTTCAACTAAACACCGGAATGAAGGCTCTGGATATTCGGAATGAGTAAATATTGATAGGGATAGTAGTAAAATTCAGTCATCTGCCGTGACAAAGAATTTCCGAACCTATGTGTTTGACAAACTTTTTCATAATTTTAATGAGTAGGCTACAAGCTCACAAAGAATTATTGGTAACTCTATGCAAAACACTCTGCAAATGCAGATATAGTGGTAAACTGTTGTTAAGTTCGAACTAGGAATAGTAAACTGTCATCTAGTTCAACAAACTAAGAATAGGACATTGACGTTCATTATGAACTGAGATTAGATTGAAATTGATTCAATTTAATACCGGTTTTAGTATTGGGAGAGGTCATTGACGGTGTATCCAGGGGGGGGGGGGGTTCGGGATAATCCTCCCCCCCTTGGCGGTGACCAAGCACTAGATAAGATGAACTTTGCCCTATAGTGTGTTTAAATGGATGGATTCATGTCAAGAATCGCTTAAAATTGTGTTTTATAGAAATTATTCTCAAAAAAAAATTCCGGGGGAGGACCTCACTATGACAAAAACGAGTTTAAAAAGATGAGATTTCTGAGAAGTTGATATTTTCAGTTGAACCATTATTTGACTTCTTCCTTTGTATTGCGATATGAGTTTTTCTCTAAATTTGATTTTTTCCTGGATTTCTTAAATAAAATCTTGATTTTTTTTTAAATTCATGATACTCTGTTGCATCGATCCTGTTCGCAAGCAAAGTCACACAGAATTTAAATGAAGAATAATGGAGTTTTCCTCATGTAAAGAAAAGCTTTTTCAATTATTTATTTCCGTCTGCCCCCCTTCAAAAGTTTTTCCATGTCTGCTCTTTGGTATACTATTGAGTTCACCTATAACAACCATTTGTAGGCTTATCGGGCCGTGTCACTCGTTAGTTACAATAATTATTCCAATAGAATTAGAAAAACAAAGTGATCTAGATAATATAAAATAAAGTTTTAAATTAACTAATTCGTAATTTATTGATTAAAATTTTTAAATAAATTACTGTAGTATGTATTATGGGTGTGGGGGAGTAAATTAGCTGAAGGATAATGTGCTATATTCATATGGTGGGATGAGGGAGTCCCTTAGGCATAGTGAGCTCCCTTGAAATATTTCTGGAAGCGCCTATAAAGCTCACTGAGACTAAACAAATGCTGAATTTCTATGCTGAACAGTTCACTCTCATAACAGTTATAACAGGCTCTGAGTGTGATTGTGTACAGATACTAACAATTTCTCATACCTATGTGTTACTTACTGCGTTCAGACTCTATATTATTCTTGTACATTCACTTGAATATGTATGTATGAAGCTAACTTATATCAAAAGTGATATAAACCAAAATAAAATCTTGACTTACATGATTATAATACACAAAGCCGAAGAGATTATCACTTGGAGAGTCACAAAGGTAGCTTATTCGAAAAAACCCAGTTATATAGTAGGAAATTCTACAACAAGCTACCGCAGTTTTTAAAGTCTTGAAACCGTAGAAATATTTTTTAAAAAAGATTGAAAAAATATTTAGTTGATAGAGCTTTTTATAGTGAACAAGAGATCCTTTGAGATCAAAATTAAGCCTCACCTCAAATAACTGCTACTGTAATCATGGTAACTAGTGTATATTATTGCTAATATTGTATATATTCATGATTTATTTGACTTGTCTTATACTTCTTAACCGGAGTCTTCTTCAAGACATAAATCTTTAAACAAAACTGCATGTGAATGGCCCGAAAATGTAGGTTAAGATTAATGGAGTAAAGGTTTTCTAGAAATGTGCCTGACACCAATCCATGATGAATTATGAATTGTTTCAGGCTCATTTATAGAAAACCTTAAATCCATTGGAATGCAATTTTGGAAAGGTAATATTACAAAATTTCACCGGGGGAGTGACAACTTTCTTGTTGTTTCCCCCCCTCCTTCGACCATTTTGGATATGCCTGTGGGTGAGATGATATCTTACCAATAACTGTTGAGATTCCTCTCTCTTCGTCTTGAACGATTGAGGGCCTGAAGAGAATAGTTGATAAACAATCACGAAACTTATCATATCATGATCTTTTTGGGCAATACTTCGTGAAGTGCTCCCCCATTGTTGGCTTATAGGACAAGTTTTGGAAAACCTTTGAAATGGGCCAAGATCGTTGAACAAAGAGCGCGCTCCATAGATGCTCAAGTAGGCTAACTTTGAATATTTATCACTCTGAATAGTCAGCTTTTGTTTCACGAGCGGCGCCTTTTAGGGGAAGCACAGCAATCAAGCTCCATTTCACCCTTCTTGCATTAATGGTCGGACTTTCAAGTCAAAGTACCAGTTAAGTCTTCAGCGAAAGACGCTTGAGTAGCTCAACTCAGCTGAAACTGGACCAAGTAATGTAATAATTTTGAATGTACCTTGAAAATAGGGATAGATTTCAATTTTTGAACTCCATTTTTTTCACATTTTTTTAACATTCTAGTTCGACTCCCATTTTTTTCTTGTCCAACCTCTGTTATTCGAATCTATGTTTTCATCTCTAATCCAGAAACAATGTTTGTGTTCCATTTGAATGAATGATATTGTAGTGAGAATAGAAAACAGAAAGAAGAAACAGTGGTTCTCGGTGTTATCTGCTATGTAAATGTTTACTTCTAAGCAATTAATGACTCTGCTTTTGACACTTTTATGGTTTATACTTGGACCTTTGCAGAATGTTCTAGTTGTTTGATTAGACATTAATGGAATCTTATCAAATATTGTGGAAAGTGCGAGTTTCCTTATCTATTTATTTAGAAGTTGATAGACAAATCGAGAGATATCTCAATTATGAAAAATTATATAAATAGAGGGAGACTTGTAAATTGGTTCAGTTTTGTTTGTAGTTCGTCGTGATAAACAAGTAGTTCAGTTGTTGTTCTACGTTGATAAGTGGCAGAAGTGACAGTTCCCGTTAATACGGACAGTGCGATCCCGTTGGCGCTTTTACAAACCATGTAACGAACTTTCGTTGTCCGTAGTGATAATACTTTTGACAGTTCTATAGTGATAATTCTTTTACCTATTACTGTATTAAGAACTTGTGCTACGTAAGTTAATTGTTATTTTTCGACGTTTCTTTTTGCATACTATTGGACAGTTTATTGTACAGTTATTATTTAATATTAGATCGGCCTTTTGACATTTAGTGATTGATTTTTGTATGGTAATATTGAAAACTCATTATCAGTTGAACAATATCGTTTTATCTGATTTTAATTGCTTATTTTTCTGTAAGAAATTACTGAACAGTGTGAGTTGTAGATTATTGGTGTTAATAAAGTGCAAGTGATAAATTTAAGTGTTGCAAGCGTTATTTTAGACATAGAACCCATAAAAATATTTTTATTAGTCATAGAAACATTTGTTTATGATGTATTCATACATCTAGATACGTTTTTATACTAATAAAATGTTGCATCCCGAGGTTACAAAGAATCTGGAATGGTACACATAAACTTAAAACTTAAAAGTGAAAGGGATGGAGGCTGGTAAAGATAACAGGACCCAAAAATACATGGTATAATAATTGACTAAAACAGAGATAGATGATAAAAATAGAAATTTACACAAACATAAAAGACTTATGATCGTTATAATTATACTATTTCCTCTGCTGTTTATATTCTAGATTACTCAAACATAGTGTTATGGAAAAAGGAAGAAGTAATTACTACTGCTGTGTCAATACGTCTTCTGGTAGCGATAAGCAGCGTGTTTGTCTGCTTTCCCCCGTACTCTCCTCGCCTTGTGGTTAATCTTAGACCTCTCGAATGTTCTTATCTCGGCAATTAAAATAGTCTTGATGAATGGAGAATGTTTATTTAGAACTTTATGAAATGGATTAGAAAATGGGAGAATTTGTTCACTTTAGAAAAGAATTACGCACGAGCTGAAGGCGAGTGTGCAATAGTTTCTGAAGTGCAGCAAAGATACTTTCAGCATGATTTACACATTCAATTTTTCCTGCAGTTGGCACACCTGGAGTGCGACAAAGTAAAATGAGTGCGGCAAAGTAAAATAGAGCAGGAATCATTTGTTTTGCGTACTATAATGAGTGCATGAATAGCGCTTTGTTAAGGAAATTGTAGGAAAATAATTATTGTACGAACAATGCCTGATTTCATTTTAATTAAAACAACCATATTTCTCATTTCATCGATTCAATTAGTCTTGTTCCAGCTTCCTCCTAGGAGACTGAATGACACTGCTCTATGCAACCGCTGTCTCTCCAACTCTCTCAGTGTAGAACGGCATTTAGAAACAAGAAGTTGCACTTGACACAATTCATACTGCAGACAGAAATAGGGGGTGAATGGTGTGGGTTGTGCAGGGGAGGGGGGCAAACTTACAGCCTCAAGAACAACCTTGTTTTGGCGTGCTTTTGGTGTGGAAGAGGTCGAGGGGGGGGGGGTTGCCGCTGTACCGTAAATTAAACCGGGGGAACGTATGGCGTACCCTTACAACAATCTTCCCTTTTCCTCCACACTTCTTCCCCCATTCCACTCGGTTTCTTCCTTCTTTCCACCTCCGTACGTCAATTAAGACAAAACGGATGGCACACATTGGTTCAGTAATTAAAGACCACTCTTCGTGTGTTAATACCCATTTCTCATTCCCTTCTAATGATAATGCTCCTTCCAGAAAGCTTTTCTTCTCCTTCTACTTCTTCTCTTTCTTCCTCCTCTTCTTTTCATCTTCCTCTTTTTCTTCTTTATTCTCCTTTTATTCTTTTTTTTCTTCTTTTTATCCTTCTTCTCGTTCTTTTTTACTTTTTCTTCCTCTAATTTTTTTCATCATGCTTTTCCTTTTTCTTCTACTTCTTCTTTTTCTTCCTCCTCTTCTTTTCTTCTTTTCTTCCTCTTCTTCTCCTTTTTTCTTCTTCTCCTTTTTCTTTTCCTTCTTCTTCTTCTTCCTATTCTTCTTCATCATCCTTTTTCTCCTTCTTCTCGTTCTTTTCTTCTTCTTCTTCTTCTTCTTTTACTTCTTCTTCTTCTTCTTCTTCTTCTTCTTCTTATTATTATTATTATTCATCTCCTTCTCCTCCTTGTTCTTCTTCTTGTTTTACTTCCTCTTCTTCATTTTTATCTCCATCATGCTCTTACATATTCTTCTTTTTCTTTTCCTCTCTTTTCTTCTTCATCTTCTTCTCCTTCATCTTTTTCTTCTTCTTCTTCCTAATTTTTTCATTATGCTCTTCCTTCTTCTTGTTTTTCTTTTCCTTCTTCTTCTTCTTATTCATCTCCTCCAACTTCTTGTTCTTCTTCTTGTTTTACTTCCTCTTCTTCATTTTTATCTCCATCATGCTCTTACATAAAAATTTTTTCATTATTCTCTTACATATTCTTCTTTTTCTTCTCTCTTTTCTTTTCCTTCTTCTTCTTCTATTTCCTTCTTGTTTTTTTTCCTTCTTGTTCTTGTTCTTCTTCTTCTTCTCCTCCTCCTCCTTCTTTTTCTTGTTCCTTTTCTTCTTCTTCTTCTTCTCCTCCTCCTCCTTCTTTTTCTTGTTCCTTTTCTTCT
Source organism: Conomelus anceps (assembly GCA_948455865.1). Classification (NCBI taxonomy): domain Eukaryota; kingdom Metazoa; phylum Arthropoda; class Insecta; order Hemiptera; family Delphacidae; genus Conomelus; species Conomelus anceps. Next base: position 22,869,577 of record OX418216.1, read on the forward strand.
TATTCTTTTAATTCTAATTACTAATTCTTCATCTTCTTCTCCCTCTTCTTGTTCTTGTTCTTCTTCTTCTTCCTACTCTACACCACCCCCCTCCTCCACCTCCTTCTTCTTTTTGCTTTTGGGCTGCGGCTCCTGCACCTTGTTTTCGAAGTACGGTAGCAGAAGAGTGTTTTATAATGGTGTATCAAACCACTTCCATTCAAGGGCCTCAATGTATGTGTTTGCACACCGCCATTGTGTTGAGAGCTGGTGCGGTAGTGAAATCAAGAAGAAAACATTCTCATTTTTAGGGCACCCATATTTAAAAAAAAATCTTTTGCCACTCCACGACATATTGCAAACCGATAGCTACACTTTGCTTCTACATTTTTTCTATTACTTCCAGTGGCGGCTCGTGCAAACACGCATTGGGGGTTCACATTTCAATATCAATATGCACCCAGATTTATTATAATTAGTAAAATCCCATCTTTCAAGTAGGCTTTTTTTGTGTTTTACCTTGTAGATGCAGCACATTCATTTTGAATGGAAATTCCAATATATAATATTACTGGGAAGATTAAAAAGTGTTCTCTACCTACAAGATGTACTTCTATTGAATAATTTATGATAGGTATATAGGTGCACAAGCTTATAGTGATCTTGTAAACCACTCACCCTAGTTTTAATGAGTTTCTGTAGTGCAGTTTTGTAGATGAAATCCATCCTCATAAAATCCATTTTTAACGCATGCCAGATCACCTTTTTCACGAGCAAACAATAAACATGTGAAACAATAAAGTTTGTTTGTTTTTTCGCAACCACAAAGCCAAGACGATTTTTCATATAATTGTTCTTTAAAATCTCTATTGTAAGTCCTAGTTTTAGATGTAGAGGTCTGATGTATTTCAACTCGCGGCATTGGCCTACCACTTTCTTTAATCAATATTTTATCCTCCAATGATAAACTGGCAAACGAAATTTCCTTCAAGTCACTCAATGTATACTTTCTTAAACCTTCCATTCTTCTTTTTAAATACAATCATTTCATTAACCTCAAAATCGAAGCCGAACAATGCGTGACAACTGACAACAGCCAGAGTGCTGCAACGGCGGGCTACCAACTGCCCTACCTGTCAGTTGCTCAGCCAAAACAAACTACGAAAACTAAATTTTATGAAAGAAGTAAAGCGTACATTTCATAACATTGTCAGGCTAGGTTAAAACGTAAAGTTTTCTTTGGTCCGTCAACTGGTAGGGTCGGGCAGATGACAGGTAGGGCAACTGGTCACCAATCTGCCACAACGCAACAAGGCAGCATTGGAGCACACTCGAAGGTAGCTCCCCATTTAGCTAATGTAAATAGGCGTACACCCTCACTGGGGAAGCAACTGGACTCGTCCGGCTATCATTTAAACAAATGCTGAACGCTTGGAGCTGCTTTGAAGTGTGCTATGATTGAGTCATATTGCTCTCAGGCGCGTTGGCGCATAATTCATAACTAAATCGCAGTTGGTGTGCCTTCTTATCGTATAAATAGATGAGTAATCTTAGTTCTGTTTTGCCCATTCTAGTATTAATTGAAACTATAGTTATTGTAGCAATTTTGTAGGGGGTTCACGTGCTATTGTGCTCTCATGAAGCCGCCGCCACTGATTAATTACTTCCACACAATTTTCATTTTCAGCTTTTATTTTTAACACGGTAACAACGGTTTCATCATTTTTACTGATCACGGAACAATTATTACACTTATGGTTAATGAAACATTGTACTGAATCAGTAATAATTTCACTGACATTTATTTAAAATCCAATTCATTTTCTTCTAAGCTCTGATGCAGTAGGCACTAGCCATGAGTCGTAGCAGGTATCTGTTCAAGACAGAGATACCTAGATAGAGATAAGCTACGAACTCCTGGGCCCTCTTTGCAATGGTGACCGATCAGATTGGCCAGCAAAGAAGACCCCGTTCTCAGTTGTAAAATCACTTACCGGTGGTTCGGAACCCACCTAAAACTGTAGGTCCAACTAATCAATCACGATTATCCAATTCATTACACACGCACAGGTCTATAAGACCTATGTTGGCTTCATACTTAGAAAAAAATCAATATAGTCATGAGAGATAGCCATGAGCCGTAGCTATATACTAAACAACGTAATAATAAACAATATTCTATGTTTTGTATTGATAATAAACTTATAAGCAATAACATGCGATTGACGATTTTTTTCCGTGAATTCTTATATCATTTTCTTAGACCACCATTATTTATCAGAAAGTGATTTTGTATGATAAAGCTGTACCTGATTTCGAATAAATTAATGTTTATTCAGTTTGCATTGGATTAAAAGAAGAATAAATAATTTTTTTTGTAGATTACGTCTTGGAGACTCCAGTTAAGGAGTATAAAACAAGTCAGATCAACAATTATACTCTTATACACTAGTTACCATAATTACTATACCAATTTTTTGGGGTGAGGCTTAATTTTGATGTGAAAGGAACAGTGTCTTGTACACTATAAAAAGCTTTATCAACTAAATATTTTTTCAATTGTTTTTTAAATATTTCGATATTTTCAAGACTCTTCAAAAACTGTGGGAGCTTGTAGAGTTTCCTACCAATATAACTAGGTATCATCGTAACATTTCCTGAGTGAGAAGATGATGTAAGAAGATTGATCATAAGCAAATAAATAATAATAAGTGAAACCCCTGAGTTGTTATTTCTTCTATATATGTCTGGTGATCATAGCATTGCCACAGTAACCACTTTACTTCATCTGTTTATTCATTCTCAGTACTTCGCTCAATATATTATAGCCTTACTTTGCCAAAGGTCTTTTATTCTAGTAAAATATGCTTTACAGGTCTACTATACATTATGATAACTATACTAGGCAATACATTATATCATACACTATACTAATCTTATCGTATATAAGTGTGAAAGTTCCGGTACGTATTGTGATTAATATGTTATTACAACCGCGAAGTTCACAATTTGTAAAATGACCATTGATATGTCTTGTAACAAATTAACAAAAACTAAACTGTGTTTCCAGCTTGCAATATTGGGGAATAGGTGATTGAATATCGTGACTAATATGGATGATAAACCAGTAGACTATCTCCACATATAGTATTATACATATATATTTTAAAATAGTTAATAGATTTTAGTTGTGTATAATTTTGGATTTCAGTTATTGTATTTCAATATTTTGCATGACTTGTATATGTTTTGTTTTAAAAAAAAATAAAAAAAATAAATGGATTAGTGTTGACTGAAACTCACATGTACTTGAGAGCAGCTGGGGAAGGTACTTTTTCCAAAAGGCGCACTGCTTGAGTCGCGGCCCGCGTCCCGTAGCCGTCGAGTTGACGTCTAGCGTCAGGAACTCCCTGCCGTACGCGGTGTGCACCGGCCAGTATGTGGCCGTCCACGTGCCATCGTCCGACACGCTCGGATTCCTGTAATACAGAGGAGACGGTTCACACAGGAATTAAGATTAGACTGATGCAGTTGATTGGAGATATACGGCGTTTCCACAATAGAACGATTTTTTGCCGTACAAATGACAAATAATACAGAAATTTCAAATTGGAGTGAATAAACAGAAGCTAAGACTAGCAACTAGACAAAATTTGAAATTCTGTAGCTACAACCTGTTTTTGCGCTCCCCACTCCAACAATTCAACATGCTGCCATATCACCATTAACAACACTAAGGAGACAACCTAGCCTAACCCAAACTAACCTGCCTATCCACACCGTTCTCCTTTTTCGACCGAACGAAGAGGTCTCTATTTCTGTCTGTCTGTCTGTTTGTAACGCATTTACGGCTAAACGAGTGAATCAAATTCTATGAAATATTTCATGGATCTTCCTTCAAGGCATGCCCAGGAATGTGTAAGGGGTTTCAAAATTTTCTTGCATCTGAAGGACGTTCAAAAGGAAAAAAAGTGACGGATACTCAGGCCTTCTTCCACAGGAAACATATGATTTTTAAAATGAGCTTCTTTGTAATATGGAATTGAAATTATTTTTTAAAATAGCCCTTGAGCCTTCTAATTTCATTTGGTTGATCTTTCTTACGAATTAAGTTATCATTCATAAGAATAACATATTTGTTTGGGAGAAAAAAATAATGACCTATAATTTAATCAAGTGATTACTAAGTAAATGATACAAATTTATCAAATTTATACAAATTTAATTAATATTTTGATATTTCAATATTAGACGTCAAACCTGATCTGATTTGAGCAATCAGTCTGGAACAACATAAAAGGCTGAATGAAAATAGAAACGCAGCCTTACTAATGTGATAGAAAGTAACTTTCAGTGGAAACAATCCATGAAATAGACTACGCATATTGTATCAAGGGATAGGTCTGATGATTGTGTTTAATTTTGTGATGGTCATTATCACTGAGTACAGTACATCAACTATTTTCCTCTGTGCAAGCACCCTTATTCTTGGGCGTGAGGTTCTAACTGTTCACAGAACAACTACAAGGTGGTTTTTTTAGAGGTATAGAACTTTAAGTTGGCAGCACTGTTTCCAGTGGCAAAACTTTTGTCAACTAACAGCTGATTTGTGTTCAGTATTGTTTGCCATTCTATCATGAATAGACCGAGGCCTAACGCAACATGTCACACAGCGCGTACCACAATCGATTTGTTGGAGAAGACATTTGGTGAACGCATAATTTCTCGTTTTTGACCTCTGAATTGGGCTCCAAGATACTGCGATTTAACTCCGCTGGACTATTTTCTGTGGGTTATGTGAAATCACTAGTCTACACGGATAAACCAGACGATTGACGATTTGGAAGGTAACATTCGCCGTGTTATTGCTTACATACAGTCTCAAAAGTTGCAAAAAGTTATCAGAAATAGGACCTCTCTATTGGACCACATCTGAGCTGGCCATATGTCAGAAATCATATCTGGAAGAATATTTCCCAAATAAAGCCAATTTCATGGCAATTGATGCAATTTATTCGTGTTTTGATTTATTTTAAAGTTATATAACTAAGAGAACACCCTTTACTAGTTTAGTATATTCAATTCAAAATCTGAAAAAACTTAAGTGCATGGTACGATATTTTTCATTTTGATTAGAAAATATCTATGCATCCACCCTACATTACTCCTCACTAAACAGTCATTGAAATTCACCAGCCTGGAGACATTCCTTAGCAGTCAATAGGATCGTTCATCTTCAAATACGAGTGGTCTACATACATAGCAAATGCCCCAGAGATTTGATTTGATTGCAGTCAATAAAGGTATGAGCGATCGTCCCGTTTCACCTCACATTCTCATCTCCTCATCCTCATCTTTCTGCTACTCTTTCTGCTCCTCATCATCTCCTCCTCCTCCTCCTCCTCAGCCGAGTCATCTCAATCAGCGCGCTCTATCTCTGGAGAGCAGAACTTTGGCTGGAGGCAGTCAGTCGGTTGCTGGCAGAAGTTTGCCTGTGGCATTTGAACAGGGACCCATCTCTTCAAAGTTCTGTGTCTCATATTTCCTCTTTTCTGCTATTACCTTTCCTTTTCTTCTACTCCTCCTAATCATTTTTCTCATCCTCCTTTTTCTACTCGTCTTATTAATCCTTCTTCTACCTTTTCCTCGTCTTTTTCCACATTTTCTAGTCTTCCTTCTACTACTCTTCTTCCTCTCCTTCTTCATCACTTCCTCCTTCTTCTTCTATACTTTCTCCATCTACTTTCTTCTGTGCGTCCTTCATTTTATTTTTCCTCTTTTCTTCTTTATCCTCTCTTTTTTCAGTTCCTCCTCATTATCCTTCTCCTCCTTCTCTCTATGCGTCCTTCATTTTATTTTTCATCTTTTCTTCTTTATCCTCTCTTTTTTCAGTTCCTCCTCATTATCCTTCTCCTCCTTCTCTTCATCCTCCTCCACCTTTCTCCCTCATCCTTTCCCTGCTTCTCCTACTTTTTCTTCATCTCTTTTCTCTTCTTTGTTTATCCTCTTTTACTTTTTTCTCCTCCTACTCCTCTCCTTCTTTTCCTTCTTCTCCTCCTACCCCTCCTTTTTCTCTCCCTTTCCTTATTCTTCCTTTTCTGGGTCTTCTTTCTTCTCTCCTTCTTCTTATTTTTTTTTTCCTCCCTTTGGTTCTCCATTCCTTTTCATATCATCATTTTTTCTTCTACGTGGTCTTCCCTTCTGCTCTTATAGCTCCTTCTCTTTTTCTTCTCTTCCTCTTCCTCCCTATCCTTCTCCTTCTTTCCCATTTTCTTCACTCTGATTCTTTTTCTCTTTCTCTTCCTGCTTATTTTTCTTGTTCTTATGTAACTCCACCTTCTTGTTCACAGCCAACCCATTATACCCTTCCTTTCCCTCTCTCTCATTTTCTTCTCTTCTTTTTTCATCCATCTACGTTATCGTTTTTCTCTCTCCACTCTTCTTCCCTATCACTCTTTCTCATGTTTTACACTTCCTACTCTGACCCTTTTCACTTTATAACTCTACCCCCTTCCATATCTGACAGTAATACTGTCACTTATTGTATAAATTGACGTTCAATTTTTGATATTTTTCTTATTCAATTCAAGTTGTCTCTTGTAATGAAGTTTGTACTTCTAAAAAATATCAAGCCTTCCTTGTCACTCACATCGTTCATTTTCTCTTCACTCTCACCTCGTCTCTCCTTCCTCATTTCTACTTTGAAAAATGAAACTTTGGCTCACTCTCAGACTTGATCACTTTGCAGTTATTCTTCACATAAAACTGATCTAGAAGTTGATTATGGAATATTTACAAATACATTAGAATATATCTATTATTTCTACATTCGAATATTATCTTTGTGCTCGTATGAGAATATCATAAATATCATTTTTCGTATACCAACGAGTGAAATGAGTAGTAATCAAAATAATATAATGTTTTTCTTGTATGACAAAAAGTCGAAATAAGTAGTTGTTCGTTTATTTCTGTGTATAGTTTTATTTCTATTTGCGGAAATAAAGATAAATAAAAAATAATAATAATAATTACTACTACTTTAATAATTATTACTACTTCGTTTATTATTATTATTATTGTTATTATAATAATAATAATAATTATTACTATTATTACTATTAGTACTATTATAATAGTACTATTTGATTACAAATAACCATGAATTCAGTAGAGAGTAGAGGATCAATCTTGCATGATAACTATTGTATTATTTAATAATATATATTTTTCAAGTCAATAGATACATGTCACTAATATATGCTTATTATCAAGTTACATCCAAGTATGAAACAACTAAGAATTTCTACTTCATGAGATCATCAGATTATCAATACTCTTTATAAAACTCTGTACAATATTTGATTCCGTAAAAAGTATTGTAGCTTTGTATAATTACCCTCTTTCCCTGAGCAACCTAAAGTTAGTAAAAATAATGTGTTGATGGAGATTCGTAATTATAACTTGAACTAATTTGGAGCTTAAGCAACTTCGAACAATGATTATCACCACTTGAGGTACTTCGCGGTCTCATATCCTCAGGCCTTATCACTCAATTTGTCGCACGTTTAATCACTGAAAAGTTTTATGAAACGTCAGAAAGTTTCTTGAAACACTTTCTTGCTTTGGGCTTTAACCGTAGCGAATCCTCTAAGAATATATTTATATGCAAAATTGTTGTTCGCTCACCCACAGTTGGCGGAACAAAGTTTCAACAGCACATAATTGAAATCAACAGACTTTTGCAGGCAATCAAACTAAAAAAATCGCTAATTAGGTTGTACACTTTGCTAGTTAGCCGATGCTAACAAACAGCTAGAGTGGAAAAGTTTAATGGAGCACTTCTATAGCAGGTAGGCCTGCTTTGCTCTACTCTGTTGTTGGATGAAAGTTTCAACTTTCGAAAGTTTGACCAAAGCAAAGATTATGATGAAGGAGAGAGTGAGGATGGATAGAGAGAGAAGGAAGAATTGAATTCTACAGAGAAAAAGGATTAAGAATAAAGAGGGGAGAAAGGGGTAGAAAAAAAGAAGTGAGAAGGGGAAAAGATACGGGAAAGAGAAATAATGAAAAGCAAAGAGAAGGATGAGGACAAGGGGAAAAGAAAGAAAGAGATAGAGTGAGAGATTGATGATTGATTGATTACTTCATTAATACAAATAATAATTCAACAGTTACAAGAATAAAATACAATATAAATAGGCATCGCCAAGTATTATCACATAAAATATTATTAGTCACTCATTACAAAAACTGTTTATCCATATAAAAACATGAAATTACGACTGAAAATGAGATTATAAAAACTTGGTGATGCATTTGTATGAAAAGGCGAAGTTAGAGAAGATGTCTCTCTCTTACACTTAACCTATGAAACAGAGAGAGGGTGTGTGAGTGTGAGAGAGTGAGAAAGAGAAATATAAAGAGTGAGTTTCAGAGTGTGAGTGTGAGAGAGTGAGAGAGAGGGAGTGAGAGGAAGGAACGAATAAAAATAATAAATATGAAAATAATCGATAACATAAGAATAAAAAATAGTCAATACTGTAAAAGAAAAAAGGAAAAGAAATTGATGTGGAAGCACTAGAAAACTAAGGGAATGAGTAGTCAAAGTAGAGATAGGTAGAGATGTTGAAGATGAAACAATAGAAAGAGAGACAAAATTAGAAAGAGGGAAGAAAGAAAATCAGAAAAAGATGTTCAAGCACGAGCATAATTGAGAAAATAAGAGGGCAAAGAACCAGAAAAGAGATGAATAAAGAAGTAAAAGGGTATAAAGGAGAAGAAGTAGATGGGGTATAAAGAATGAAAGAAGAAAATTGGTGAAGATAATATAGAAATAGAGAGAAAAATGCAAAATTATTAGATCTGCGAGTTGGAAAAATTAGAACTTAAAAAAGAAAAAGAAATGGAAAATTAGAGGGTGGAAGTAAAAAGGGAAATTAGAGAGGTGATGAAAATAAGTAGGTGGTAGGAATGAGGGGGACAAAACAGAATAAAGGTAGATGTGAATGGAAAAGTGGATTATTTGAGGGTTCTTTAGGAAAAACCACGAAAGGAAATAAATAAAAAGCAAGGAAGAACGGAAGAAAGAAGGTGTGATTGGATAAAAAGAGGAAAGAAATGAAGAGATAGGGGTACAAGATAATTAGGATGAGATGAAAAGGAAGTGAAAATAAAGGAATAAAGGACTTATTCTGGAAAAATAAAGGAGTGTGGGAGTATTGCTTAGAAAGAAAATGCTTCATCATCTTCAGTGACCCGTCACCTTGAAAAAATATTTCTAGTACTTCTATTTACATAGAGAATAAGCAAAGCTTTATTTACAGTTCGACTTAGCGCTGAGCTTTTCAGCTTCTAGTTAATTTCTGTTGTTCTTCCAAGGGTTTCTCATCTTTATTATCTTCCGCTGTTATTCGTGCCTTTTTTATCTTATTAGTGAAAGAGTATCTGTGTAAGAATGAGAGAAAGTCAGAGAGTTAATCGTTGCAAAACTGTAAGGATCTAGAAAATCACAAATCATTTTGCTTTATCCAGAGATGTAGCCTACTTTATAAAACTTCAATGAGGAGAAAGACTTGTAGAATTTCTCTAAAGATAATATATAATTTTTTGTAGATTTCGTCTTGGAGACACCAGATAAGGAGTATAAGACAAGTCAGATCAACAATATTATGATCTTATACACTAGTTACCATAATTACTATATCAATTAGTTGAGGTGAGGCTTAATTTTGATGTGAAAGGAAGTCTTATACAGTATAAAAAGCTTCATCAACTAAATATTTTTCCAATTGTTTTTTTCAAATATTTCTTTATTTACAAGACTCTTTAAAAACTGCGGTAGTTTTTTGTAGAGTTTCCTTCCAAGAAAACTAGGGTTTTGTTTGAATAAGTTACTATTGTGACTAACCAAGTGATAATCTCGTCGGCTTCTTGTATTATAATCGTGTACGTCAAAATTTTGGTTAATATCGTTCGTCTTTACATATAAAGTAGCTTCATACACATATAAGCAGGGTACAGTTAGGAGACCAAGTCTCTTGAATGACATGAATCTAATCTATTCACTCTTTCCATACCCCTAACAGCTTTCTTTTGGATCTTGAACACCCTATCAAAGTTTTGTTTTGATGAATTACCCCATACTAAGATAGCATTCTTAATATGTGCCAGTAAGAACCCATGGTGAGCTGTAAAAAGTAACGTTTTGTCATTCAATCTAGCAAGCTGTCGCAGAACAAATACCCCAGATGAAATTTTACAACATATTTTCTAAATGTGTGGAGCCCAGGTAAATCGTCTATTCAACAAAACTCCTAGAAATGTAATGTTTTCTTCCTGGTCTAATTGATTATCGATCACTAACACGTTTATAGCCCTATCTTCATTTGAATCATGTTTGTTTTTTGAATTGAAGGTACTGGCATTTTTTACTATTTATTGTTTATTTCACCTAATTTAAGAATTGGAAATTGTACTGCACAGTTTATAAGGGCACTTATTTCTAAATTATCTAGTACGGAATTGCTTGAAAATGAGTGATGTATCGTCTGCAAATAAGAGGGCTCTACCACTAATTAATTCTTTAGGTAAACGGTTGTCATATAGCAAAAAAAGCAATGGACCTAGTACCTAGGCACTCCATATGGACCCCAATATTGGACGTGAAAGCCCGATTTTCTATTCTAAACTAACATTTTACACAATTTTTACTTGGGTCAACTGTAGTTTTTACTTCTCTTTTCTCCTATCTATAGAATTTGGCGGCTCTGGTAACGCAGTTAGTTGGAGCGCTTGTTTTTGATAAGATAAGGCACTGGCTGGCTTTTTTTCCTGCAGCCTTGGGTTCGAATCTCATTCAGCCATGGATGTTTCTCATCATTACCCTCATTATTCACCTCATTACCCACGCACAAGTCTTCAGACTCAAATGGGAATCATCCGCAATAAAACAAAAAGTGTCAGAACTTTTAATTTTAAAACTTTTTCTTGCTTAGAAATGATCTAATAATATTCATGTCTTGCACATAATTGAGTTTCAAAGTTGAGGAACTGGGTGATATCTTCTTTTTCTTCGACATTCAATGTGTACGTTCTGGGAGCATTTGCGGTGCACCGGTAGCTTCAACCGGTGCACCAGAGGCATGAGTTCCAAGTCCCTTGGGAGCTTTTGACAGTTTGTTAACCAGCAGCTGTTTCCGGTTTGGCCTGCTCCGGTGCAGGTTTCATGCACCGTGCGAAAAGGTAGATCCACGGACTGTGAACCAGTAACCAGAGAGCTCTCATTGGTCGAAGAAAAATCGTCTGCTGTTTCACTCCAAAATGGCTTCCAAACATGATCAAGTTAATGCATTCAATGAAGTTATGTTCAATATTCATGAAACAGAGGGAATTCATGCTCTTTTAAGTGGTAAGTTTATTATAAAATATTTATTGAACAAAATTTTGTAATTTCAATGTCATATTTCCCGTTATTTACCTTAATAATGATAGCTGTTTATGTGGAAATGAACTTCCAAACTGCATATTGCCTCCAATAATAATTATTCTTTATTATATGCTCAATTATTCTATCAAAATAGGCGTATATTTCAATCCTATAGCGGCTTTCTTTTATTTACGCAGCTAGTACAACAGTGACTTACACAGATTAATTTCAAAAGTACGCGCCCAACTGTACACCGGTGAGTGCTGTACTGCCGTCCCTGGGAACATATGTTGGTACACCGATCACGTGACTGGTTCGGTGCACCGAAAGAATTCTGGTGCACCAAACCAGATGCTCCCAGAATGTACACATTGTGTCTGAGCCTTAGAATTTTATATCTATATTCTTTCTCCAATAGATGATATATTCAAGTCTCAGTTACAATTTAGTTTTTGAGACTGAGGAATTGGTTCTCAGTTATTCTGATCAATGTCAGACGAAGGGTGGTGAGGCGATTACGTGAAAGAGTGATAATGAGAAAATGAGAAAGAGGGCTATAGAGTGAATAAGATGAACAGGGAAAGAGATAGAGAGAGAGAGAGAGAGAGAGAGAGAGAGAGAGAGAGAGAGAGGGAGAGAGAGGGAGAGAGAGAGAGAGAGAGGGAGAGGGAGAGAGAGAGAGAGTGAGAGAGAGTGAGAGAGAGTGTAAAGAGACAAAGGATGAAAGAAAGAGAGGGTGAAAGAGAGGAAAAGAGAAAGAGAGAGAGAGAGAGAGAGAGAATGATAAAGAAACTGGAAAGTGACGAACAAAACCTTGGTGTGATGGATGATGGTGTTGGAAAACTTTGTCTGATAGAAATTGCCTGGTTGGATGTGAAGGGAAATTTCATCGTGACGTTTAATCCTTTCAAGAGAAAGAAACACTTGAGCCAGACGCAAATAGGAGCGTAGTGAGCGCTTCGCAGCACTGCGTTCCTTTATGTGAAGCATAGAAATAAGTGTTACATTCCAAATTGAAACTGAGATCCAATCATCGACTATAAGTCAACATGAATGAATTGAACGACACCTTCCTTCTATTTGCAGGGTATCACTTGCAGCACTGCCTTGTTTTATGAGAAGAATAGAATTAATAAAGCTTTCCAAATAGAAGCGAGGTGAAGCACAATTCATTGATTAAACCTTCAGAAATGAACGGAAAAATCCTCGCTTTTATTTGCTGAGTTCACTTGTAGCAGCACTGCCTTGTCCAGTGTGAAACATAGGCATGAAGAATACTGTGCGAAATAAAAGTGATAATAAGCTCAGATTAATCGAATTATTCAACAGGAATGAATTGAACGACACCTCGCTCCTGTTTGTGGAGTATCATTGCTTACTGAACTTCACAAAAAGTAACGCAGTGCTGCGTAGCACAGGTTGCGTTTCTGTTTGCGCCTGGACTGAGTTGATGGAGCCAGGAAGGGTAAAAATGATGTGAAGAAAAGAAGTAGAATAAAAAAGTGGAAAATAAAGCGTGATTGTTGTAGGGGATAAGGTTTCGTGGAAATAAAGGTATTAATAATAGAAAAGGGAGATTAAAGAAAGGAAAAATGGAGGTTAAGAGAAAGAAAGAGAAAATAAGATAGATGAAGGAAACTCCGATAAAAGAAAATTGTGAAAAAGAGTGAAATTGTAAAATAATTTTTCTTCCCTGTACGTTTAATTTTATCACTTCCATCTCATCACTTTTTCTTGTTCTTTTTTCATCACTTTAATTTTAATTTTATCATTTACCTTTCATCACCTTTTCTTGTTCTCAATTTTCTTCTTTCTTGCACTATTTCCTCCTGTTCTCTCCTCTTTCTCATCAATGAGAAGAAAATTGAGAACAAGAAAAAGTGATGAAAGGGGAGTGTTGAAATCTAATCTGAAGCAGAGCAGAGATCGAGAAAAAAGGAAGGTTGAGGAGAAGGAAGAGGGAATGATACAGATAGAGAATTAGGAAAAGTAAGTAAAATAGTGAGAGGGAAGAAAAAGTAGAAGAGTTGGAAATAAAAGAGGAAGTAATGGAAAGGAAGAAAGAGAAAGGGAAGAAAGATTCGAAGAGCAAAAAAGGAGGGGAAAAAAGAAGTTTGTATGTGTGAGAAAGGGATGGAAATGGAGGAAACGAGAAGAACGAATAATTGGTAAACAGAGAAAAGAAGTCAGAAATTGGAGAGGGAATAAAAGAAATGAAGAAAGCAGAAGAAGCGAAAGATGCAATGAGTGAGAAGAAAGATTGTATATGTGAGAAAGATATAGGAGTGGAAGAGTAGAAAAGAAAGTGAGAAAGAAAAACTAAGAAGGTGAGTAAGTGAATGCCAGCATTCCAAGTATGAATCAAGATCACAAGTTCAGAGTCTGACTAAACTTTTGTAGCAAGACAAACTTGGATCTGGAAACTTCTAGAAGTCACATCGCAAATCTTACTCTACATTGAAGTCTCAACAGGAAGCTAACTTCATCTGTGACCAAGAGGGCTGCCAGCTTCATATGCCTTGATGGAATCAAGCCAACCAAAATTATTTCGGTTTTTGATTCAAAAAGTTTTTGATTTAAAATATATTTTTCATATAAAGTTTTTGCATCATCACTTGTTTTTGACTGTGACTACTCAGCCAATCACAGTTCGACGAATGCTCAGTGTGCAGACTGACTTAGTTACACTAGAAAATTTCGATGAAAGAGCTTGAGCAAATCAACGTTGATTTTCTCATTAACAATAACTATGATGTTAACGCCAAGTCATTTTAAAATGGGGTCCTGAAACCAACTGAACGGCACTGGCTCCCGGTGCTGAGCAACATTGCTCCACCTGAGCTTAGAAGGAATGAAGCTTCACAAAGAGTATGGAGAAGAACTCTTACCTATGACTCCTTGCTCAAAGATGTGCTGAGGAACCCCCCAAGAAGCAGGCTGAAGTCTAGGCTCCCTTTCTGGTTGAGGATACAACAGCTGAACAATGGCAACTTCTCAATCAAAGAGAGTTGGATCAAGAAGTGGAGAGACCTAAGTGTCAAGAATAAGGATATCATAGCTGATCCAACTAAAAGGGTTGCCGGTTTTAGCCTGGAGAGAAGGGAGTGGGCCATCTTGAACCGACTAAGAAGTGACTGTGCCAGGACTGCAGCAAATAAGTGTAAGTGGGGATACATAGACACCCCGTACTGTGACTGTGGCAATGATGTTCAAACCACCCAACACCTGATTAATGAATGTCCAGTACATAAATTCGATGGAGGGATTGAAGATTTGAATGTTTTGACAACTGAAGCCATTGAATGGCTCAAGCAACTTAATGTAAATCTATGACCATTTATGTATGTAAAATTTGTGTTTGAATGTGTTTTATCATGCTGACGTGCCATACGCATATAAATTTTAAACTCAACATGGGCAGATGACAAGATAGTATTACTTGGAAAACATCAATAACAAGCAATTAATGCAATTAGTGAAATTGTGCTTATCATACAAAAACCAATATAGATAATCACATAAAATGTAGGCCTATACAACAACACTGGGCATGATGATCTGACGAAATATGAATTTTTGTAGAACAAAGAAATGAATTGAATCTCACCCTTAATTCGATTTGTGCCGTCTATTTTATGTTTGTATTTCACAAAACAATAAATTTAATAATCATTTGTTCACTTTCTCTCAAATTTGCGAGAGTTGACGAATATATATAGCATTGATTAGGGCTGTCATAAATAAATTTCAAGCCGTATCTTAAGAGATATTTATTTTTATCATTATCATACATATTTTTTGAGTCATTACTTATTCATTATTGTCAATGAGATTTGAAGCAATAAAATATTTAATTAGCTTTATCTTCCACATAATAAAATAAATTTTCCATTATTCTTATTACATCTATTTCCATTAAACATGTTGGATCAATGAGATTTTGAGCAATCTTATTGTAATTATCATTTCTTATTATTGATCTTTCTGTACCAATATTTGGTTGACATAAAACATGAACTAGCTGTCCGCCCCATATTACCTTGTAGTCGGCGCATGCGCTAAACTGACTATACAGCCGTAAACATCTCTATGGGGAGTATAGCGAGTGCTTGGGCGTAGGTGAATGATGTTACAATGATTTTATGAAACTGTTATTGGAAATTATAATTAATCCTCTGAGTACAAACTGAGTTCCCCACGGAATGCAGAATATTGAGTTGAGTGCTGGGTGAAGGAAAAGCTTAGCAGGGGTTTCACGAAGCGACAAATATTGAGGGGATGTTGTAACGGTATGAAGAAAAGAGAATTCCAGGGGACTTCCGAGAGATGACAAAGAAAATCCAGAGTAAGAACGCCGGCTACAAAATTACAAATTGACTGTGTATAGAGGATGCTGCGCTTCAGGGATGAAAAAACGTTATTGTCGTTACGTTGGTCGTGAGGTGGGTGGAGGGGAGAAGTCGGGGAAATGGCGAAGTAAGGGAAGGGGAGGTGGAAGAAGAGATGTAAATTAACTCGCTGCTAACTGGATCTTCTCGCCTTCAAGAGTGGCATGATTGCCAGGTGATCTAGAGAAAGGAGAGGTTGGGTGGTGGTGAGGAAGAAAATGGGGGAATTCAATGTTGAAGAGAGATTGAGGAAGAGAGACGGAATGACAAGGAGAAGAAGAATAAGAAGAAGCAGGAGAAAAAGAAGAAAGATACCTTCGAGAGTGGAAATAGCCAGGCGGGCTGTTGCTTAGGAGAGGTTGAGAGAAGGGAAGAAAATGAAAGAATTAAACGTAGGTGGAGATGGAGAGGAAGGGGAATAAAAGAAAGAGAGGAGAATGAAAAGGAGAAAAATGAATATGAAAAAGAAGAGCCGTGATGGAGAAAGAGCGAATGAGAATGATAAAGAGGAAGGAGTGAATGTAAAGAGAAAGAAGAGAAAAGATGAAAAAGAAGAGTCGTGGAGTTTTGATACAATATTGTTAAATCATCATGTATTGTAAAGTGTTAAAGTGGAGGTAGCTACTTTTATTGGAGTCTGCTATTGAATAGTAGAAAAAAATTCGGATTTACTACCAATTTGAAGTTGACTTATTCCTCATAAATGTTTTAGAATCAAAGCTAAGTATGACATAATGGCCGAAATAACCACTTTTGGTAAATGCATAGTTTTGAGAAAAGTTACATACGAAGATCGTTTGTAGAATTGGAACTGTTTCTGGTAAACCAGAGTGAAATTCAAATGTCTTATTCATAATAACAGATTTGACACTTCACCAACAGATTTTGTAAATGCTTAATAATTTTGATGAGTCGTTTACCCAAAAAAATATTTAATCTTACGTTATACAGAATATAGAGGTGATAAAGTGTTGTCAAAACAGCTGACTTTATACATACTTGATCAAAACCATAAAATTATACCATAAAAGTTAAAATGAAGCCATATAAAATTAAGCCATTATACAGCATGGCTAATTTCCAACACAAGCCCTAGACCATTCAGAACGTAGGATTTCTTCTGTTGTTTCATCAGCTGATTTAAAATTTTCGGAATCAAATAGAGTCTGTATTTGATTTCAAACTCACAGCTGGTTATCAAGAATAATTCAGCATTGTAGGTTCTGTTAGTCAGGGGAGGTTATCCAAGACATAGTAAAAGTAAGTTATTGTTAGTCTTAGATATAATAGTCCCTGCAACGATTTAGCATTCAAGTCTCTAGTGAAGTGCTCAGAACACTCACTCTCCTAACTTGGATCTCACTTGTGACTTAATATTAGTTTATAAAAAGATTGTATTTTGACTGTTATTAATCCACAATTGAGATTGAAATTAGAACACAAGTGGAACGAGTGTCCCAAACATCTCAAGACTTATAGAAAGAGAGGTGTAAATTAACTCGCTGCTAACTGGATCTTCTCACCTTCAAGAGTGGCATGATTGCCAGGTGATCTAGTGAAAGGGGAGGTAGGGTGTAGGTGAAGAAGAAAATGGTCTTTCTACAATATTATTATTTTATACCAATATATTTCATTTTTACCAATATATTAACTTACCACGTTTAACTTAACAAACAATCGGATAACTTATGCTAACATAACCTAGAATGCATGTTTGCTGTTGATAGGTTTGGAAATGAAAATAATTCACATTGATTTCTAAATATTTGAATCAGCTGATGAGACTAATGCATAACATTCGTTTCGACACTGTTTTAAAGAAATCCTAAGTTCTGATTGGTCTGACTCCTTTACTGGAATGTGACAATAATGTTACAAATGCAAAACAAGCAGTTGGTTATGCCACATCTTCTATGCACAATGCTTCCATTCATCATCGAACGTGACTTGAGAGATTGTGAATTGACCTTCGTTGACTCACTCTTCTTGAGTGTCTCTCTCACTCATGTTGCTCAGATTTGGTTCCACGACCTTCGACCATCTACTACAAGAGCATTCTACTCAGGTCATGAATTTTCTGGAATGCTCAACAGGTTTCTGGAAATCACTAATATGAGCGATCAACAGCATAAAAAGGCTCAATCATCATTCTGTTTTGAGATGGCTGTTTGATCTCTTCAAGGTTCGTGCTCGTGTGACAGATGGAGTGGTAGAATACAATTCCAGTACAGATAGAATAAATAGCGCTCGAATCCAGTGCACCAGGAAGGACAAGTGTATACTATATGTGCGGCTTATTGACAGTATAAAGACATTGTGCTTATGCATGTCAAGTGATATTATTTGGGATTATCAAATAAAATATCGGACTGTGTTTTGTAAGTGTTTAGCTACTATTTTTGTTTTGAAATTTATTGATCTGTTTTCTCTTATTGGTTTTTCTTGCAATTAGTGTGTGTTAATAGACTAATTTGTGCAAATGAAGTGTGAGTGTTAACTTCAGTAATGCCAGCCTTATTTTAGCTACAAAACCCATAACAATAGTGTTAAAATAGTTTCATCATTAAAATAGTGTTAAAATAGCTTCATTATTAAAATAGTGATAAAATAGCTTTAACTAGCAACTAGTTTTACAATCCATGGAATAAAGTAAGCTGTATTGACATCGCTTTCTAACCTATTATGTCTACTTATGTCTACTTGATAACGTAGCCGAGGATAAATCTTATCTCATACTATAATCGCCGCATGAATTGCTAGAATTGGATGAGGAAATTGCTTACAAAAATATTTCGTAGAATGAATTGAAACAGTTCCTGGTGAACCAGAATCAAGTTGAAGTGTCTCATTTCTATCAGATTCGCCCACAAGGAATGAGACCGTTCAAGCGAGCGCAGCTGAGAAAACGTGGTTTCTACACGATTGAGAAACGTTGATCACATCAGTTAGTTGAGGGAATGGCGTCTAACCAAAAGAACCCCAGAAAAAGAGTTATTGATAGTATCACTTGAAACTCACAGATGAAGCGCACACTGCTCTTCTTCTCCTTCTTCTTCTTTCTATACTTTGCCAGTTGAAACTGACTCGATCCACTTGGATAAGAACTGCCCTTTGGGAAATCATTTTTCTTGGTGAACAACCAACATATTTCTTCTCTTTTTTTTCTCTTCTCTCGATCTATCTCGCTCTCGTCTTCTTGTCAGTCACTGGATCTTCCTTTTTTCGGATCGATCTTTGTCACCTTCTCTATCAGACATTCTCTTCCACCTTTCTCATCCTCTTTCTCTTTCTTCGTGCCCTGATTGTGATCAGGGGTCCACCGCAGTACGATATTCAATTAAGTTCTGCCAATGTCGTAGTCGTATCTCTTGCAATGCCTCCTATATAGTCTGTGCAAGTCCCTTAAGGCTGTCCTCGTTTCATTTCTTTCTTATCTTATTTATTTTTTCTTCTTTATTATCTTCTCTATTTTCTTTTCTTCCTTGTCTTCTTTATTTTTTCTACGTTTCTTTCTTTTTCTTTCCTTTTTTCCACTACTTCTCCACAGTAAGTTCTTCTGGATTCTTGTTCCATAACGATCTGCGTTGTTAATATTAACTTTTTGTGGTAAATTCAACGACTTGCAGTCAATTTCAATTGAGAATAAATTATATTTTTACTCACTTTAGGCCGAACGTTTTTGAGTCATGGAGACTCATCTTCAAAGGCATTTGACTCGAAAACGTTTGGCCTGAAGTGAGGAAAAATATCATTTATTCTCATATTAAAATTGACTGCAAGTCGTTGAATTTACCATAAAAAGTTGGTAAATTCTTCTTTTTCACCCATCCTTCTCATCTTTTTGTTGGCTTTTCTTCATTCTCTGCTCCTCCTTTTTCTCCTCCTCCTCCACTTCCTCCTACACCTTCCCTCCACTTCCTCCTCCATCTACTCCTCCTCCTCCTCCTCTCCTCCTCCCCTCCTCCTCTTCCTTTTTCTATTTCATCTCTGCTTTTTTCATTCCCGCTTCTCTTCTTTTATTATTTTTTTGTTTTCTTCTTAGGGTTCTCGTTCTGCTCCACCAGCACCTTTTACCTTCAGCAATTCTATTTTTCAACCCTAATTCAATAATCGTTATACACTTTTAGTAGTCATGAATAAGATATTCATCTCCATCGATTCGATTGTAAAAAAGAGATCCCATTCATTTAAAAAATAATTATCTATTTCATAATTATATTGATAAGCAGATTGATATTCACCTGAAATTTCATTCGTGAAATGGGAAATCATGTGGATGAAAGTCTAAATATTCAATTTCATTAGTAAAGGCACTTCAAACAACTTGTAGTGAAAGTCCACTGCAATATTTTTTCCATTTATTCATCTTTGGAAAAGAATCAGTCTTATTTTTTTGGTTATATCGTATTATATATTTAATTCGTATTATAATAAGAGAATTTTTTCTGTCTATTTTACAATGTTCTTGTGGATGAATAAATTTATTTCATTTCATTAGTTATACTTCAGCATTTGTGTTTGAAAAACTGTGATAGTTGTTTAGTTTTGTCAATCATTGGCGCTGAACTTAGTGTTGAACAATAAAAACTTTTACTCTAGTTTAAAAAAAAAAGTTTTTTTTGGAGTTTGACACCCACCATATCAATAACATTTTTCTCAACCTGTAAGACGACAGCTTGCATAATGGGTATTCAATCCTCGATGATAATCGCTCGAAAATCGAGAAACATTCTGCGGAATGATGTCATCTAATAACCCGTCATACTTTTTTTTATGATGAAGCCCACATAGGCATGAGACCTGTGCTTGGGTAATGAATTAGATGATGGTGATTGATGAGTTGGACCTACAGCTTTAGGTGGGTTCCGAACCACCGGGAAGTGATTTTACAGCAGAGAACAGAGTTATTTTGCTGGCCAATTCAATCTGTCACCCTTACAAAGAGCACCCAGGAGTTTCGTAGCTTATTTCGAATTGAACAGATACCTGCTACGGCACTCGGCTATCACTTCCCGATATACTTACTATACACCATTCTAAGACATGTGTTTGATTTTGCGTTGGTGATCATCATCGAATATTGGGTGCTCTACTGTGCAATCTCACAGGGATCGGGGTTGAATTTTTTCAAACTTTTGTTGATTTTGCGATTAGTTTAGAATTCGGACTAGTTTTAATACAGCTATCGAGTTCTCAAAAAAGATTTACAGCAATCATTTAATGGTTATATTTCAAGCTCTAGTATATTTAGGGTCATATTATTTATGAACGTTCCTTTAGTCGCTCTTAATTCGAGGGACTCCTGAAATGTGATGTATTAATATAGGCATTTCGGAAATCTTTCTAGTCAATAGACACTTGAGAACCGTTCATAAATACGGGAATTAAGCTCTTAAATTTAATATTTTGAGCTCTTAATATCATTGAAACCATCGTTCATGATAAATTAAGTACGGTAGTTGTGTATTGAAAATTAGAATGTTGCAGAGAAAAAACGTTCATTACATTTGTTTTAATCGTAAGCTGCCTACAAAGTTAGGTACTTAATGCGAATTTCGACAGCATGCAACAGAAAAAACGCTCATTAACCCATTTGAGCCATTTCTTGTTTCTCTTATTCGTGGGATTCTTTAACAAGCCGACCGTTTAAACTTCCTGGGGCACGTTTGACTTTAATCTACGCTTTAATTATCATAAATATTCATTAGTCCTCTGCTGAAAAGTTTTTCTCTGCTGCTCCAAGAGAGCCTACCACTCTAGTTGGCTTCTTGACTTTCGCGCTTTGCTCAATTCTCTTACATTTTTTCTCTTTTCTTTCATTTCTTCTTCCTATTTTTCCCTCCCTCTCCAATTATGCTTGCAAACTTTCCTTTTCCCACTTCCTTTTTAGCTGATCATCATTTTTACTCTCTTTGTTACGAAACTTCTTAACTCACACGCTTCGCTAATTTCCTTTTAATTTTTATTTTGTTTCTTTTTCTTACCTCTTCAATGCTCCCTATCAATCTGTCCCTTCCTCAATTCTTTCCTAACGAATCATCATTTTCACTTTCATTGTCTCAAAACTATTTGGCTTCTTGACTTTCACACTTTGCTCATTCTCTTTCATTTCAACTTTTCTTCTACTTTTCATTCTTCTTTTCCTCTTCCTCCCCCATCCTTTCTTCGAAGCTTGCATTTATTCTTCTCTTATAGTCTCAAAAATGGTTGGTCTCTCGACTCTCATGCTCTGCTCAATAAATTATCTTCCTTCTTTCACTTTTATTCCTTTCTCCCCCTTTTCTCCTTCCCACTCTCATCATTTTATAAAATCTATTCCTGTCCCACTTTTTTATAATTTCCTATCCAACTCAAGCTTTATATATACACAAACACACACGCACGCATGCACACACTCACGCACACGCACTCTCTCCCTCTCTTCAATGACATTAACGAATTGTAAGCCCAACTATCAAACTCTCAGATCAGAGACTATTCAGAATAAACGAACTTGTCTAAGAAATCCTCAAATATGGCTAACCTAATTACTTTAAAAACGATTTCAAAGGAAGGTGACAGTTTCTGAAGGCAGACAGAATAATGTTTCTCATACTAGAACCGGGGATAATACTCTTAGGATACCGAACCACCGTACTACAATCTATACTAAATCATTTGCTGTAAGTGCTTGTCGGGCTTGGAACGCACTTCCTAATTCCATAAGCTGCATTGAGAGTCGAGCAGGCTTCACCTCGTCATTGAAGAGGTATTTTTTTTTGGAAACAATGACTTCATCTTTTCAAACATAAAGCACATGCATGACAACCTTCATCTTTCATTTTGTAAGTAATATCCCATCTGTATTGTTTAGAAAATATTTAAAAAACACAATTTCAATTATGTTCAATCACTTCTAACTTTTTGTAATTAAATTTTTCCCTATTATTACTAATTATATAGTCTCGCAGTTCGAAGTTTTCATAGCTTAGTCTGAATGGACGAATTTTTGTCCTGGTTTCACCCTTATTACGTAAATGCTCCACATAAAATCTCATTGTTATTATCCAACATTTTCTCTTATACAATCTATTGTGATGTTAATAATATGCTATTTAATCAGTCACAGTTATATTTTGTAAATTTACGTAAAGTAATTTTATCTTATCTTATCTCTTCCCATTTCTCCATTACTCTCACGCAATATCTCTACCTCTCTTACAACCTAAAAGAAAAATGTGAAGTATAGTACGAGTGTAAATAGTAATCATAGTTGAATAAGTTGAAATATAATAATTTGGAGCAATGTGGTATTATTTCCCATGAAAACTTTCCCAACACTAGAAAAAAATCACTAGAAAAGATCAGAAATCACTCGGCTTCTGTGAAAAAATCATCCAGATCTTCAAGCCTCACAGACTTGGGCGCCTCAAACGAGAATCACCTCAGAGGATTAGCAATCCTCAGCAGAAACTCAGCTTTGGTACTCCAAGCTACCAAAATTACTGGCTAACAGGATGAAGATAGGATTTCGGGCGAAGACCGCAACCATTCAGGCTCACAACTGATAGCGATGGCTCTTTTCCACATTCCCTTTCTCTCTAACATTCTCATTTCTCCCTTTCTATTCTTCTCTCACTTTTCCTCACTCTCTCTTCCTTAATCACACCCATTCCATTTCTCGTTACACTCCCCTTTCTCCAATGTTCCTCCTCTATTTCAGCTTAACGGACTATTCCATTTACTAATTTTTCTTCTTCTACTCCTTCTTTTTCTTCCTCTACTTTTGTTTCTACTTCGGTTCTGATCTTTTTCTCCTTTATCTTATATTCTTCACTTCTCATTCTACTTTCTCTAATCCTGCCTCTCTTCTTCTGCTTCTAATTCTCCTTCCTCAAATTTATTTCCATCTTTTCATTCTCATTCTTCCCTTATTGATTGTTCTTTCTCTGCTTTCTACTTCATACTCTTCTTCTTATTATTTTTCTTCATCTTCTTCTTCTTTTTCTTCATCTTCTTCTTCTTCTTCATCTTCTTCTTCTTTTTCTTCATCTTCTTCTTCTTTTTCTTCTTTTTCTTCTTCTTCCTCTCTTCCAGTCCCTTTCACCAATTGCTCTTCCCGCGTCTCTTTTTCCTCTGCCTCTTTCTAGCCTCTTTCTTCTCTTTCTCCCCCTTCTCCTCCTTCTTCTTCTCCTTCTCCTCCTCCTTCTTCTTCTTTTTCTTTTCCTCCTCCGTTTTCTACTTCTTCTTTATTTTTTCTTCTCTCTACCTCTCCTTTGTTTTACCACTTCCTCATAGTATTTTCTCCTTTTCTTCCTTCTTACGCTTCTTCTTTATCTCCTTCACTCTTACTTCTCCTTCCCTTTTTCTCCTCATTCCTCTTCTTCTTCTTTTTCTTCTTCTTCTTCTTCTTCTTCTTCTTCTCCTTCTCTCCTTCTCCTTCATATTCTTCTTTCCTTTCTTTTTCTTTTCATCCTACTTCGTCGTCTTCTTTTTTTCTTTCCCTTCTTCTTAATTTTTTCCCTCTCTTCTCCCTCTTCCTCTTTCTCCTTTCTCTTTCGCTTTTCTCTTTCTCCTTGACCTTCTTACTCTTCCTATTCTCATTTATCTCTCTCTACCTCGTCCTTTTCGGCTACCGCTCCCTCTTCTTCTCTTTCTTCTCCACTAGCAAAAACCAAAGCGTTATTCCTCAAGCCTTCTCCTTCTTTTCCTCCACCACTTCGCCACCTTCTCCTTCCACTCACTCTCCGACTCATCTCCTCCTCCCTTCCTCCTCAATACTCCTCTCATTCGCCCTCTTTCTCATCTGCTCTCATCACAATCTCCGAAATTCCTTCTTCGACGAAATCCAAGGCAGGCCGACCTCTCATCTCGTTAGGATGCTCCTCCTGGATCCACCAGTAATCCTTGCATTGTTGGGATGGCCATAGCGTTATCTCACTCAGGAATTCATCTGGTCAGCCCACACAATGGTGTAGTGAACTTTCAGGGAAAAGTTTTAGATTGCCGACTGAACTAAAGAGGATTATCATCTCCGAGTAACTGGGTTGAGATCTAGGAGGAATTGTCTGTGTGATTGATGATTGGCTTAGACTGCAGTAAACTGAGTCAAATGTGTAGCATTCATGACTAAGTCATGAAGGAGTGAGTCATTGAGGACAAAACCTACCAAATATAGAAGTCATATACATGAGCGTATTATTGTTGCCTCAACGTGATATTGGTGGTCGAAATACAGTATTTGTATTACATTTTTTTAGCATTAATCCATAGCGATAATGACATTACTTATTCAGACTGGCTATTATTAGTGCAGTAACTATAGGGGGGTTCAGGGGGGTAGATCCCTTTAAAGACCTGAACACAAAAAATTGAAACTTTCAAAAGCTTTAAGAGACAATTTTTGGCAGAAAGGCCAAAGAAGAGGTCTTCAATCGCTAAATATGTGGTTCTAGAAAGATATTTTTTCAAAAATTTCTGGGGCAGCACTCCCAATCCCCTTTAAAGAGAAATTTTCAAGTACAGTACTGTTCGGTACCCAAATCAAGAGAAATGGAGATCAAAAATGGTCTAGATCACCCATTGGATCACCCAAATCTCTCATTGACAATGATGCAACAACTTGGTGAAATCCATTTTCAACACAACATAACTCATGAAATCCGTTAAAATTTATGGATTCATGTATAGAATTCATTGAAAGGTGGTTTCAGAGGAATTACTTTTCAAAAACTTCGCGGGTGAGTATCCCAGACCACCTTCTTTTTTTAAAGAAAAATAGGCATGGTCTCAGTATATGTTGGAGGTCTCTTTTTCTTTCTTTTTATTATATACTGCATCACCCCCCTCGCAACTTATTACCATTACCATAATATATAGTCACACTACATCAATGGTCATCCCCCAGAACGATCTCCTAGTTACGCCACTGGCTATTATTGATTGTGCAAGTTTGACGAAATCTGGAATTACGGGCAGTTATGCTAATCCGGATATTCTAATCATGGCAATAGGAATTATTGTTTTTGGCTGCAGAGTAATTATAATCTGGAATGTCCAAGTAATGTCAATACTATTAATGTCATCAACAATGTTTATGTATGGGTCACTTATGGTTCGATAAATCTTTAATGAATTATTGTCATCTATGAAAATCATGTATGACCAAATTATGTAACTTTTTTAACTTGGCAGGGAATAGAAACTTAATACTAACAACAAAACGGAATGACCTAATTGAGCTCCATTAATAAAACAAATCATCTGTTTTCATAGATTTCATTTAAATTCAATTTCATTCTTATTTATTCTATTGAACAACTCTCTATTACTATTGTAATTAATACTACAACTCAACTATTTGACAAACCAGAATTATGTATTCAAACAACTAAATTGTAGCAAACTTTATTATCGAGTTAATGCTCTTAATGATTCTTTACAATCTTTATAAACTTTTATGTGATATAATTCCTAAATTTACAAATTTCGTCTAAGGCAGCGTTCTCTTACAATTTAGTAGGATAAAAATTATTTTTATGAAAGAAAATGCCATCAAGTGCAATTATTTCCAATGTTTAAAAATGTTTGGAAGAAATGATTAAGAAAAATTAATATGACCAGAGTGACGTGTACAATATGGACATAGCTGGAAGAGTTGATAGAAGATTCAAGCTCTATAAAAATCGTCCGACTGGAATCTGTTTTGAAGAAGTTTGCTGCCTAACGAGTCATGACGTTTCATTTTGCCTTTTTTCGGACTCCTTTCATTTCAACCCTGTTAAAGATAAGATCACAGCTTATCTACCAATGACATCTTCCTCCTTTGAATGGTTTGAATCACGAATCGAAAGAGAGAAATAAGAAGAAATTCTGAAAACTGTGTCTCTTTTTGCAATACTTCTGTTTGGAGGATTTGACTGAATAGGAACGGATAGCTGAAGAAGTCCGTGGCAAATCTTTGTGAATTAATGACAGCGTTCTTGGGATGAGCGCGACATTTTCTCAGCGTTACTATCTACTTTCTCACTTTCTTTCTCTTTCCCGCTATCTAAGTTTCTCTTTTATGTCGTCATCGACCTTTTCTTCAAATCTCCTTCATTTTTTCTCACCCTTTTTCACACTCTTCTTATATCTGTGACACTTTATATTTCTCTTTATTCCCTCTTTCTTAATTCTCGTTTTTCACATCATGTGTCTATTCTCTCACCTCTTCTCATGTCTCAATTATTTTCTTCCCCATCAGTTCTTCTCTCTCTGAAATTATCTTACTTTTCCATACTATACTTTGCTTTTCAATAAACAAAGAAGGTCTCACCTTTTCTATCTTCCACTAGTTCTTCCTTTCTCTCCACTGAGAGATAACGGCCTCGTTTCTTCGTTTTTCGTTGATTTCTCACAAGTTGAGAGAACAACACTTCCTCTCTTTCTACTAACCTCAAATTTCTGCGCCCTTCCATTCTTTTCTCCCTCATTCTCTCGTCTTTTCTTTCTTTTTTCACATTCCCTCTTTCTCTCGATATTCATATTTATCTTCCCCCCTACTCTTCCATTATTTTCTCTATCCATTCGCAAGCCTTTCTTAATACTTTTTTCTCCTCCCTCTTCTATTTTTTCACTTTTTCTCTTTCTTTTCTGATCCTTCTCATAACTTGCTTCTTCTTCCAAGAACCTTTCCAATTTATTTTCTCACATTAACACTTTTTTCTCATTTTCTATCTTCTTTTATATCATCATTTCTTATTCATCATCCATCACCTTACCTTTTCAAGTCTATCTTTTTCCATTTTTCTCTTTGCCTTCTTTATATATTTTTTTCTACTAATTACATTTTTTTACTCTCTTCTCTCTTCTTTCACAAAGAGAATGACCTCTCTTTCCTCTCTTTTTCATTTTTTTAGTATTTTTCATTCCCATCTCTCTCGCTCACTCTCCGTCATTCTCTTTTTTCTCTTCCTCAGCTCACTCCCTCTATCCCCCTCCCAACGGTTTAAGCTTAGCAGATAATTCAATTTATGCCTCACCAGTCATTCTCCTTCACCTTCATCTTCTGTTCTTTCTCTTCTTCATTCTTCTTTTTCTCTTCCCTCTTTTTTCTCATCTTTCTCTTCCACTTCTCCTTTTTCTATACTATATTCCTCTTCCACCTCCTCATCCTCTTTCTCCACCTTCCTCGTTTTTTATCGTCTTTCCCCCTCTTACTCCTCCAATTCACCCACTTCTACATCCCCTCCCTTCCCTCTTCGCCGGACTCTACTTTTTCATACAACTTCATCAACATCAACTGCTCATCCATCATTTTGATTCGCGAACGTCCCTCTTTCGTTTTTCTTTCATTTGTAAATTTATTCATCGAATGCTTAATGACATCACATCGTCGCTCTGCGACTCTCCAATTTCCCATTCAAGCTTCTATTCAAAACCTTCATCCACTCGCTAAAAGTTTTTTGAATTCATAGAGAGATTATTTACTGGAATTCGTTTCACGCTTTTTTCACTTGGTCTCATCTCTTAATGGGATTTGTTACAACAAAAATATGATTTTTTGATGTTGATATCATCACAGAATAACAATTATGGAATGATTTATAAGTGTAATTCTTCTATTTATTCATCAACTTAACTCTTGACTCACAAAAATCTCTTTAAAATTCGTTGAAAAAATTATGAATTTTAAGGTAACTAATCTGTCATTATCTACCATTAAGTTATAAGTAGTTATTGAAGTTCAAAAATTAGTAACAGCCGACTGTATACATGTCCAATCAAAATCATTGAAGTTAGTATAACACAGGAGTAACTTTCCGGCTCAAGCTCTAGACTAGACTTTAGACAATGAGAATTCAGTATTTCTAAAAATCAGTATCGTAATGGAAATTATTAAATACTCACATTTAACGCATGAACATTCCGCAGTCAAACTCAGACTGTTTAAATTATTGTATACTCTATAAAATAAGGCATGTTATGTTAATTTGAACAAATTTCAAATAGTCATTGAACTCTGTATATTGGTGAATTCGGGAGAAAAGCGACCAGCGAAAAAAGGGACCATTATGGAATGCGTGAAATAAGCGGCTAAACTACCTGAGTCTCGCCCACCCCCCGTTCGAGGTCATTCAACCGATCTTATGAGCAAAATAAGCGGCCAAAATGATTGAGGGTAAATCCGTCGGAGGGTATATCCAAGGAATTTGTGAAAATCCGTCCCACTCTATAGTGGGGTTAACCTAACCTAACATAACCTAACCTCACCTAACCTAACCTAACCTAACATTCTGTAAATATATGTTAATATATCTGTAAATATTATTCATAAAATGTGAAAAAAGCATAAAAATTTCAAAAAGAATAAAAAAATTACTGACGACGCTATCTTCTAGCTGATTTTAAACACGCCTAAATGATAGAAATATCCATCTATCATTTAGCCAGTCCAAAGCCTGGATAAAGTGTGATGGAAATCAGTATGCCAGAGTAATAGACCATGAGCCACCAATAAGAGACCCTCCCCCCCCCCCTGGGGAATTTTCGACACATACATTTTTGTGTTCGTATTGACATGCACTTCAAGGATTTAGGTGTTTGCCCTATTTAAATTACAGCATTCCCCCCCTTTGGGCGAAAAGCCCCCCAAATTCGGCTCATTTTTCGGTTATTGGCCAATAACTCGGAAACTATCAGCCAAATCGAAAAGATTGTTCTACTTAAAGTTCAAGAGCATAAAATTCTGCGTTGAATGATATGTATAAAGTCAAAATCGGATCAGCTCTTCAATCACAATCAAATATCAAAAACCATCGATTTTTGCCCCCTTTTCTGAAAAACGAGTATTGTCTATGTTTTGATGCATTTATCTTGGTAATTCTCACACAAACACAAAAAAGTTGATGGTGAAAGTTTTAGAACATTAAATTTTCTTTTATAAAAGTCCCGGTTTTGAAAATTTCGTAGATTTTCTGCAAAGATATAAATGAAAGACCGAACCGACGCACAGCGCTCTCATATCCCCTCATTCACTGTTATGTATTAGATGTGTATTTTATTGTTTGATTCTTTCCTTTTCATTCATTATTGTCAAATTGATGGATGTTATTAGCGTAAGAAAGGTATTGTTTAGGTAATCCATTGTTCAATTTCAAATTTTCATTACCTAAAGCATACCGTTAATGGTGGGAGGTGGTAGTCGGCGGGGGGGGGGGGGGGCGTTATCTTCAGCAGTGTTATTGACTTGAGTGAGTCAGCTTCTTCACTCTATTTTGTTCCAAAATTATCTTATATAGCATTTTATAACTGTACAATCATAGTTGCCCCCCTGAGCAGTTCAAGGGGGATATTTGGGGTGGGGGCTCGTGACCCCCCCTAAAACCTAAAAGACTAAAAGAGCTGAATAAATTGTTTTTCCTTTTTAATTTTTTTACTACTAAGGGTATGTCTATTACAATATTTATTTTTTATGAAATAATTCAGTATGTATTCAAGGGCTAATAATGAAAATACAAAATTAACTTGACTATGTAAAGGAACTTGACTTTTTTGGCTTGATTGAGTAAATAATATTTGTAAATAATATTGTGAATAATATTGGGCGCCTTTTACTTTCTTTTTAAAGTACTCTGTACTCGGCCAATGATCGTGGGCTGCCACTCTTTTTCTTTCCAGGTGAGGTCGCAGTTCAGAAATTGGGTTGCCGGTGACACAGGCCTGTGTTAATTTTTGGGGGTTCATTCACTGCACTCGCGCACACTCTTTTTCAATACTTTTTCAATAATAACTTGTACTATATATACTATAAATATTTTGTAATCAACAGTCATTTTCTTCATCCTCGTGTATTATGTTAACTAAATTTAGTACCTCTGGTTCATCTTCATCTTCAAATTCATCTTGTTCAAACCATTCTGGAATGTCAAGCAGTTCGGGTGGCAACGGATCTCCTTTAACCCAATCAAACTTAAGTTCGCCATTCTCCAATAACTTCCACCCATGTCCCACTGGAGTTGGTGTGGAGAGTTTAGCCACATGTGAATTATTCCATATGTAATATTGGTAGTTAACGCGTTTTATGTTGTTTTCTAACGACGTTTTACATGGGGGCAGTAGACTTAAATCCACACCTTGATTGTTGGGCGGAGAAAATACAGTTGTTGGAGAATACTTTTGGGAAAACAAATCAGAACGTAGTTTGTTTATATTTGTGTATTCCTTATTACTGTACAAGCAACAGACGAATTCCTCCAGGCCAGTCAGTAATGTTGGTGATGCAATAATTGTTGGTGATGCTCCTAATGATGTAAGAATAGGCACAAACTTTGAAAACTTTTCCAATTTAGATTTCACAGACAACTTTCCATGACGAACAAAGGAACTGGTGGTATCACATCCGGACAGGGCATGCACATTCAACATAGCATGGCTCATTTCTACACCTAAATTATGAGAAATGGCAGTGACATTTATGGCCCTTCGTTTGTTTCCAGTTCCTATATCAAAGAATCCTACGTTTTCCATGTTGCTGGCATATCTTATTAATAACACAAATACATCTGTGTCTGGAGATCTAACTCTGATTGGTGAATTGTCTTGACAATATTTTTAAGCATGGAAGCAGTGTAGTATTATTTTGGTATCAGCTTCCTCTTGTGAAGAGCATAGGTCTTCTTGTGTTGTATGTTTGATTGTTAATCCATCTTCACTAGTCAAGTAAGTGCATTTATTACCATGTGACAAGTAAAGATTTCTATTATGTAAGTAGTGGGCATACTTGTGCTGAGCCCATTCATTAATGTAGCAGGTTAACTAGTTGTTCCTTATTTTTTCCATTAGCAAGGAATTTTTCCCAATCCTGTGGAATCTTTGTTTTAGGCTCTCTTATCAAAAACGTATCTCCACAACCCCTTCTTTGTCTTTCAATGTTTTTATGATAATTAGGAATAATTATAAACATGCCCCCCCCTCCCACGGCTTGAGGAAGGATTATGATAGTGTTATGGTGGGGGACGGGGGATTGATGAACCTCCCACCCTAAAAAATAATATTATAGGGTTGAGCTAGATTGTTTGTGCATAAAAGAGATACTTGTTAACTTTATTGCATGATAGTCATGTGTTAATAGTGGATTTAAGGTGAGGGTTGGGGAGGGTGTGAGAGAGGTATTTCACCACATGTTTACATCCCTATTTAGGGCTCTGTAGCTATTTTTCAAGAATTATTGCTGAAATAAACTGCTAAAAGTTGCTTAGGAATGCCTTGAAAAGGTGTTATAATAAGGGGGGTCAATGCGGCTATAGAACATGAAATTCGTTTTTTGCAATTATCCACCCTCCCCTCATGTAAAATTGTGAAAACAAATATGAAACTGGTTCAAAATTGATTGTACTTCCACATGATATTGGAGTTTCCACGATAAAATGCATTTATCATGAGTTGTGCACAGTGAAAACAGGAGGTTTTGTCAATTTTGAAAAATGGCCTAAAAATACCCCTTTTTTGCCAAGCTCTAGCTCCAGAACCGCTGGGTGGAAAATCAACATCTACCATTCATTTTGTCGGAAATTGCACTGGCTTTCAGTTTGATAAAAACAATATTTTCGACTTGGCAAATAGTTTCCGAGTTATTGGGCAAAAACTGATAATGAGCCGAATTTGGGGGGGGGGTTTCGCCCAATGGGGGGGACATGCTGTAATTTAAATAGGGCAAACACCTAAATCCTTGAAGTACATGTCAATACGAACACAAAAATGTATGTGTCGAAAATTCCCCAGGGGGGGGGGAGGGTCTCTTGGTGGCTCATGGTCTATTACTCTGGCATACTGATTTCCATCACACTTTATCCAGGCTTTGGACTGGCTAAATGATAGATGGATATTTCTATCATTTAGGCGTGGCTGAAGGCCATAACAAGTCACGCCCTCTGGTGGGAGGAGCAGCAAGCAAAAATAAGAATCAAGTCAAGAACTAAAAACTGTCAACATCTACAAAGTAACGAAGAAAAACAATACACAAAAAGGTTAGAATTGAATCATAATGAATAATAAGACGAAATTGTCACAACCACATTTATTAAAACTTCGAGAAACTAGTTTCGGTTGTTACACCATTATCAATCTCAATCAAACTGAAAAACTAAAGTACAGAGAAGCTTTATATATACTGTACATGGAATGATACTATTGGCTAAGAGGGAAAGAGGTTGACCTTAATCGGACGTTGTGATTGGCTGTCTAGTCACGCCCCCTGGTGGGAGGAGTAACAAGCAAAAATATGAGTCAAATCAAAAACTAAACACTGTAAACAACAAGAAAGTAACAAAGAAGAAAAAAATTCGTAATAAGGCTAGAATTTAATCAAATTAAAATTAAGAATTTTTTAGAAACTCACTGAAAAGCAATCAAGGTCAACTGAGAAATACATGTAAGAACTGCTTTTTAAATGTCGGCTGGAATTATGATGAAACCAAGTTAGTTGTATTGAATTGGTTAAAATAAATTTGGTCATTTAAATTAGTTATGGAATCGTTTTTTACCAACTTAGTTATCTCCAAAGCTTCTAAAATGTTTAATTGTCTGCCATTGCCAATCAAATGCAGAAATTCAACATTCTCTTCAGCCTTGAACTTGTGTCCATTATTAATGAGATGTTCTGCAAAATTTGAATCTTCTTTTTTGGGTTTTCCAATCCCTGATATGTTCATTTACTCTACATTTGAAACTTCTACCAGTCTGACCCACATAACAAGCATTACAATCACCGCAATTCAATTTATAAACCCCACTTTTATCCCAGACATCAATTTTGTCTTTGCTACACCCAAATAAGCTCTTTAAAATTGGTTTAGCTCTTTGAAACGCTACGTCAAAACCGTTCTTTTTCAGTTGTTTTCCTAATTTATCAGAAACTGGGCCTAGGTAAGGCACCGTTATCCATGACCTTTCCCCAGTTTCAGTTACAGCAATGTTAGCACTGATTGCTTATATTCTACTTATTTTATTGACAATGATTTCCTCATATCCATTTGTTATAGCTATCTGTTTAATCGTACTTATCTCTTTTTCGAAGTGATGATTGCTCATTGGAATGGTTAAAGCTCTATAAACTATTGAAAGCTGCAAGTTTGTGCGATATTGGGTGACATGAGTGATGAGGTATGATTACATCGGTATGAGTTACTTTTCTGAAAATAGAGAAGTTGTGGGTTCCTGTGCTATGGTCAATTCTTAAATCTAGAAAATTTAAAACACGATTCTCTTCTAACTCTATGGTGAATTTAATCTTATGGTGTAAACGATTCAAATAGCTAAGGAAATTATCTAATTGTCTATTACTACCCTTCCACAAACAAATAATATCATCTACATATCTGTACCAATAAGCAATCCTATCCTTAAAATTATTATTTTCAAAAATTCTACGTTCAAGGCTATCCATAAATAATTCAGCTAGTAGTGGTGGAAGGGGTGAGCCCATCGCCTTCGATTAAGGTCAACCTCTTTCCCTCTTAGCCAATAGTATCATTCCATGTACAGTATATATAAGGCTTCTCTGTACTTTAGTTTTTCAGTTTGATTGAGATTGATAATGGTGTAACAACCGAAACTAGTTTCTCGAAGTTTTAATAATGTGGTTGTGACAATTTCGTCTTATTATTCATTATGGATACCTTCCACAATATCACCTTCGCCATTACTAAGAAAGTTAGAATTTAATCAATTGTAAATTAAAAAATTGAAGCTCACTGAAATTCAGTCTATGTCAACCGAGAAAAATAGGAAAGTGCAAAACATTTCACAGTGAAATGTGAAAGTTAATCACAGTGATTGTAATGCCTGTTATGTGGGTCAGACCAGTAGATGTTTCAAATGTAAAATAAATGAGCATTTTTGAGATTGGAATACACAAAAAGAAGACTCAAATTTCTCAGAGCATCTCATTAATAATGAACACAAGTTCAAGGCTGAAGAAAATTTCGAATTTCTGCATTTCATAGGCAAAGGCAGACAATTGAACATTTAAGAAGCTTTGGAGATAACTAGGTCGGTAAAAAACGATTGCAATACTAGTTGAAATAATCAAATTTATTTCAACCAAATCAATACAGTAACTTGGTTTCTCAATAATTCTGGCCTACATTCCAATAACGGCACTTTCTTGTCTTTATCGGTTGACCTTGACTGCATTTCAGTGAGCTTTAATTTTTTAATTTACAATTGATTCAATTCTAGCCTACTTGTGTATTGTTCTTCTTTGGAGGGCGTGACTTGTTATGGCCTTTAGCCAATCACAAACCGTTAATGAAAGTCAGCCTATTCCTTAGGCAATAATATCAGTCCGTGTTCAGTATATATTAAGCTACTCTGTACTTTGGTTTTAGTTTATTTGATAATGGTGTAACAACCGAAACTTCTATTTAACTATTTTCAGTAAATGTGGTTGTGACATGTACATGTCTTATTATGCATATCTTCTACAGTTTCACTTTCACCACTTCAA
The DNA here is from genome assembly GCA_948455865.1 of Conomelus anceps. NCBI lineage: Eukaryota > Metazoa > Arthropoda > Insecta > Hemiptera > Delphacidae > Conomelus > Conomelus anceps. Next base: position 22,904,840 of record OX418216.1, read on the forward strand.
AGAAAGTTAGTGTAAGAAATTTGAAACTAGAGTATCCAGCCTTCAAACCACTTGAATCCGCTTCGCTTGTGTCCTAGCTTACATCCCACTTGTGGCTTGTTCACTAAGATGAACTTAGATCAAGATGAACTCAGAGTCAGATTAACTGAGCCTGAGGTCAACCAAAGACGATAACAAAGTTGAATGTTATTGAATGCTTGAATGCTTCATCTATGGGTGAACTGAGTCTGATCTCAGATCAACGGAACTTTCTTCAAATGAACTTGGATTGATTTTCTAGTATCACTCACCCGGTCTTGGCGAAGTTAGCCCAGTATCGCATCATACGGCGACTGAGCTCGATTTCGTTTGGATGAAAGTTTTTGGCGGGATCGAGTGGCTCGCCGAACACGTAGCTGATCTCATCGCCATGCATGACCCCGGTCCACGACGGCCAGGGGTTGCTCAGCGACCGGTGCTTGAACAGGTACATGTACACGTTGTTACCTGTGTCAGCGTATCTGCCACAAAAAAGAAGAATTTGTACATTTGTTGCAAGTATCGACCACTCAATTTCTATATATAGCTATTCGAAAAGAGGGAACAGATTTTTAACATTAATTTCCTTTACCTCAAAAACAAGTAACATATTTAATCCTGTTTATAGAAACAAGAAAGTTTGGAATTTATTCTTGATAATTGGGGAAGAAGTTCCAATAATAGCCGTATTGGCGCTAATAATATTGTCCGTAGTAAAATGGCGAATACACTGAGGAGCGTTCATTTTGTGTACTGCAATTGGGTATTACAGAGTTTATATCTTCATTTGGATGAAATAGCTCAATCAAAATTTGTAAAGAGAGTTTTGGACTCTGGTCTGTTGCATCTTTGAATTTATTGCTAATTTGTATAGGCTAAATGAATAAATTTTATAATTATAAATGAATAAATAAGAAGCTCAATTCATGGAGCATAGGTATCTTTTACCTCAAATTATATGTAGGACTTATAAGGAGTTGATTGCGTTCAGTGCAATAGCTTAATAGTGAAAGATGGGATGAATATTCATGGAGTATAGGGACTATTTCTTCTTAATTCTGGGCAATAGTAGATATAAATTGCTAGTAGAATGGCTGGATAATGAAAAATTTTATAAATTCATACTAGCATAGGGATTTATTTTCCTTGACTTTGGAAATGAGACGTATGTAGAAACAACTTGTGAGTTCAAAATGGATAGTGAAAAATGGGATGAACAACTTCCTTGAGAAATTCTCTGAAGATAAAGAAAGTCATGAAAGTGGAGGAAAGTATATAAATGGAGTAGAGAAAACTGGATGCTTACAAAATAATAAAAAATGGAAGAAAAAATAAATTATTTTCAAATAAATTTTCTGATAGAATTATAGGAAAATGGTAATAGGTGGTGGGGAAGAGTAGAATGAGGAAAAAAGAAGGTTGGGGAAAGGGGGATGGAGGAAGGAAATTGGGAGAATAAGATGAGTGATGATTGGGAAGAGATAAACGGTAAGAAGAAAGAGGAGGTGAAGCAAAAGTGTAATTAAATTTAAAGAGTAAGGATACTTTCACAATAAAGCATCCAATATTTACCAACGCAAATTCAAACACATTCTGTACATGCCGTAGAATGGTGTCAGATTGGAGCTGCTTGTGGTATTCACACAACTCTAAACTTTCATACAACTTTCCACAGCATTTGTTCGAATTTTCAATGGTAAGCATTGGGTGCTCCATTGTTCAAGTACCCCAAAATTGGCAGTTATACTAACCTATGTGCCAGCTCATTGACATTGCAAGTGAACTGATAGTCTCCGACCATTTTGTCGAGTGCATCGCGATTTCTGATTGGATCATCCGGATTCAACCAATCAGTGTACTCGAATACGATCGCCTGCCTCGCCACATTGTTCACATAGGGATTGAGCTCCCTAACCGCCTGCAGGAACTCATCCCTGTTCACGTAGACATTCTCCTCGTTCCTGAACAGCTCTGTCAGGTGATAGAATATGAAGAAGTAGCCCTCCTCCGTATTACTACCCATTAGAATGTTGGTTTTCTTGAAGTTTTTCGTTGCTAGTGACCTAAAAGAGAACGGAGAAATGGATCACACCAAAAATTCATTTGACGATTTGTAGCTTAAAATATTCTACAGAACATTTCATATAGAATACAAAAGAACAGAAAACAGAACAAAATGTGTGTTTACTGACCAAGGGAACACAAAATGTGTTTTATCTCTACGGAGGAACATTTCAAGATGGATATTAAACTGAAAGTTCAATCAGGATTAATCATTTGAAGATTGGAAACTATTGGTAAAGATATATTACAAGAGAACAAAATATTAATTTGGAAATCCAATGATCTAAATCTTACAAAAACACAAAATATCCAGGACGTAACAGAGAGTATTAATTTAGAAGGATATATAATTGTTCAGAAGGAAACACAAAGTAATATTTCATTCCTCAATCATCATCATCATCATCATCATCCAATTCATTACCCACGCACAGGTCTCAGACCTATGTGGGCTTCATCCTCCGAAAAAATATTTGATTTGGAAGAAAACAAAGTATTTTGAACAAAAAATAAATATGTTTTGTATCAAAGAAGAAACTTCTTAAATTGGATGTTCTATTACATTTATAGCTTGGCTGTACTATTACAAGAATTTCACAAAAACAAAAAATTCTTGGAAGAAATCTCAAAATGTATCACAGAGAACAGAAAATATTGAGAAGGAAGCACAGAATGTGTATTGTCATAAAACCGTTGCACCTGAATGCAAAATGATCAGCAAGAAGTGGGAAATTGCATGTATAAATACAAAGATATCGAGAAGAGCCATTGCAACTTAAGAAGGTGATAATCGTTGAATGAATAATACAAACGAACGGCCAGCGAGCTCATTCCAATACTTGTAATATCAATGTAGCATAATAGTAATGTTAATGGAAGTGATAGCCGAGTGCCGTAGCAGGTATCTGTTCAATCAGAGATAAGCTTCTAAACTCCTGGGTCATCTTTGTAAGGGTGACCGATTGGATTGGCCAGCAAAAAAATTCTCTGTTCTCTGCTGTAAAATCACTTCCCGGTGTTTCGGAACCCACCTGAAACTGTAGGTCTAACTCATCAATCAATTCATTACCCACGCACAGGTCTCAGACCTGTGTGGGCTTCATCCTCCGAAGAAAAAGAAGTGGTAGCTGCGAGCTGTGGCTGGTATCTGTCTAGTCAGATAAGTCTCAAGCGCATGGAGGTTGAAAGTCATCGACCAGCAAAAATACTCAGTTCTCTGCTGTAGAATCTCGTTCTGGTAGTTCGGAACCCACGTAAAACTGCGGCTCCAACTCATCAATCATCATCATCATCATCCAACTCATTACCCCCGTAAAAGGTCTGAGACATATATGAGCTTCATCTTCGAAAAAAATACAAACAAAAGATTTACGTGAAAGAAAAACAATTTACTTATTCAATCATCCTCTCAAAATTGGCTGTTGATTTAAACTTCTTGTTTACATAGAAATAAATTTGTTAGGTGTACACTGTACACGCAGTAATTTCAGAAATTTGTATCATGTTTTAGTAGAATTTCATTCCTGAGATCAGATATCCGTCGATTGGATATTTCTGTTGCCTACTAAATTTTCTTACAGTCAGTCTGCTTCTCTCCTACTACATCTTCTACAGAAAAGTTGGAGGAATCAATAATGATGACAAGTATGAGAACTCTAGATTGATCCTAGACTGACCTGTGAGGATGATCATCGAGGAAAGTGCCGTCGATGATGGGTACAAAGGGGAACTCGCAGATGCCCAACGTGCCCCACTCGTTCTCCACCAGATCGGACGCGTTCATCCGTCGCAGGCACTCTGTCGCCTCTGCGATCTCGCTCCGGTTATGCGGACAGCCCATCGCTTCCGCTAGCCGTAGGCCTCTGTCAACACGCAATCATTACAGTCATTACAGTAATCAAATTCTTATAGTGATTATTTGTTTTTTCATGTTTTGTTGGCAAGACACTATATCACGGAAAGATGAGAAAATGTGCATTCATTTCTTTTAAAAGTTCGTTTTCTACTTGGATCACAACATTCAAAAACACCGTTAAGCTGTAAAGCAACTACTAATGATGTAAAGCAACTACTAATCAAAAATATTCTCAACCTTCGTTTGAAGTACCTCACTCCAATGGCATACCTAAAATGTATTACATGCTGCGACTAGCATCTATCAGTATGTAGTGATTATATTTTGATGAGACTAAATAAATAAATCTTTATTGCAGCAACTCCTGAGGTCGTCAGAAGCATTACAAATTGTCATAGTTCACATCAAAATCATTTTGTCTCATACAACATTGCTAAAATATTAAAACAGACAAAAACACAAAGTCACATTCAAAATTAGCCCACCTACCTATTGCAGTGTGTCATTTAAAGCTGTCTATAAATTGTCTACAGAGTCTTGGCTCTTTCATAAAAATCCTCAAACGTATATAATGGGTAACCTAGTTGCGAGTATATTGATGCCATCAGCGGTGTAACAGCTAAATAATCAGTTTTTTCTTTCAGGAGTTGTGGAATTGCTTCAGTTGACAAGAAGAAGTAGGAGAAGGAAACAAACGGAAGAGAGGGATTAGAAGAAAAAAGGAGAATGAGGAAAAGTAGAAGAAAACGGAGAAGAAGGATTAGAAAAGATGCAGGAGAAGGAGAGGATGACGGAGAAAGAAGAGAAAATAATTGATAAAGGAGAGGTGAAGATGATGTGAAAGAAAAAAAGGTGAGTGGAGAAGAAGGATGAGCATGAGGAAAAGCTATCAATATTGATTGACCAACCTGAGAATACTCTCATCTCTTGATATGATGGCCCATGGCGCGGTAGGTGATCCCGATTGCATGATGGCCTGACTGAAGAGGTTTCGGCTGAGCGGGGATAGGAGATGCAGCGATACGGAGACCGCACCCGCCGATTCGCCGAACAGCGTCACATTGCGCGGATTTCCGCCGAACGCGGCGATATTGTCGTGCACCCACTGCAGAGCCATCATCTGATCGAACAGACCCGCGTTGCCTGGCACGTCGCTTGTGTCGAAGAATAGAAAACCTGAGAACATCATTCAACAGGACAATAAGATTTGGAGGCTGCCAAAAACAATATAGGAACAGAAAAGCTCAACCGAAATGGTTCACTCAGGAGCAAGACTAACGGCCGGGTGCTCGAAAGCCAATTAAATAAGAAGTTTAATGGCAGTTAACTAACTGTCGTAAGCTTATTGCACAAAGATTCAGCAGTTATTTTTTGTTAACAGAACGGGCACAATCTAATAACACTATAATTTGATCAACAGTTGATTCTGAAGTTGAGAAAATAGATGAATTAGAATTTAGAATTTAGGGAAGTGATAGCCGCGAGCCGTAGTAGGTATCTGTTCAATCAGATAGATAAGCTGCGTTCTCGTAGGTCCTGTTCGTAACGGTGACCGATTAGATTGGCCAGCAAAAAAGACATTGTTCTCTGCTGTAAAATCACTTCCCGGTGGTTCGGAACCCACCTAAAACTGTAGGTCCAACTCATCAATCATCATCATCATCATCCAACTCATTACCCACGCACAGGTCTCAGACCTATGTGGGCTTCATCCTCAAAAAAAAAAAAAAAAAAAAAAAAATAATGCTTTTATTGTGAATTATTTGAATCATTATCCAACTATCTCAATATTTCTATATTCTTAATAGATTTTATTAATTTTGAAAGGTTTTTAACACCTATGACTTAATTTTCAGTTCTGTGTTCTGGTACAATAAACATAACCTATAAAATGGAATTTAACGGCAGTTAGTGAGATTTAATTCTCGGTGAACGGGTGGTTAAATATCGCTTACGCCGGTTAGCCTAATTGGCGTCATTGTCCTTTGTGCAAACAAATTGTTTCCATTAAATTTAATCTCCGTAGAATGACGTCATTCTACGAAAATTTAATTTAATTAGCTTTTTGTGCAACCGGCCGATAATCAAACTCTCAAAACCTTGAATAATATTATATGTACATCATTGACTAGAAAGTTGCCCGATTCAATTGAATCTGAATTTTTAGAATGTGTAATAGCCTATCTACAAATATATGCGCAAATATAAGAGAAATTAAACTGGTGAATCTTCAATATGATACTCCTTAACGTTATATCTTGGGTCTTTCATTATTTGCTATATTAAGGGTCTACCTGAGGTGATTCGTGAGAAGGCTGCTGTTGCAGATAATGAGAATAACATTTTAATTTTTTTTTAGAAATGCTGTAAAGGTTGTTGAATTGTGATTCGTTGCAGGCTTTCTTGCTATCTAAATAGCCAAAACCTTCCTCTCAATTGCTAGTAAATGAAGCGAGGTTCTGTTTTCAAAAAAGCAAATAAAGAAATAGTTATATTCAAATGTGAGAATAGATAACGAAATTCCAGAACTCCACATAACACTGAATTTCTGGGCTTAGTCATCAAGTGTAATATTTATTCATTAATTAATTTATCAATTTATTTATTAATTCATTCATAAACTAATCTATTTATTTATTCATTCATTCATTCATACATATGCATATCAGATTCATGTTTGTCAAATAATTAAAAGAGAAAATATCCGTTGGCCTTTATTATAATTTTCCTCACACCAATAATACAACCAACGGTTAATATAGCTTAAGACCTACCTCTGATAAATATCAGATATATAATACTAACATTGAAACAATCAGGAGACAGTTAATATACACAAGCTCTAAGATTATAAATGAAATTCCTGAACACCTTTTAAATAGTACCAAAGTAACTAAGAAAATGAAATAAAACATCAGTAGTTGGATTAAGAATTATTTTTTATCTATGAAATAGTACTTGAAACGCTTCTTCTTTTTCGTGAGCTTGCTTACTGAACCTTCCTTCTGGTCTATTGGACTATCATCTCCCTCTTTCTCATCCTTTTCCTTCCACATTTCCTTTTTCTTGGATTGAAGACCTTCCTTGTACATGGGTAACCATAGTTGCAAGAGCTTTCAATCCCCTCTCTTTTCTACACCACAGCTCCTTATTGTTTAGCCTTCTTGTTTTTAATTGAGTGTTATTCATGTGTGTTATTATTGTATTGGTATGTTTGTTTTTTGTGTTGTGTGTGTTAATAAATTGAAATTGAAATAAAATTAAAATCTTTAGTATTATGCATACTATAGTAATAGAGTATCCTCTATTATGCAGTAATGCAATGTTGAGTGAATACAAGTACTCTGAAGAATACGATATAGTTAAGCAATTATTGTTTATCCACATTATTAAAGTTTATCTTATTCAGTTATTGTTATCTTGAAAATAATTTTAAGGGAATAATTGTACATGAAACAATATTCGGCCATGTTATTAGCCATTGAATGTTCACTTACCTAGCGACGCAACCCGATACTGCATCGACACCAATATGATATTCTCCTCGGAGACCAGTGTACGATGGTCATAGACGTCCAACGTGGACGTACCCGAGTAGAATCCGCCGCCAAATATCCACACCATGACGGCCGCATTCTTCGGCCTAGGACGCGGCGCCACCACATTTATGTAGAGACAGTCTTCGGACACAGGTGTGTTCGGATTCCACATAGTCGAGCCCGGAAAATCGCCGAACAGCGTGTCGATGATCTGCACACACGAGTTGGGCAGTTGCGTTGTGTTCAAAATGTCCGAATCACGACCGTGGTCCCACCTGTCCATGGGTCGGGGGTGACGGAACCTTAGTGGACCTGGAAAAGGAGAATTATTTGATTTAGGTTAACCCTAGATTATCAATAATAAATTATTAATGAATACCAAGAACCCTCAACTACTACTAGATTGCCAAGAATCGAATCTAATAGTCAAATTTCAATGCTTTAAAAGCAATGTTTATTCACATCCATTTTCACAAGCCCAACTTCTGAAAGGCATCTGTAACAGTGGAAAATGAAGGAGATGTTTTCTAGCTTATTATTCCGAGTGATAATGATGGCACCAATGCATGACTTTTGTGTGAACGGCTTTATCAACACCAATTTTAGAGGAGAATCATGCTTTCGTGAAAACACATGATAATCGACGCAAATTTTCAATTTTGAAGTTAAGATATAAATTATTAATTTATATTCATAAAAATAAAATAATATGAAACGGATTATCAATTCAAATCAATAAATTATAAATATAATCAATAAATATCATAATTTTTAATTATTGGGACTATATTTAAGGACTAATAGCATGGTCATCGAAGACAATAATCAGAAATCTTTGAAGACAGTGGTTCTCAAGAGGCTCGTAGTTAGGTATTAGGCGGGCCCGGGGCAAGAGTGCCCCCTTTTTTCAACTTTGAACCTTGTGTGACATTGTTTGACCTTTGCAAGTTTGAGCCCTTTTCTAATGCCTTCCCCCCCCCCCCCAAATGGTCAGTTCCTGCACAGCTACAAGCATGTCTCTCAGAAAAATCTTTGCTACTATACAAAAAAAGTTCTAATTACTCTTTTATTGATTTTTGTCTTCAATTTCGTCTGACGGCTTCGGCTAAGCCTGATAAAGTTTTCATTTTTTTTACAGATAACTATTGGTTTCATGAATAATTTTTTCAATACTCTATATTTTATCTTAAATTTTTATTCGATTTAATTAAATTCCCACTCACCTAATGGTTTCTGTGCATACGGAATGCCCAACCAAGCATCCACCTGTTTGCCAGTGGGGGCTGTCAGTGTGATCCCCCTCACTCTGCCCTTAGTGGTGTGCACGACCATGGGCGCCTCCCTCCTCCCTCTTCCTGGCCCACTCTCCTCCTCCTCCTCTTCTTCCTCCTCTTCAATGGCCGTGTCGTCCATGTTTAAGTCCACCCTCTCCACTCCCACCCCGTCACTGAGGTCCAAACCGAACCTGAAACAAAAAAGATTTATTCTTGGATTGAATCACATTAATGGAAAGACATTGACAGTCAATAATTAATACTGATGAATTGATTTATTGGATATTGCAATAGTTTTTAATGGAGAAATAGTGAATAGAGAAATATTGAAATAAGGAAATAAAGAAAAACAAAAATTTGAAAACTACTAAAAACAATCGCAAATTTTTCCAAAGTAATAAATTAGAGAATAGGCTGCAACATATACGTATTGCAATGATTGCATACATCATCATTGTCCAGAAGCGTTTTGAACTTTAAAATGCAAACTATAACTTTCTGAAATAGGATTGGCGTATATACTTACTATATTATTTAACAATATAAAATTAAATTTATAACGGAATAATATATATTATTTCATTCATCAATTAATTAGTAGAAAGTTTCATAAGCTTCACAAATGGGTTGATCGAGAGTGGTTCATCAGAAATAGTTTCAAGCTTATATTGATAAAATGAACTATCCAACAATCTTTTCAATTCATATAAGAAGTTATGATCTCCTCACTTCAATTAAAAATTCTCATATTATCCTAATAAATCGATAAAGTAGTAATAGTTCAAACAATGCCTGAAAGTAGGTTGTAAATTCGTTGGAAAGGACGTCTCTCTTTGATGCTGAGGTAGCTAGAGTGTTAAAAATACAAAAATACCAGAAAAAATGCACTTCAACACGAATAGTTACGTCAGGATGACAGTTCAAGATGGATCAATAAATTCAATAGAATATAATAGAGAATATAGAAGTGCTTTATTCATCAACAATAAATGTAAAACGAAATATCAAGATATTTGGCTTGATCTAAGACCGTAAGCCGAATAAATCCAATATTTTAGACTTTAAATAGGTTTTTCAGCATCCGAATATTGAAACGTTTATGTTTTTATGAGCTCAAGTTACATGTCTGACGTGTGTTATGGATCAGCGGTGTACGACGCATGCACAAATCTACTATCAAAAATTCTTAACAAGAGTGGAAATCTGCGAATTTTTTTTATTTTCTTTCTTATATTTACACTATTTTTCTTTAATACTTATCTTATTCAATTACATTATCGCCTCATTCTTCTCTTTAATAAATTTTTCTCCAGTATGTATATTATTTTTATTGAATATTTATTCTATTCTTCTTTATTATCTTTCTACTTATGTAATATTCGACTTCATAAGCGACATAATTGGCAGTTGCAATAAAAATCATGAATGAGAGTTTTCCACCCTCAACAAAAGGCGCTCTCAATAAAAGTAGGTAGAAGAATCAGTGGGAGAAATATGGTGACATGTATTGTGCGCTCAAGGACATTTGTTCAAGTAATTGTTGAGTATTGTGACGCTGAACTCTCAGGCCAGAGCATCCAATTAGGCCAGCCATTGTGTACTTGTTCAAGCACACTCTCACATTCAATCTTACTCTTCCACTGCTCTCTCTCACTCGCACTCGCACTCTCACATTCACACCCTCGTTTACTCACTCATTTTCTCTCTCACTCGCACACCCACGCTCTCACCCTCTCTCTCCCACTCTTTCACTTCCACTCTCGCACTCTAAATCTCTCACCCGCTTTCCCTCGTACTCTTCCACTCGCCCTCTCACCCTCTCTCACTCACTTTCTTTATCACGCTCTTTCTCAATCAATCTTACTCTTTCACCACACACTCTAACCCACTCTTTTTGTCCCTCAATCACTGTCCTCCTTCCACACTTTCTCTTACTCACACATAACAATCTCCTCCTGTCACGCTCCAACCGTATTACGCACTTTCTTTCTTGCACTCACGCTTTTTCTCTCTTACATACACGCCTCTTCCTTTCTTTTTCTTTCTCACACTCTCTCTCTTGCTCAATCTTACTCTTTCCCAATCACTCAAACACTCTAACCCTTTATCTTGCCCTTGTCAATCAATCTCAAACTCTTACTCTTACCCTCACACTCTCACTCAAACTCTTACACTCTCACTCTCTCTCTGAGATGTTGATGAGAAGGATATTCTTGAATATCCTCTTCCAAGAATAGACACTTATATTTTCAAACTTCGCCGTTTCATATAGATACATCTTAATCATATTATCGTTATAAAATTGCATCTTATATTCATATCGTTGATTAATTATTTAGTTTAGATTTTTAAAATGCATAGAACAATATACAGTACTTATATATTTTTAAATATTATAATCTAGAATCTAAGACTGTGCATTTTGTAATCTACATGAATAAAGTAAATAATCTAATCTAATCTAATTTGAGCCGCTGTGTATCTCACTCTCTTATATCCTTACTCTCAATCTCACAATCTCTCACACACTTTCTCCTTCTTACTCACTCACGCTCTTCCAATCTTTTTCCTATTATTACTCTCTCTCTCTCTCTCTCTCTCTCTATTTTTCTTTTACTCTCACTCTATCTCACTTTCTACCTTATCTAATCTTTATTAATACTAACTCTATACTTGAAGTAGTACTAGGAAGGCTCATGATTTGTACTCTAATCTAACTTCTTTACACGCAGAAATCGCTGTATTATTTCCAGTAGACTACCTACTTGTTTCATCATTTTTGGTATTTCTCATCACTAATTGCCAGAATATACTCTGTAGTTGCTAAATGAAGTTCTAATGCACGGCTTTTAGCGAACCAATTATTTCCAAGATAATATTTATTAATTATATTAAGGGTGGTGATTGGTCATGCGGTGAGCGTGGTGTTCAAGTGGTCGTGATGTTCAGTCACGACCGCTCAAGACTGCGCTTGGATGGGTGACCGTGCTTCAATGACTTGATGTTATAAGCTTTATTATCATTTACCGGGTGGTTCAGAACCCACCTAAAATAGTAGGTCCACCATGTTCCCCGTAACATGGCTCAAACGGCGAGGTGGAACTACCCGTAAGGGTTTCCCCACCATTAAAAGCCATACGCTTATTATTATTATTAATGACTCATGAGGCTTATTTTTGAAGCTTTCAAGCCTTTTTAAGAAACTACTTTTTGCAGTTTTTTATTTTAAATGGTCGTCAAAAGTGGGAAGTTATAGTAAAAGACGAGGAGGCATGATTAGAAATCATGGGAGTTAGAGAAACCTGTTGTTTATCATATATTTTCTTAACATTTTGGTGAAGGGGCAACCACTTTCTTGCCCCCCTCACTAGTCGCCTGCAGTTACACCCTACAGTTATTATGATTTTATTTTAAACTATGATTATCACGTAACCATTATATTTGAAACTTAAGTTTATCTTTTATTATTCCAATAGTTATATATTCATTATTATTAATTTGTATGAATTATTAATTTAAGCTAGAATTATTATTTAAGAAGGTGTAAAAGTTTAATGAATTAATGAAAAAATTATGTTCGTAAGAGTTAAATACTATCCTTTTATTTGCATACAAAAGCTCACATAACCCACAATGGAGAGTTTTAACGACAATAACAAAAATACAATAATATTCTCGTTCAAAATCAACAAAAACAATAGAATAAAAAGTACAATATCAAAAAATTTCAATTAAGTAAGAAGAGGCGGTATAATAGTAGATTGGAATCGAAATAATATCTAAATTTTGGAAATAATCTTAATTGTATGAAATTTTCACATTGGAATACACATAGTACTTGGGTATGAAATAGATATTGTGAAGAGAGTAGAGATAAGATACGTGTAATGAAAGATGGTATGAAAAGGAAGGTAGAAGAGAAGTAGAGAGGAGAGAAGAGAGAGAAGGAATAAAAAAGAGCAAGGAACAGAGAGGGAGAGAGATTCAGATTCAGCTTAAAGATTCGAGTAAAAGTATAATTTATATTGCTACTGACTATAATCTAACAATGAATGATGACATCACATGGAAAGATAGCAGACGGAACAAAATAGATAAAATCCGATACGTTTACACTGTTTGGTATATTTAATTACTGACTTTGATAAGACAATTTACATAATAAATGAAATGGAATGTCCAATTTACACAAAAGGGCGGAGTTATGGCGAAAGAGCCTTATCTTACACTCGAACCTCGCTCTTATCTTGAGCTCTAATAGAATTAGTCCATGCAGGATAAAATAATAATTCTAGTAGAATATTACTTTTGATTTTATGCAATCATTAAAGTTGTAACATTATCTATAAACGAGATAGAAAGCGTTAATTTTTATACAATAGAAAGGGAATAAGTTGAAAGTTGAAAAAAATGATTGATACAAATCACTTTATATGATCGAGAGGAAAAAAATGTCAAGTGTTTGAAAGTAAGTAAGTAAGTAAGAGAGAGAGAGAGAGAGAGAGAGAGAGAGAGAGAGAGAGAGAGAGAGAGAGAGAGAGAGAGAGAGAGAGAGAGCGAGAGCGAGAGAAAGAGAGAGAGAGAGAGATTAGAACACTTTATTTATGTAAATTTACAAATTTCTTAAATGAGTTTAAAATAGCATTCTTAGAACACTTTATTTATGTAAATTTACAAATTTCTTAAATGAGTTTTAAAATAGCATTCTTACCGTCGCATAAGTAGCAAATGTACAGCAAATGAATTAATTTAACTAAAGAAAGACCTAGTGACGTAAATCCTAGAGAGAGAGAGAGAGATTGAGAGAGAAAAACAGTTAAGGAGGAAGAGAGAGCGACATTGACTAGTGTCGCAAGCAGGAGGTGTGAAAAGAAAGGTAGAAGTTTGGTTGGTGGTGGAAAATAGTGAGAAAAAATGAAGAGAAAGAAAAAGAAAAGGTGTAGAGTGAGAGAGTGGGAGGTAGTGAGAGAAAGCATGACATTGACCAGTGACACAGGGAATCACTTGGTGCACTGAAAAAGGGAATATGAATCAATAATTTCCCTGGGGAGATGACCGACCGGTCCGCAGCAAGGGATGGCAATTCTGGATCTGATTTGTTTGCCTACTTTGGATGGTTGCTTGCCCCGCCTAGCCTCGCTCCTTCTGGGGACATCAGCCCTAGCCAATAACAACAAAAAGTTTCAACCGGCAATTTCAGGAGAGTTCTATTTGCTGTATCATCTGTGTGCTGTGGACGACTATCTAATGATGAATAAATAAGCTTTCCAATGTCTAGTTCAAATAGAATAGTGCTTGTGTTTTCTATACATAGTGCTCATATTTTTCGTTTGGGAAAGTTGAAGTGTATTTTTTAAAGTTTTGCAGATGGGATGGAGTAAGTCTTAAAGTTCATCGGGTCATAACCCCCTAGAAGCTGTACCGATGAAGGGGTAGAGAATAGGGATTCATCAAGGGGGGTCCATTAGGCAGACAACCCCCCTTGCTCATATGTAGTGGAACTATGGTAACTAGAGTAGATTTTTGGCTTAGAAATTTAAAAATGTTATCAATATTTTTTCAACTGTGATGGTGTTTTGTTAAAAGTAAAATCAAAATTAATACTTTTTCTGGAAAAGACGCATGAGTTATTGTGCTTCAAGGTGAAAGTTTCAGTGAAACAGATCTAACCTAAAATTTCGATTCTAATTTGGTGAGAGAGAGAGAGAGAGAGAGAGAGAGAGAGAGAGAGAAAGAGAGAGAGAAAGAGAAAGAGGTCGCATAAGTAAGTAAGGAATTATAAGTAAGTAAGGAAGCATAAGTAAGTAACACCAATAATATAAAATTTTGTGAAAAATAATTTTGGGGAATAGCCTGTTGTATTCACATTGATTGTATGTTAGTTAAATGAATAAAAAAATTAATAAACAATAATAAAGTAAAGAGCCTCAAGTATAAACCACGATCCTTGACTACATTAGACTTCCCCTACCCAACCAACATGTCCTGAATGTAATTCTGCAAACATTTTTTCAACTCTACATTTTTAACAAACTGAGTCTTGAATTCTAGATAAAGTTATAACTGGCTTTCTGTGAACTCACCCGATAATTTCCATAATGTTCACTACTTATTATACTGGAATAAGTAAATTTCATGCTAACCAATTATCAAGCAAGGAGAAATGAAGCAGATTTAAGTACTGAATGGTTGACAGGTCCATAATATAGGACTATCCGTGATCGTGATAGGCGAACCTTCACAAAAGAAGTATGATGGAAATATGACACTTTTCTATACTTTTGTCTTAGGGTCCTTCCCCAGGGATAAATTTGAGAAATAACTCCTTTAACTTTACTTTGAGCGTTTATAAACATAAATCCTTCAATTATAACGCACATTATGGTTCACAGTGAGTTCTATCTAGTGCTTGAATCATTGTCATGGGGGGGGGGGGTCCGGACCCAGAGACCTACCCCTTGCCTACGCCTATTGGAAGGAAGGAGGCGTGGAAAAAGGAGGAAGCTACACATGTTAGGTTGCAAATCAAAGAATATGCTATGCTTTTATAATATAAGGCTTGCTTCACACTAGTGTGTCAATAGCAACTAAATGATTTATTGAACAACTGGGGAAACAGACACAAGTATAATATTTTTTAGCTGCTACTGACACACTAGTGTGAAGCACGCCTTAGAGTCACTATTGAATCTGTAGCTACTGAATGATCTATTAAACGACTGTGAAACCAGGCATAAGTTGATTAATTCCTGGAGATGCAACTAGATACATTTTTCTCGAAGATCGACGTAATTCTTACAAGAGTTTAATGGAAATCATGCAAAAACCAGTAAAAATCACAAATTCTCGCCTTATCCAGCAAGTACTACCCCTCCAAACGCATCCAATCTCCTCTCCTCTCCTCTCCCATCAAGAGTGTCTCCTAATATTGGGAACAAAATTAAAAAATAAAGTGTAGTGCATTTAATTTCAAATAAGATTATTTATCTTAATAAAACGGCTTTCGGGTACTGTTGAAAAAAGAAAAATCTTCAGAATAAATGAAAATCATTTTACATAGCAAATATTGATTTGACTTTTACAGAATAAGAAAGACAAAATTTAACTGATTTAAACAAGAACAACTTGACTCAGATTTTACTGAAAATACAATCAAGACTACTGTACATTCAAGAAAGTTGCTGAAGGATAAAAATAGAATATTTAAAAAAAACCAAAAGCTACAAGGGAAACTTGTCGAGGAGAGGAGGAAGGCAACATCGGAGAGAATGATTGAGAAGTATGTTGTAAGCGCAAAAAACATTTACAGAAGAAGAAGAATTGATTCAAGGTCATCCAAAGTGGATGATTAAAAAAATATATAATAATAAAAATGATTAGAATAATAATAATATTGATATTAATGAGACTGACCTGCGAGCGTCTAGAGTGTCCTGTGGATCGGCGGGCGGCCGAAATATGCGGTCGGTGGCCTTGGAGGCGGCGGAGGCGGCGTTAGCGGTGAGCGCCAGTGGCGGTGTGGGCTGGCTGCCGCCTCCGGAGGCGGAGAGGGGCGGCTGCTGGTGTCGTGCGTGGCGCAGCGAAGTGGCTAGGCCACAGGAGGCGCCACACACCACCACCAGCCACAGCCACGTCACGCCACCGCCTCCGCCACTGCCACTGCCACTCCGCCACATCGCAACCTCACCACAACCTGAAAATACGAGAGAAAAAGATTATCAATATATTTAAAATAGAATGAAGTGATAAATATGTGACGAAATGATAATATTCTATCAACATTCTAGTAATAATTGCAGTTATGTGGGCCTACACAATGTAAATTAGGTACTCTAGACCCTTTATTAACCGAGTTAGAATGTTGACCAAGCACTTGGAGGAATAAGAAACTGGAGGGAGCAAAACGTATACCGCCTAGCGGACCTGTAAGCAAGCAGAAGCGGATTTGACGCCCTAGGCGGCTCTTTCACCGCGAAATCTCAAACTAAGTCTTCTACTTTCACAACATTTCACTTTCAGGTTTCACGCCTAAGACGGCGTCAGCTACACTTTTCAGACTTTAAGCTTCCTCCACTTTCTTATACCTCCTGGTTAAGAATTTATTATTAACTCGGACACTGCCTTGGTAAAATGGGAAAATGGATAGAACGTGGTCAAGGGTGTGAAAAAGGACTTTGGCCACCTTTGAAGGTTGGCGGTGTTTGTGAGAAAGTCTCAAATATGTTTTTAATTGAACGTATCCAGTAGTCTGATAGTTAAAAAAGCGATTTAATTAATGCTTGGTTGTTGATGTTGGCGAAACACACACAATTTTGTAATTCTGCATCGCGGTTGCATGCCAGAAGCTCGGATAATTCAATAATCTGTTAATCAGAGCTTGGATAGCCGGGGCTCTACTATTCTTCAATTTTAAACAATAACTTTCACATATTTTAATCCTACTAATTTCTGCTCTCTTCTCTTGACGTTTATGCCTTATTTCCTCTTTATTCTCTTGAAGTTCAAGTTCTTGTTAATGGTTTGTAGTCTATCTATGTCTCTTAATCGCAGTTCTTACGTTTTGTTTCTTACTCTCAAATCACAAATCTCATAATGAGGTTTCCTAAATACTTTTTCCTTCGGCGATGATTTAGGAGAGATTCCATGATACAAAAAACAACTGTCAGGCTTGTACTGTATAAAAAATGTGAGCAATTATTGGGGTGAGCTACCTTTCAATATTTTGTTTGTATTAGAAATGAGCCAGGTTGTTTTGATTTCAGCTAGCCTGAACTGATCTAGGTGTTGATTCATTTCTCATCATAAGTCTTCCCTGTTAGTCGACTCCCAAATCAATAGGATCATTACTTTTAAAATGCCTTCAATTTTCTCCTTCATCTTCCTCTTCCTTATTCTTTTCCTCTTCCTCTCCCTCTTCCTCTACCTCTCCCTCCTCATCATCCACTTCCTCTTCCTCTTCCTTCTCATTCTCCTCCTCCTCTCTTTTCTCTTCTTTTTTTATCCGACGTCTCCTCCCGTCTTCTTAATTTTTCATCTCATTCTTCTTCCTCTCATTCTTCTGTACCTCATTCGTCGACAGAGGACAGCACCAAAACGTTTATATTTATGCTAGACGAGAACAAAAAAGTTTGTGAGAGAGAAATTAAGAGAGAGACTAGAGTGTAATTGGTGTCAATTTGTCAATTTTTATCAGCTTAAATCTTTTCTAAAGAGATTTTTCATGGACAGACAGTAACATGATGTCAGTAAGGCCTTAATAACTAAGTTATCGTGTAACTTCTTCCCATAAAAATTACACTTATGCAAACGAAGAAAATGGAGTGAGATGTAAAGAGTGTCAGGAAGGATGGAAATAGTGTGAAGAAGGAGTGAGAGGATGAAAGACAGAACAAAGAAACAGAAAGGAGAGAGAATAGAAGAGGACAGCGATTTTCATCAGTGATATTCGGACATCATTTTTTTCTCATGGTGCTCAATTTGTCTTGAAATTAGTTGAACATGACAATCATATTATGATCAATTTGACAATTCAATACATAAACTCAATAATTATTGAGAGATAAATTTTCAAATGTTCAACGTGTGTGTATAGTGGGTCGTCTGACGATGCTCTTTACAACAGAGTGAAACGGCCGTCACGCCATCACGTCAGTCACAATTTCCACTCAAAAACGTTTTTTAAGTTTTCATTTCATGAAAGATTTTCATTCCACTGATAGTCAATACCAACTTCTTCATAGAGGAATGAATTTCTAGTGAGGATGATACACACTAATCATAGATTCTCGACAACCGATGATAATTTGATAATACTGTTGAATGCTTTGACAATCTAAAACTTGATCTAGATTATTGAGAGATGAATAACTATTTTATATTTCTTTTTAACTCTAGATCCGCTTATTCAAAGAGGAATGAATTTCAAGTTAGTATGATACACACGCATCATAGATTCTTGCACCACCATCTAACACATGATTTATGAACTGAGCCCGTATGTGGCCAAATCCAGTTGGGGGTTGAGTGCTCTCGAAAACTGCTACCGGAAATGAAACCTAAACCGGAAGTTGTGTTACGACAAGTCCATACTAATCTTGAGCTCAATATTATGAACCTTATATACGTGTAGCTGGAATGGAAATTGGTTCTTCTCTTTCTATGGACTTCATATATCATCCACCGTCTTTCATTTTCCTTGACATCATACATTTCTCTATTCCGTCTTCTCATCTGCTTCTTCCTTCTAATCTCCCGTTCCTTGCTCATCCTCTCCTCTTATGATTAAGTTCAAGCTCTGTCTTTCTCAATTTATCCTCTTCCTTTTTCTCATGTTCTATTTGAAATTTTCCTTTTATGATTTAGTCCTAGTTTTCTCTTCTGCATCTTCTCCTTTTTAATTTTCTCATCTTCTATTCATCCTTCATACTTTTGATTTAGTACATACATACATCTCTTTTGATTTAGTCCAAGCCTTATCCTTTTCATCTTCTTGCCTCTCTTATTCTCATCTCCTCTTTGATCTCCTTTATTTTCTCCAATGGTTTAATTCCAAATCACTTTTTATCCTCTTCTCTCTCCCCGCTCCATAAAATGTTTCCAATAAGATTGAGAAAAAAATTCATACTAATCATTGAGCACACTTTATATAGTCTGTTTGTCCGTTGATATTTTGGTTTGTGTTGAAAATTTATTTGCAATTTCAAGTGTCATTTAATTAAAAACAAAATATTGGGAACTTTTAAATAACTGTTAATGAAGAAGATGGAGCAAAACGTGATTGTTAGAGCTGCTCTGCATAATTGGGAATCGGAAAATCAACTAAATTATCATATATTATTGTAAGTATGATTATACATTATCGATTAGCATAACTGATAATAATAATTTCACTCAAGGATTATTCTTGGGTGATAGAATGAATTTCAGGTAATATTCATTCTGGAAATAGTCTTGTATAAATAATCTGGTCCATCTAAGAAAACACTCTTCTTAATATAATTTCAAATTAAAGGAGTTATTTTTCCTCTAGTAATATAGTTGTAATATTTAAACGTCAAACTATGATATTAGATTCTCAAAAGAACAGTCATGAAATCAATCTATTTGAGAATGCCACAATATGGGCCTACCGGGTGATCACAAAAGAATGTCCCGATTACTATGAGCTTCATTTACAAATAGCCAATAATTACAAGTTTTTTTGACCATTTATAAGTTTCTTAATTATTTGACCAAAAATTTTCATAAATGTTCGATATTTCCGTCACGAAGGCCAGAAGGAATCTATGCAGTAATTAGACTCTTTCCATATTAGTGAAATGCCTGATGTTATGGTTTTGTTGGCTGCAGTTATTTTCGCAAAAATCCATCAGTCTAGTTCAACAGATCATTTTTCCGCGTACATTCGTAAGAGATAATCACATAAAATTGAATCAGGGTTTTTTGGAAGGCCGTGGAGAAAATGGGTTTGCCTGTTCCTCTGCTGCTAATCCATAAAAAATATATTCCCTAATTTGTCATCTGAGAGTTTTCAATTTGTCATCTAGAAACAGGTAGTTGCGAATGTGGTGGTCCAATTGGGAAGTGAGTTCCTCATATTCTCCTGAATTGAAAAGACAATCAACTCATGAGCATGTTTGAGTGACAGAAATAAAAAATAATTCAGCCATTGAGACTGGACATTTGTGTGGGGAAAAATTCGATTACAGCAAATATATCGTTTGGGTTTCTGGTGACTGTCACATTGAACACTTATAAAAATGTTCAATGTTTTAGAAACTTATGAATTTGCTTATCCATATTATGGATAAGTCTAGGTCTTGTTATACGTCTTGTAAATATAAAAAATTTGTGATTAAACCCCACAAAACTGAGACTTTTTAAAATCATGTTACAAAATTTGAAAATACCCCATTATTGGTCCAAATTTCCACAAATCTATAGTAAAAATACAAGTTGATTGATTGAAACCACTTTCCATGGAAATCCATTACTAATTCAAATGCAATGACAGCGCTATTGATGCTATTTCTATTGAAATCGATATTATTCATATTCAATGGCTTTATCTTCTCTTCAAATCCAATGACAGCTAGCTCTATTGGTACTTGGCTATCTTGTAAATTAATGCGTTAGTTGACAAGAGTTGTGGGCACATTGACATTGTCACATTGTATCGTATTATATCACGTATCATTATAACAATATGGTGCACAATATTATGGCACAATGTTTGGAACAGTGACATTTTCATGTCGCCGTGTAATGTCAGGTGGTGTATTTGTGTGTTCGCCACAAGTCAGTAGCATGTAAGTTTCTGGCAACACGACTTTATTCATCAACGTGGGCATGGCCAATACTTCTTGTGACACCTGTCAGATTGACATTGTGAAGTCTTGCAAGTTCTATTACAGTATTTGAAGCCTGAACCAAAATCGTGGGAGCTTTCTTAACTTTTCATCCAGGTTATTCGATTTTATTATCATTGTGCTACTACTCTCCCATTTATATCAGTGTAGCCCGTTTCTTATGAGTGAAATGAATGAATAGGCACTCTTTTGAATAAACACTAGCGATACAGAAACTGTCGCAAAGACTTGCGCTGTTAGATCAAATAATATAATATTTTGAAATTTTCATTCAAAATAATATGTGGTTATGATTGCTATAAATCGTAACTGATAAAATTAAAATATGCTCTGCATACTTGTTTATTCCTATGACTCGTGAAGCAAGCCTAGTGTATAGATTGCTTTAATAGATTGTGTGTGTGTGTGTGTAATCTAGACTTAGATTATATTATTTCAGTGCTAGAAATTATGTACTATGATATTTGTATGATATAAGCTACGGCGATGACAATCTAAGTGATACAATTACATGAAATGGCGAAGTTTTTACAAAGATTTGTCCATTTCTTGATACTTGTTGGCTACAGAGAGAAAGAGAGAGAGAGAGAGAGAGCGAGAGAGAGAGAGAGAGAGAGAGAAAGAGTGAGTGAGCAAGTGAGAGAGAGTGATTGAATCTAACACAAAAGTGATAACTCGTAATCACTCGCGCTGTTAGATTCAATCTAGCAATAATTATTGCGTAAGCTTACTTCTAATGATCAGACTCAGCAACCCCTGTATCTGGAGGCCTTGGGTTAGGAAGTAAATTCAAGGACCCCTTTTTTCAAATGCATGACAATTTTCTTGCGATTTTGTCTGGGTTCATAAGCAGAACGTGATTTCGTGCTTCTTTCAAGTGTTTTGTTTTGACAGATTGGTTTCTACTTTCTTGCAGATTTGACGCCTAGTGGGATCGAACTCCCCTTCTTTCAAGTGTATGTCTGTCCGCTTTGCAAGTTTGGGCTATTTTTGAAGCTCTCTTGCTTGGTTACCAGTTACGGCCTCACCACAGTTGAATTGACTGACTCTTCAGAAGTCAGGCCCTTGGTGAGAGGAGCTGGGTTGGCACGTTAGCTTGTGAAATAGCCCAATTTAATTGAAACTTCAACAAATACAAGAAATGTTTGGTCTAATCTGGTAGCGAGTGATCGCAGGCCAATTATAATGAACAAAGAAATTGGATAAAATGGATTGCATAAAATTTCAACAAATAATTGAGAAAGACTGTAGACATTGCACCGTTTCATCTGGTGTACCCTCATGAAGAAACTATTAACGGTGATTTTACACAATCGGAATAGTAGTGAGGTTGATGTAAGTCTCATTCACAATTTTCCACAGGCCTTTGCATACCCTTACAAGCAGTCAAGTCGAGAATAAAGTGGCAAAATATTGCATGGCCCTGAAGAACTCATACCTTACACAAAACCTGTGAATGGTGTGGCACGGAAGTTGCAGTCTCATATACAATACTATTACCATTGTATAAAAAAATTTACTGTAGATGCTTTTCGATAAGCGTACAAGCATTACAGTCGTGACTGAGGCGGGAAAATATTGTCTGTTGTGGGAGTAGGCGAAGATATTATTCACCGTCGACAGTAGCAGAGCAATTTACAGTGAATTATTGGATTCTGCTGGCAAACTCCTAAATTCAGTTGCGTAATCTGGTTGCACAAGCACTGCCATGAAACCAGCAGTTGAGAGTCAACAGTCAGTCACGTGGTTTCCACGCAAGTATTCCAAGCATCGTCTCTTTTCAGTTTCTCCTTCTCCTTATCCATCTCCTTTTTAACTTTTTTTGTCTGTTTCAGACTCTATTACCTTCTCCTTGATTTCCCTCCACCCTCTTATATACTTCTCATTCTTCACCGCCTCCTCCACTTGCTCTTTAAAAATCTCCTAACTTTTATTTCACCTTCTGCTTCATTTCCTCCACGTTCTCCTTCATATTTCTCATTTACTCTCTCTTTCACCTCTAACCAAGTGTCATGCTTTTTCAGTTTCCCCTCCTTATCAATTCACTTCTTCTTAACGTTATTGTCTCTTCCATTATCTCCTTATCCACCTTCCCCTTTACCATATCCTTAACGTTCTCTTTCACTTTCTCCTTCACCTTCTACTTCACCTCTTACACCTTCTCATTTTTTGTTTCTCCCATTTTCTCTACATCTACCTTCTTCTTGAATTTCACTTTATCCATTCCATCAATTTCTCCTCCACCTCTTTCTTCACTCGTTTTTGCACCTTCTCCTAATTTTCTCTTTCACTTTCCACTTCACCTCCTTCACCTTCTGCTTCTTTCTGTCTCTTTTATTTAACTTTTTTACCTTCTTCTTGACTTTACCCTTTACTCTCTCCATCAACTTCTCCTTCACCTCCTCCTTCACTTGCTCTCTCATCATCTCCTAACCTTTCCTTTCACCTTCTACTTCACCTCCTCCACCTTCTCCATTAGCTTCTCCTCCATCTTCTCTTCCACCTTCTCCTCTACCCTCTTTCTCACTTTTTTCCACCTCCATCATTGCCTTCCCATTCACTTTGTCCTCCTTATTTTTCCTCTTCTATTACTTTATCTTCTTATGTTTGCTCTTTGTCTTTCACAAAATTATTATTCTACTCTCACTTTTCTGACATTTATTGACTTTCTCCTCCACAAATGACAAACCAGTCTCGAATTCAAACAATGCAGCACTTCACCAGCAGTCCCACAACAAGTTTCAGACAAACTAGAAACAATATCACCTGTATATTAGCGGCCTTATAGTCTCTCATTTCTTCTACTGTCTTTTACAGCCTCAGACTATCTCCCACTGACTCTAAATGCTTCTCGTTGTCTCTCACTGCCTCGTACTCTCCAACACGTCTCTCTCCTATTGTTTTTTAATGTCTCTCATTGTTTCTCATTTTATCTCTCTGTCTCTCAATGTATCCCATTGTCCAATACTGTCCCACTGTCACCAATTATCTCTCACTGTCTTATACTGTCGCTAAATATTTGGAGCTATCTCTCTCTCTCTCTCAAACTGTATCCTAATGTCTAACAGTGTCTCCAACTATCTCTCACTCTCTCACACTCTCTTACACTCTTTCTCACTCTCTCCAACTCTATCTCACTCTCTCACACTCTCTCTCACTGTCTCTTTCTGTTTCTAACTGAATTTAACTGTCTCGCACTGCTTCTAACTGTCTCAGCCCTTATTTTACTCGTGATCCAGAACCCAAGAAAGAGGCATATGCATAACGTATGAGCAGGCCAGATGCTTCTCCTTCAAAATTCAGAAACTGCGACAAATTTCTGAATGGACTGTTAGGGGAGGACGTTTGAGGGGAAAACTTTCGAGAAGTGAGAAGAGTAGGGAGATGGACTATGAAGAGGAATGGTGGAGGAGGAAAGGAAGTGGATGGATCAAGAAGATGAAGAAGAAGAAAAGCAGAATACCGTTTCTACCTTCTCAACAATTCATAATGGGAAAGCAGCTCCTGTGTCTCATCTGTAGTTTTGCCTCAGTCATTGTGACCTCTAACTTTATTCGTAGAGGTCACAATCATCCTACCCAGTTCATTCCACTCTCATGAAATTGTGAAATTGTCAAGTTTAATTATGAAAAAGTGAAGCGGGAGGTACAACGCGAAGTTTATACTTAGAATCCAACACTGAACTGTTCAAAACTATGAGTTTGTTCATCTCAAGTATCAAGAGAATTTAACGAGAAGGAAGTGGATATTTTGCAAAGTATTCTGAAATTATTATAGATGAACAGTATTTGTTTTTAAAGGAATTTATTCTTCTGAAATTGAACATTGAACTGTTATGAACTGCAAAATCATAATAAATTTCATGATATTATGACACTTCGATGTTGTGAGCTCAGGGGAGAATGGTACAATGATTTTTATGAGCGAATAAAAAAGGAATATTGGTTTGGTGGATACTGAAAGAGAACATAATAATTATTTTGGAGGTTGCTAAATTTAAATAATTTGAGACTTATACATCAGATGAAAATGATCACTTGTGAGGCATACATATATTTGGATAGACCAGACCACAAAACATGAGACAGTACTTTATTGTCGGAGTGAGGAATTCAGATCGGAATTCTATCTATCTGTCTGTCTGTCTGTCTGTCTCACGATTATGGACGAACGCCCAGACTAATTGTTATTACTTTTAATTTATGGATGTTCCTTATTCCTAGGCACAGTGATGTATATATTTGATTTTTTCAAATTCAATATGGCGGCCAAAATGTTTTCAAACAAAGCGAATTTGTATCAATATGAGCTTCCTTCTTATATACAGTTAATGGGGTAGGTAATCATAGAATAGTGGATACATGATACGCGGTGTGTGGGTGTGTGTTTGTGTGTATTTAGTCTTGCGCAGTGTGTCCATACTAAGTAGAGCATGAATAAGAGCATACACATTTAATTGAATACATTCGAGTGAGTGAGGTCTACTGTTAACAGAACTATTTAATATTAATTTGAGGAACTTGATTTGGAGAATAATTTAGAGATTTGAAAAGTGAAGAAAATAAATGTTGGAATCAGAGCAAAAACCAGAAATTGATAGAATGACAGCAGAGCAAAGTTTGAAAGAATGATAAAAGTACAAGCATGTGGAGAGAGATGATGAAAAATATTGAGAAGAAAGCTAGAAGTAGAATGATGAAGTGCTTTATAAAGGGAGAAGGATGGGATGATGTGTCACGCACAACTATGTAAGCCCTTCCCCACTAAGTACAAAAGAGATGAGTTGCTGCTGCTATTATGTCTGTAGATGTTATTAACCAACTTTTTCAGGCTTAGAAGTGCTCTAACAAACTAACTCATCCTTATTCTACTAGTTTTCTTTTTCATCTTCTGATTTTTCTTCTTATTATTCTTCCTCTTCTCCTTCTTCTTCTCCTCCTTCTCCTCCTTCATCTCCTTCTCCTTCCCATTCTTCTCCTTCTTTTCCTTCTCCTCCTTCTCCTTCTTTTTCTTGTCCTTCTTCTCCCTGTTTTATTTTTTCTCCATCTTCTCCCACTTTTCCTTCTTCCTATTCTTCTCCTTCTTATTCTTCTTTTCATCTTTTTCTGTTTCTCTTTCCTCCTTCTTTTATTATTCTTCTTCTCCTTCCATTCCCTCTTCCCCTTCTGTTCATTATTTTCCTTCTTCTCCCCCTTTTACATCTTCCTCTTCTTCTCCTTCGTATTCTTCTTCTATTTCTGTTTCTCTTTCCTCCTTCTTTTCTTACTATTATTATTCTCCTTCTCCTAATATTCTCCTTCTTCTTTTCCTGTCTTCTTCCCCCTCTCATTTGATCCTCTTTTACTTTTTTCTTCTCTTTTTTCTCAATATTCTTCTTTTCTTCTTCCTTTTGCTGTTTTCTTCTTCTCTTACTTTTACTTCTTCTTCTCCTCTCCTTTCCTTCTTCTTTTTCACCACCAGTTTTCTTTTTCTTCATCTCCCTGTACTCTTCCTGCTTTCTTAATCATCTTCTCTTTATTCTCGTACTGCTGCTTTCTTCCTATTATTTTTGCTCCCTTTTCTTCTTCTTCTCCTCCCTCTTTTTCCTTTTCTTCTTCATTTTCTTCTTCTTCTTCTTCTTTTTCTTCTTCTACTTCTTCTTCTTCTTCTTCTTTTCCTTCTCCATCTCCCTCATCCTCTCTTTCTTCTTTTTCTTCTTTTTCTTCTTTCTCTTCTTCTTTTCTTCTTCTTCTTTTGCTCTCTCTCCCTGTCTCTCCTCTTTTCTTCATCCTTCATTTCCACTTTTCTCTTCTCTTTCTTCTCTTCTTTCTCCTTCTCTCTCATTTCGTTCTTCAACCCCCCTTTTCCCCTTCTATAATTCCCGACACCTCCTCTCTTTATCATCACCTTTCTCATCAAAACCTTTTCACCATTTCTCCCCATCTTCTTTTACTCTTTCTCCTCCACTCATCCCTTCTAACTTCTCCATCATCTCTCTTCATCCTACTTTTCATCCCCTTCTTACCTTTCCATAATTCCACCTCTCGATCATCATGTTTTCCCACTTCAAAAAGAATTTCAGCCCCTGATTCTCGGTTCGCAATATTGAGAGAACTGCAATAGTTAGAAAAGTGCCAATACTCTAACGCCAGAAAGTTTTTTAACCTCAGATTCTTGAGGTTATATTCTTCTTAGATTCCGCAGGAATAATAGTCTTTAACCCTTCACAGAATCATATTCTTTATGTTTCTTTTTAGAAGAGTATCAAAACAGACTGAAAACTCCGACACTTCATTTTAATGCAGTTTCTATTTTTCTCCTTTTTTGCTAACCTCTTTTCGTTTGTTTTTCTTATAACGTTGTGTTTGATTACGGTATGATTACATTACCATACAAGGAGAATAATTCAAATACATGTCAAAGTTATATAATATATTCATTACATGAGATAAAAAAGTAAGGAGGTAATGGAGAGAAGATGAAACAATGCAATGTAAAACAAGAGGGAGAGTCTATTCTATCCTTATTACATTTCTCAATAACATTTCTATATCATCAAGGATCAGAATCTTTCTCAAAAAGATTACTACACTTTATAATAGGCCTATAGAATTGAGTTTCCATTACCTGTCATTCAAAAACTTTTTTGGATCATAAATAAGGAAAAACATGAAGGGGAGTGTCATGAGAACTCTAAACCACTTCCAATAATCATAGTTCATCGATGATGAGATTCTTATATCACCGGAAATAATAATTGAAATTCCACTACAAAAATGTAAAATCTGTCGATATTTTTACTGCCGTTTTGTACACCGAAAGGAATCATGAGGCAATCAAGATGTTGTAGCTCAGTCATACTGTGGTCTTTTTCTAGATCTGATGACACGTCAATTGCAGTTGGCTTTGCAATCTATTTCGTTTCATTCATCAGTTATCTCCCAGTTCTCGTTATTAGGTATTATCTACTATGTTCTGCTAGGGTCAGATTCACGTCTCACATTCAAGGAGAAAGAGAAGGAGGTGGTGGTGGCGGAGGAGGAGAAGAATAGTAAAAGATGAGAAAAGAGTTAAAGAAAGAAGAAGATGGAGAGATGAGTAAGAGGAAGAAAAAAGAAAGGAGAAGAGAAAAAAGGAGAATATGAAGAGATTAGGAGAAGAACGAAAAAAAGAACGAAGGATTATCAAAACATTATGAATCAATCATAAATGTTCTTTATTTTACTATTTTTCAAATGGTTTCAACAATCTGTGTAGCTATAAAGATTGATTTGTTTTCATAATCATGTAGAACAGATTTTATAAGAGAAGAAGAAAGAACGAAAATTAAGATGGAAGAAAATGTTTTGATTTAAGAAACTTTCAAATAACATACGTGGACCAATATATGTGACAATGAGTTACGCACAATAGTTCCAGACATGCCTCTATCTACAGCTTTGAACCTTACAAAGGCCCGCAATGGCTCACATAATCCGATTTACTTTTGGTCAACACACAGAAACACAAAGCGTTTCAAGCCAGTTTAAAAGCTGCCAAGCAATACAGTCTGTATTCCAAACACGTTTGCTTGTCTGCTTGCTTGGCATAAAGTGCTGCATCATAGGAGGAGGAGGAGGAGGAGGAGGAGGAGGAGGAGGAGGAGGAGGAGGAGGAGGAGGAGGAGGAGGAGAAGGAGGAGGAGGAGAGCGAACAGGAAAATGGGAGAGAGAAGGAGAAGAAGGAATGGTAAGGGTGGAGAAGGATTGGGAAGGGGAAGAGGAGGAGAAGGAGATGGAGAAGATGAAATAGAAGTAGAAGGAAAATGAGAAAGAGGAGTGAAGTAATAGGAGAAGTTAGTGAGAAAATGAAGGGATAGGTGGCGTAAGAGGAGAAGAAATAGATGAAGAAGAATAACAAGAAAATAAAGAATAAAACGGAGAAATAGAAAGAAGAAGAATAAAGAAGAATGAAAAAAGTACAAGTATGGAAATATATAAATACTATATTTTAAAAGCTACATTCTGTGACATAATGAGAATGAACTCCATTCAATTGAAACTCTCCATATTGCTCATTGTTCACATTATTTGAATGGCGTATTGCTGTAATTATCAAAACTTATTCAATCAATAATAGTCGTCAAATAGGACAACAGAAGCATGACAACATAATTATTAAAAAGTCAATGTAAACAGTATTGCTATGTGACAGCAATGATTACATTATTGAGAACCTAATAATTGATGAACATGGGAGAAAGATAGAGTTTGGTGCTGAAAGGGTGAAAGGAGAGAGAGAGTATGAGAAAAATTGGATAGAGATAGAAGGATCCGAGGATAATAGAGGAAGAAAAGAGACAGAAATAAACATAGTGGGTGAAGGAAACGAATACCGTTTGACACAAGAGCTGGTCAATGCCCATTGATAGAGTCGTGGAGCAATTAGTTGATGCTTTGTATTACAGGTAATAAAGGGTGGGTGAATGATTGTGATATTCATGAATGAGCACAAATAATCATTTTGTACCAGACTGTTATAGGAACAAGCTACAAGCTAGCTCATATAATTATGATGAATTAGGCTATTCAAATGGGGAGAACATTGTTATTTTTGAAAAATAATACTGTTACGGACGCCATTTGACTTCTCACATCCAAGAATATTATAACATACTATTCTGATATATATATGAATTTTACATATATTAATTTAATGACTTGTTGTCAATGAACTTGGGAGAATTTGATCATTTTGACTTGTGATTACTCAAAATTGATAGTCGATTTAAAGGATGGAGAACGGTGAAATATTGTTTTATTCATGATTTGATACGTTTATTACAAGTGAGAGATGAAAAATCGTGCCCAAAATAGCAGGGAACAAGGCACTTTTTCAGCGATTTTCTTAGAAAATATAATACCTGCTAATAAAATCAAACAAGATCGTCTTCTAGGTTCAAAAAGAAAACATTCTGGAGAAGTCGATCGGAAATCTATCATTGAATCCGTGTAAAATCTTATTGAAATTCCATTTCAAATGAATCCAATAGACATCGAGTTCCCATTTATACTTGAAATCAATTTATCATTTGCCACGTTTTTTTTTTGCTGGCGAAGTTCTGTTTCTGATTTTATCAAAATGCACGAGAAAAAATAGGCTGCAGTGCTCCAATGCGTAAACCAATGAACTTCGATGTTTTTCCTCTTTGTTACTGAATGATAAATAACTGCAGAGTTCGTTTAACAGATTAGAAAAAACAATTCATGGAGGAGGGAACGGGATGACAGAGAGGTTGGGATGGGAAAGGAAAGCTAGAGAAGGAGAGAGGAAAATAGAGATATGGAAACCAAGGAAGAGAAAGTGAATTAGAAAGGAGAGAATGTCTGTGAGTGAGAGGAGAATAATGGACTATTGAAGTGACAGGGAATTGAAATGAAATAGAGCAGGAAGAAAAAGATAGAACTAGAGAGGCGGGAAGAAAGTTGTATAAGATGAAGAAAGGTGGGGAGGATGAGAAGAGAGAGGATTGGAGAAAGGATGGTTGTGTGGAAGGGGGAGAGGAGAAGAAGTAGAAAGAACAAAAAGAAGGGGAAGAAGAGAAAAATGATGAGGAAGAAGAAAAGGGAATGATAGGGGAAGTGAATGATGGAGGGGAAAGGAAAGAAAAAGATTAATTGGGAAAAAGAGGAAGTGGCTGAGGAAATGTGAGAAGAAGAGGAAGATTGATTGGTTAAGGGGAAGGAAGTAGAGAAGAAAATGTGAGAGAAAGAGGAAGAGAAAGGGGAAGAGAAAGAGGAAGAGGAAGAGGAAGAGAAAGAGAAAGAGGAAGAGAAAGAGAAAAAGTAAGAGAAAGAGGGAGAGAAAGAGAGAGAGGAAGAGAAAGAGGAAGAGAAAAAAGAAGAGAATAGGACGAGGAAGGGGAAGAGGAAGAGGAAGAGGGAAAGGAAGAGGGAGAGGAAAAGGATGAGGAATAGGACGAGGAAAAGGAAGAGGATGAGGTAGAGGAAGAGTAAGATGGAGAGAAAGTGAAAGGGGAAGTTGAAGGGAAGGATGAAGAGGAATAGAGAGAAGAAGAAGAAAATGGTGTGAGGTTAATCAACAGAGAAAAACTGCGCTAAAAAGTTTGACTTTACTCACGCAAAAGGCTCCAATTATAAGCTTTCACAGTCAACAGTTAAGCTTTGATCGGGGCATTGGCTTTCCTTCTCAATCCACCTCTTTTTTTGAAAGTTTTTCCAACTGGATTCAAAATCTGAAACGAATCTCTCATTTCCACTCATTCTCATTTATTTCTTTTTTTGTTCTCTTGTCTGAGTCGATTTGATTTATGACCGATTAACTTTTTTCATCGAATCGATGATTTTTTGCTGAGTTGACTAATCCATTTTTCTATTGGAAGGAGTTGGATTTGGTAACTTGCCAATGCAGTGAAAGTCGGTTATAGAGGTTACGAACTACACAAGGAATTGTAACGAAGATTTACAAATTATAATTTTGTACGGAATCAAAAGGTGAAATCCTATTCCTCAACTAAACTGACTAAACTGATAGTTGAGACACTGCTGAGCATTTATTTAATGAAGGCAGTGTTAAAAGAAAGAGTGGCATCAACATTTAAATGATGACAGAAGTCACTTACATGAAACATATCAAAAAATATGAATACATTTTTGAAGAAATTGACTATTGATAATAAAATTATTTGTTGAATCACCTCTACAAAAACTTGTATCTATAAAAATACTGAACAGCAAAAAACCCTATTTGAAACTTGGGGTATATCTTCTCCAACAATATATGATTCTTTTCAAAGTTAATTGGAAAGAAAATCGGTATTTAAGGTATTCAAATAGAAATAATTAATTATTCTTGTTAAGACCATTGTTTCATGTAACAAAAATATCGCTATCATAAAACATAAATTGATTGCATAGAGCAGGGATTCTCAAGCTGTGATAAGCGTACCCCTTGGGGTTACACGAAAATTTTCAGGAGGGTACGCGGTACAGGGTAATGAAAAAATAAACAAATTTCATTTCTAACCGTTTTGTAATCACTCAAGGTTATAATTTAATAGTGGAACCTATTGAACTACTTTTGTGGTCGAGTTACTTGGAACCAACAGCTGCAATTGATTTGTCTCACTGTTCCTCAAATTGGACATCACCTCAGCTCATCGAAGACCGGTATAAGAGAATACTTCCCACCCGCAGACAAAAAGTTGTACAGGATCCGTGACCCCTTTTCGTTTGATGCTAATTACAATTTTAGCAGCCTGGCATCATACTAGGAACAAATTATTGAACTATAATGTGATGTTAAAAAAAATATTTGAGTGCTGCGCCTCAGATTTTTGGATTGGTATTGGAAAGGAGAGAACTTTCGAATACTGCTGTGAAGATTCTTATTGGGTTTTCAACTACAGTACATACCTATGTGAAAGAGGGTTTCCAAGCTTGACATATCTAAAAAGTAAGTACAAAAACAAGCCTAATGTTGAGGTCGATTTAAGGTTTTACCTAACAAAACTTGAACCGAAAATTGGGGGACTAAGTAAAAAGAAGCAAGCTTAAAGCTTTTTGTAATTTTTGCAACGTTTCAAATATATTACCAAATATATTCCATTTTTGGTGTAAAGAGTTATTTTAATTTAACCGCCCCCTCAGGTGGTACGCAAAATATCAATTTTTTATCAAGTGGTACAGTCTTTAGAAAATTAGAGAACCCATAGAACATAATTATGATTGATTCTTTGGAACATGGAATAATTATTGTTCTCATGAAATATGGAATGCTTCTATGAATATAAAATTGGTTTCATGGAATATGAAATATGTTCCAGTCTAATGACATCAGTTCTATGGAACTTGAAATAAGTTCCACAAGAAACCCATTTCAGGAAACTGGTCTATTTAAATTTGTTTCAAGAAAACTGTTTCATTTTAGGCAGTGTAGTATGCATGTTGGTAAAAATCGTTTCAGGAAAATAATTTCATGAAACGAGAGTTTTCAGTTGCTTGCTATAGATAGGTTAGATTAAGGGTTGTGCACACCACGCTTCGTGAGACTGCAGTTTCACTGATTTCTTCAAACAAGTTTACACAGAACTCAATATACAGATTTTGTATTGGCAGTTTCATGTTCTTAAAGAGGTTTACAACGATGTTATAAATGAAATGAAATAAAATAAATGAACCAGTTTCATTTAACAGGTTTCCTGAAACCTAAAATTATTTTCTCTAGAGTGCATCCCACCTTACAAAACATGATTGGTCTCGTGGAACATGAAATCAGTTTCATGAGACATAAAATATGTTCCTACATGATAGAACATGATATCGGTTCCATGAAACATGAAAGAAGTTCTACAAAACATGGAATCAGTTTCATGAAACATGTTCCATAAAACATGAGATTGGTTTTTTGAAGCTTGGAAAATGTTCCATGAAACATGTCCAAGAAGCATGAAATCCGTTTCATAAGTCATGTTAAATATGTTCTACTCTCATAGAACATGATATCAGTTCCATGAAACATGAAATAAGTTCTACAAAACATGGAATTAGTTTCATGAAACATTAAATAAATATGCTCCAGTATCATAGAACCTTATATCGGTTCCATGAAACATGAAATAAGTTCTACAAAACATGGAATTAGTTTCATTAAACATTTTTCATAAAACATAGGATCGGTTTTTTGAAGCTTGGAAAATGTCACTAGAACAATCAAATCAGTTCCATGAGACATGAAATATTTCCCAAGAAACATAAAATCAGTTCCGTGAGACGTGAAATATTTCCCAAGAAACATGAAATCAGTTCCGTGAGATGTGAAATATGTTCCATGAAACATGACGTTAGTTTCATAGAACATAAAACCAGTTTCAAGAACATAAATCGACATTCAGAGCCTCCATTGTTGCCCTCTCCCTCATTAGCAACGATCAAGAAGGAAAAGGAGTGAGGAAGAAAAATAATATGAGAAGTTATGACGGTGAAAGAGGCGTGATGAAATGAATGAGGAAGGAGCCAGTTGAGAAATGTTTAAAAGATAAGAATGAGAGTATAATGACGACAGGCGAGATGATAAGAAGGTCGAGTGTCGAAACGTGGGCGGAGAAATATCGAGAAAATGTCCATTAATCTTTCTCTTGAGTTAAGAGCTGCTATTACAACTTCTTTTCTTTGAATATCAAAATGTCTCCACCTTCCAGCTACTTCGATCTTTCTCAATTCTCTCTCATTCTTTCTGTCTTTCTAAACTCCCCATATTTTTATGTTTCTGTTTCTCTCCTTCTTCTACTCACTTTTTCTCACTCACTCCTTCACACACTACCCTGTTACTCTTTCTTTCTTTCTCCTCTGACGAAATTTTACTCCTTTCCTCTCTTCAAATAGGGTGACCGATTAGATTGGCCAGCATAAAAGACACTGTTCTCTGCTGTAAAATCACTTCCCGGTGGTTTGGAACCTACCTAAAACTGTAGGTCCAGCAAATCAATCACTATCATCCAATTCATTACCCACGCACAGGTCTCAGACCTATGTGGGCTTCATACTCCTAAAAAATCTCTCTTTCCTATTCTCAAGAGGAGTCCTTACCTTTGGGAAAAATAGAACATGCATCTGGTTTTCCACTGTCAAGAAGCTATTTAAAATTTAAATTCTTCTGAATAATCACGAAATTTCACTTCCATTCTATCTTTTAATCTGTTTCCCATTCTCAAGAGGAGTATTTACCATGAAATTTTTTTTCGGAGGATGAAGCCCACATAGGTCTGAGACCTGTGTGTGGGTAATGAATTGGATAATTGTGATTGATGAGTAGGACCTACAGTTTTAGGTGGGTTCCGAACCACCGGGAAGTGAATTTAAAGTAGAGTTTTTTTTGCTGGCCAATCCAATCGGTGACCCTTACAAAGAGCGCCCAGGAGCTTCATAGTTTATCTCTGATTAAACAGATACCTGCTACGGCACTCGACTATCACTCCCCTTGACATTTTCAAAATAGAACATGTGTCTGGTTATCCTCTGTTATGGACGCATGAGCTTAAACACAGTTTAAATTACAAATTGAAAATATATAACTTCTAAAATCGATAAGGCCCCCAACTTCAAGTCAAATTAGATTAGGCTATAGTTTTATAACATTCCAATAATAACTGCATTAAGAAGAAGCTCTTTCAGAAAGATGTATACTACACTACAGCATGAGCTATAGTTAAAGTATTAAAACTACCTGATTCATATCTCGCTGGTTGTGATTCTGATTTTTTGCTAGGAAACATGAAACTTTGAAATTTCTGTATCCTTCTTATAACTTACTCCGAAGCTATAAGTAACGACAGTTACCTCATCTTCTCAAGAGGAAACCTTGGAGATACACCATCGAAATTTTTAGAGCCTATAACACAATTGAAAATAACACCAAGATATTAAGCAGTTCGTTTTTATCTATTTCAGACGTTTTTTCAAAGTAGAATGATGAATGAATGATGATCGATGATGGATGATGGATGATGGATGATGATGAACGATTGATGATGAATGATGGATGATAGATGATGAATGACAATGGATGATTGATGATAGATGATAAATGATACATGATGGAAGATGGATGATGGATGATGAATGATGTATGATGGATGATGGATGATGGATGATGGATGATGGGTGATTAATGACGGATGATGGATGATAGATGATGGATGATGGATGATTGATGATAGAAGATGGATGATGCATGATGATGGATGATAGATGATGGATGGTAGATGGTGGATAATGGATGATGGATAATAGATGATGGATGGCGATGCATCATAGATGATAAACTATGATTGGTGATGGATGACTTTGAAAACATTATTTAATTGTAATTCAACGTTGGCTTAAAGGCTTTCTAACCTTAAAAGTGACAACTTCCACCTAATCCAATGTGAAAGTTGGTTCACTGACCTATCTATACGGCCGTTTTTAAATTGTAAAATCAAATTTTTTATATTGCTGATGATGCCCACATGAGTCCGAGACTTTTGAGTGGTAATGAGGTGAATGATTACACATAGATGCCAGACGGAGGAGCAGGATTCGAACCCACGACCGCTTAAACGACAGTAAGCTTGAATGTAGATGCTTCAACCTTGACATTTTCTTGTTCCATAACGATTTGCGTTGTCAATAATAATTTATCATTGTAAATTTAACGACTTGCAGTCAATTTTTAATTATGAATAAGTAATATTCTATATCCGATCTATCGCCTTGAAGATGACTCGAAAACGTTTGGCCAAGAGTGAGTAGGAATATTACTTATTCACAATTAAAAATTGACTGCAAGTCGTTTAATTTACAATAGTAAGTTAATATCTTGACATTTTATTGCACAATATGTTATAAGTTTCATGTTCATTGGATAACAAATAGCGTCTGGAACAGCGGAATGGAAACACTTAACTACGCACATCTATTTATCTCGAAAGATTTTACCTCGGGCCACTCCCGTGTTCCGGAAGACATGTTAAGCTGTCGGTCCCGGCTGACTAAAAAAAACAGTCGTTAAGTCACGTCAGAGGCCCTGAACTTATTCAGGTGCGACCTGATAACTCTGACACCAGACCTGAGCCAGCCAGGTCACACGATATTATTATTATATTATTATCTCGAATTTTCTTCAAAATTTCCAGTATTCCAATAAATGTATACTGCAATCAAGGTGTCCCATCGGTTCCAAGTAATGATGATCCTTTAGAGAAGTAGAAACAAGTTTGTGATGATATTTATACCTGTTAGAGGTGTACATCACATCTGTTGTGGACCTTCACTATTTGTGTGAGGGGACAAAGTAGGCCAGTAATCGAAAAAGTTTTGACCAACTGCTAAAATTCTTGAGCTGAGTCGCTTGTCGCCAGATTATGGGATCAAGGTTGACTTTTCCCAGCTTTGGTGTACGATTGCAGAACAAGAAAAGAGAAAGAAGAAAGGAGAAGAATAAAGGGGGGGGGGGGAAGGAGAGCTTTGCTTTGTTGGGAAAATTTTGTGAGAAACAGAAAACTTCCTTTTATTCTTGTCCTCCTTCTTCTTTTTCTTCTTATTTTACTTTTCTCTTCTACTTCTTCCACTACTAATACTTTTTGTTTTCCTTCTTTTCCTTCCTCCTCCTCCTCCTTCATCTTCTTCTCTTTCATCTTCTTCTTCCACTACTTTTCCTTTTCCTTCTTCTTGGGAGCAGCTTTCGTCGCCTTTTTATGACTTCATCATCAATATTGTAGAAAAAAGAAGTTGTGAATCAATAGCATGCTACTTAGTTCGGTTATTAAGAAAATATTTTCTTCTTTTTCAACTCCTTACAGTTTATTAGTAGGTATAATGAACAATTTTTAAATTTAACAGAAATTGGCATGAAACCTTAAAAGTCAAAATTTGTCTTCGAAGATGCTTGGGGAAGTTACTTCGAAGGGCCGTATTTATGAAAGTTCCTCCAGTGTCTCTTGACTTGTCTTGAAATGCCTCTAAAGACAGAGCAAGTTAACAAAGTCACAAGCTAGCGAGTAGTTGTAACACTGAAGCCAACCAATCTCCCTTAATAAATAATTGACTCCTGACAACAATTTAATACCAATAGTAACACTAAATTATATTCAATAACTGAAGAACACTGAATAACACTAATTTAGGGAAGGATAGCTGTGAGCCGTATCAGGTATCTGTTCAATCAGAGATAAGCTGTGTTCTACCGATTAGATTGGTTAGCATAAAAGACACTATTCTCTGCTGTAAAATAACTTCCTGGTGGTTCGGATTACACCTAAAACTGTAGGTCCAACTCACCAATCATCCATCTCATTACCAACGCAGAAGTGTCAGACCTATGATTGTGGGCTTTATCCTTAAAAAAAAATTATAAAATATAAATCATTTTATTGAATTTTATATCCTCCACGTTAAGAATACTTTCATGGTGTCCCTTTACATTTCTATCTTGACAAGATGACTTCTCATCAACGAATACCTCTCTAGAACCAATTTTTTGCCTGTAAAATATCTCAAATTATGTTTATTATACTGATAGTTCAACTCATTTTCTGCAATTTCTGGCTTCTTCGAGATCAGATATTAGTGGGAAAATCTTTCCCTGTCTATGTCTACCTCTCACTGGTTTTATCGCAAGGTTGTTTTTTTATCACAGGTGATTATTTGTCACGAACCTCATTTGTATGAGTTTGGACGAGTGGTGCATGCATGCCACAGTGGGCTGACCACTGTATAATAATGAAGGCGGGGCGATCCGTCTTGTCTTGGACAGTGTCAGCTCTCAGCTCTCAGCCCAGCAGACTGATCGCTCCTATCAATCCACAAACAAATCCCATCCAGATAACAATCTTTCTACCATCCAACATCATCATTCTTCCACTCTTTCGCCCTCTCTCTACAGAGCTTTTTATCTTCTTGTTTTCTTATTTTGTTTTTTATCTTCTTCGTTTCCGCTTTCTTCTTCCTTTTTCTTCACTTGCTCCTACTTTTTTTCTCTTCTTCTTTTCCTCCTAATTATTCATCATCCTGCTTCTCTCACTTCGTCTTCTTTTTTCGTCATTCTTTTGTATTCTTACTCTAATTCTTCACCTCCTCCTCCGCCACCGCCTCCTCCTCCTCCTTCTCCTTCTCCTTCTCCTCCTCCTCCTCCTCCTCCTCCTTCTCCTCTATCTAGAATCTAAGACTGTGCATTTGGTAATCTACATGAATAAAGAATTTAATCTCTGGTTCAGTGTCATGAATGGACTAATCTTTGTCCAAACTTCGCCATTTCATGTAATTGCATCACTTAGATTACCGTAGTTAATATCATTAAGATCATACAAATGAGATCATTGTACATTCATAATTTCTAGCACTATAAGAACAGCATCATCTAAGTTTACTATAGTATCTATGTGATGTTGATAAAACTGTTTTTAACCTATCATATGCAAAATTTGTAAATTTACATGATTAAAAAAAGCTAATCTAATCTAATCTGATCCTCCTCCTTCTTCTCCTTCTCCTTCCCTCCTCATCCACCTACTCCTCCTCCTCCTTCTTCTTCTTCTCCTTCATCTCAATATCCGTCTTTCTATCCCTTTTCTTCTTCTTCATCCCCTCCTTTTTTCCTTCCTTCTCTTCTTCTGCTTCATATTCTTCTCATTCTTTTCTTCGTTCTTCCTCCTTTTCATTTTCTCACCACTCCATCTTCCTCCTTTTCATTTTCTCACCACTCCATCTTCCTCCTTTTCATTTTCCCACCACTTCATCTTCCTCCTATTCATGCTCTATTTCTAATTGTCCTCCTTCTACTCATTCTCTTTTTACTTCTCCTTTCTCTTCTGTCCCGTCTTCTCATTTTTCTCCCCCTTCTCCTTCTCCTTTCAACCTGTGGTTTGGCTTCTCCATTCCTTCACGGGCTCTATTCCTTCGCCTTATTTTTCTCTTCCTTCTTTTTCTATTCCCTACCACTCTTTCTCTTCTTCTCAGGTTGCTCTCAAAATCCTCCTTCTTCCTCTTTCCTTCTCCATCTTCTAATCCTTCTTCCTCTTCATAGGCCTCTCCTTCCTATTCTTTTTATTCTTCTTTTCCTTTTTCCTTCTTTATCCCACTCCTCACTGTAATTTCATCCTTTAAAATATTCTTAAAAATTGTTGCACACCTTTATCCACTTTATCCACTTTATCGACTTCTTCCTCCTTATCATTCTCCCCATCACCACTTTTCTTCACATCTTCCACTTTCTTCATTTTCTTTTCCCCCTGTCCTTCACCAAGCTTTTCTCACGTATCTTCAACTCATCGGTCTTCCATTTCACCAGTTTTCTTTCTCTCGACTTTCATAATATTATTCTCCATATCACATTCTTCTTTTTGGTTGCATATTTGTTTCTGTTTCCACCATCTACCTCTTCCCCTCGTATGTCAATCCCTTATCACGATTTTTCTCTCGCAGTCTCTCCTATTACAACTTTCTCTTCTTCTCCAAAACGTTTTTCCCTTTTCACTCTCCCACCCTTCACTAATCTTTCATCATGTCTTTCCACTCCCCAATTTTATCGAATCACCTTCCGCTCACTCTTCGTGTAGGTTGTAAATTTTCAGGCGCCATCTTGTCGATTTGTACTTGTCCCGATGATCTCCGATCTAATACGCCCTTCAAGTCGAGTCTTCAGTCACTGACGCTTATCTGATCTCTCATTCATCGGTCACGCATTTACTGGACCGGAGTTGCACGGTTTGTTTTTGAACAAGAAGATTTTCCAGCTATGACGCTTTATCATGATGATGATGATGATGGAATCATCATCATTATCTAGACCAATCAAACCTCAGCATTACTGTCATTCAGTATCGGAGTAAACGTTATCAAACTTCAACATCATTAAACATTTCGTAATTTAATTGGGTTTGGATTCTATTCCAGACCCTCAACTGATCGTCAATAATATTGAGCATTCTAGATTAATATGTAAGTCTGATAATGTTCATTTCGACACTGTGGGCCGTAATGAACGTTCCTTCAGTTTCTCTTGACTCGAGGGACTCCCATGTAAGGTGTAAAATTCGATTACCAGAGATTCTATATAAAATTTCTGACAAAAAATGTTCAGTGACGTTTTTGAAATGGGGCCTTTGTTTTCGAGATATCTCGATTTAATGACTTTTTCGAGGTACGCTCACTTCCCGCCATTAAATGCTGAATAACCCAAAAACTAGTGATCGAATTGGAATTATGATGACATTGTTGGAAAGAGCACAGCATTTCGCTAAAGATACACGTATTTTCAATATGTAGGGTGCTTTTTGACCCATGATTTAGGGTGCTTTTTTAGGGGTCAAAGTACAAAAAAGTGGATTTTCCAAAACTCACTGAAATTTCAAAGTGATTTTTCTCGATTGGTTTTTAGGGTGACATAATGAAAATTTTACATGAAAAACTTCCTCATTTCTTTAGCTTTAAAATGAGTTTAAAATGTTTCAAATTGATGAATTGCAAATGCTTGAAAATTGTTGAAAAACTGTCACAAACCCACAAGAATTCGTGTCTAAGGGACAAGAGCTGAGAGAGTAGAAATTTGATTTCAAAATCTTGTTGTAATTAGATGTTTTTCCAAAATGATTAATCTCTGTTGAATCACTGCTTCCCTATAAAGGTAGATCGGATGAGAGCACGTTCACAAGAAGTGATGCCGTCATTTTCATAATACACATACTTGGGCAACGTTCTATCTTGGGCAACTGAAAATCCTCTCGTAATGAGACCAAACCGGTTTCACTTTCAGCACCAATGTTCGGATAATGTGTGGGCTGGAATAATCGATAATCATATTCTTGGGCCATATTTTTTTAACAAACATAAGAATTGTGAAGTATTTGTCTAATTTTTATGTGATCTCAAATAAAAGATTTATCTTAAAAAAATTTATTGAAATTTTATGTAAAAAACTAAATAAATTTTCATTTAATAAATTTATCTAAAACTTTTTCTGAATAAAAGATTTTAGATCTTTTTGATCTCATGGAAGAATTGCCCCTTAATGCTTTGAGGCAAGGAATGTGGATACACGGTTTTCCGGCGCATTTGCTGGAAATGTTTTTTATTTATACTAGCCTGATTCACGTTATGATGGATAATGTTTGGAATCGGCTCATTCTTTTGTCAGGTTACTTTAAATTGAAAACTCTATTTTCAATCTATTGTGAAATGGCACGCATTCTATACATGAATAGATAAATAAATAAACTATACATTAGGCAATTTCGCATACACCTGAATAAAATACACTTAATAAACTGATATCGTGTTTTAGTCATCATAAATGAATCTGTTACACACTCATTTTTCTTCAGTTGATCCTGATTTTCAATCTCATACAATGGAACAATCTTAGAAATATTCAAGCAATTATGTTGTGAAGAACGATGACTTCAGAGCTGTGATTCGGTATGAAGATTCTGATAAGAGTACTGTAATCAGTACTTACTGTAGATCAGTATTTTTACGTAGTGTGTCTTGTTACTTTATTAAGTTTGCCCTCAACGGCTTCCTGCGGTCACTCAGGGACCACAGGGATTAATAATCTATTTTGAAAAAACATCTAATTACAACAAGATTTTGAAATTAAATTTCTACTCTCTCAGCTCTTGACCGTTAGACACTAATTCTTGCGGGTTTGAGACAGTTTTTCAACAATTTTCAAGCATTTGCAATTAATCGATTTGAAACATTTTTGGCTCATTTTTAATCTTAAGTAATGAGGAAGTTTTTCATGTAAAATTTCTATTATGTCACCCTAAAATCGAGAAAATTCGCTTTGAAATTTCAGTAAGATTTCGGAAAATCCACTTTTTTGTACTTTGATTCCTAAAAAAACATCTTAAATGATGGGGTTACATATTAACAATATGTGTATCTTTAGCAAAATGCTGTGCTCTTTCCAACAATGTCATCATAATTCCAATCCGATCACTAGTTTCCGAGTTATTGAGCATTTAATGGCGGGAAGTGAGCATATCTCGAAAAAGTTATTAAATCGAGATATCTCAAAAACAAAGGCCCCATTTCAAAAACGTCACTGAACATGTTTTGTCAGAAATTTGATGAAGAATCTCTGGTAACCGGCTTTTACACCTTACGTGAGACATTAGGCATTTCAAGAGACGCTGAAAAATTTTCATAAATACGAACATCAATGTGAGAGGATCTGATTTCTGATTGGCTTAGAGCCTGTATCCGAAAGTGACTCCAGTGTAATATTATATTTTGTTGGCGGCTCTGGTAGCGTTGTTGGTTGGAGTTGATAAGAAATCTCTGGCTGGCTTCGTTTCCTACAGCCTTGAGTTCGAATCTCATTTAGCCATGGATGTTTCTCATCATTCTCCCATCACCTCATTACCCACGCACTAGTCTCCGGACTTATGTGGGCATCATCCGCAAAAAAAATAGCTTCAATATGCAACTGTTGTGATAAGACATAGAAATAAAGTAAGTTGCCATGACATCATTCTTGAAACTCCAACCACTCTTTTTAACGTACTCGTGGATGGATACTTTGATCATTAATCTAAAAACATGTAATACAACCACTATAATAAATGTAAAGCAGATGCTTGTGTCTTGTAATTATTTCACTTATAATACGACAAGCATTCATGTGAGGCAGATTTTATGATTGAAGCTGAGCCCAACAACTAGGATCTAAGATTGTCTGGAGTTGAGCTCTTGTTACTAGTGCCCGAATCCTCTAAGCTAGACTGCAATTGATTAATGAGCGCTTTGATTAATTAGCCTCCCATTCAGCATTACGCTGAGCCTGAACTGGCGGAGCCTGACGAAATCCCTTCACGGTGTCTGTCATTGGACAAGCATGTAGCCATGCAAGAGTGCTCAGAACGCTCGATTCTAAGCCCTTAATACCCTAAACATTCCAACTAAATCGGATTAGTAAGGAGATATTCGATATTCGATTGATTGATTGATTGATTGATTAACGATATGAGGAAAGAATAGTTTTTCACATCGAGAGTCATTTATAGATTGCAAGTCAAAGTGAAATGTTATAATATATAAAATCTTTGACATGAAAGAATAAGATAGTTTACAGTAAAGAGTTGGACATCGTATAACATCCTAGCTGAATCGGTTGAGAAGACTTATATTCATTCAATAATATTTACTAGCATTTAGTAGCATTTACTAGCATTTACTGGCATTTACTGGCATTTACTAGCATTTTCTAGCATTTACTTGCATTTACTAGCATATTCATTAGCAATACTAGCATTTTACCCGGTCTAGCCCGGAAATCCACTTTAGAGTTGTAGATAGTAGTGGTAGACGGTAGTGGTCACAAAATTACGAGATTGGGGAGGGCGAGTAATTTGCAGTGTTGCCAGCCAGATAGTACTACTGTTTAAAAAGAGAAGTGCACAAATGAACTGTATTTTTTGACACTGGGTAATTAGCAACTGCAACATTGATACAGAACTAATTTGTAGCTTTGGCTTGAGATATAATGGCATAACATTTATGTCAGAATATTCGTATCACTATGCTGAAATTTCAACATTAATTTTGAAAATGGTGAGTAGAAAACGAGAAATCAGGCTTAAGCCTGAATTCCACTGAATTGAAATTATGTGCCTTTATTTCGTAGTTTGGATAAAAAAAAAGATTTATTAACTTACTTTATTATAACGCTACCACTAGAATTCCAGTATGTCTACATGACCTTCAATGATTTTGATAAGTTACTTCTAAGCAGAAGATCTGAGAAAGTAGCGGTTCTGAGCTGAAACATTGTTTCTCAGACATTATATTCTGAGTTATATTATTTCAGGACAATAAGATCTATT
This sequence comes from Conomelus anceps, assembly GCA_948455865.1. Taxonomy (NCBI): domain Eukaryota; kingdom Metazoa; phylum Arthropoda; class Insecta; order Hemiptera; family Delphacidae; genus Conomelus; species Conomelus anceps. Next base: position 22,949,299 of record OX418216.1, read on the forward strand.
CTCCAATAAATAAACAATACAGGAGATGTTGAGGAACCTTGAGATAGACGAAATATTTTGAATCCTGAAAGAGTTTTCATCTGATTGCTAATCTTTCATGAGAGAGAAATCTGCTTTTTTATTGTTCCCGTGAGCGATGGCGTCAAGAGAAGGTCTCGAATATCGAGATCCAGCTTTCCCTCGCTCCCTGACACCCCACTAGCGCCTGCTACCCATGAAAAATTACCCTGTAACTCCATATTGATGAGAACCGATATTCGAGTGATCTGGCTCATCAATTTCCATGAGATGTTGGACGCTTGCAGACCCTTTTTAGAATCCCCTTGCTTAATTGTGAATGATGACTATGATTAGGCCTACTCAATAACCCACCATCAAGTCATCGATATGAGCTTTATAGCCCGGTGCATAGAGGAACGCAGGCTAGGTGACGTGACGCAGGTGATTTTTCTTGTAACACATGGATATATTAGATCTTATTCATTCGAGATACATTTTTCTAAGATTACGCCTTGAAGGCTCCGGTTATGCAGTATAAAACAAGTCAAACTTCCAACTTCAAGTCTTAACTTCTCAAACTTCTTAAATAAGTAAATGAATCAGTCAAGTCAGATCAAGAATGATATACACAATATTACCATTCTTATTCACTGAAGTCCGCGAGAAAATACTTCCAACATGGAATCGGGGAAGCAATCTTTTAGTCACCACAATAACAATTTAAATTAGTTGAGGTGGTGCTGAGTTTTGATCTGAAAGGAGCTCTTGCACACTATAAAAAGCTGTATAAACTGAATATTTTCTCAATTATGTTTTAAATACTCAATACTTATACTAGGTAGAAGAATAACAATATTTATGTCGAATAAGATTTAAGTTACTTGGATAACTGCATTTGAATATGAAAAATTTGGATTCTACAATTGAAATTCTATGAATAAACAGTTTTGGACAATAGCCCGTTGTTTCTCACTTGGATATTGGTCATACTAAATAAATAAGACTTTAATAGTAGAACAAGAAAATCATAAGAAAATCGAACCCTGAGTCAAGAGTAGTAAAATTATTTGCAGAGAATTTCAAGAAACATTCAATTTCTGACTTATTAGATTTTTCAATTTGTTAGAATAATTTGAATTAAAAATTTCAGATTTATTGAATAATTTATTTTAGTAATTATTGATCAACACGCAGTCTTTATGACCTCATAAGTTGAGTCTAAAACAGGGTCTTATGTAACCTAACTTCACCCTTTCATGTTAAAAATTATTGGCTCTCAGACTGTTATCTTTAACAATCGTTCTATTACCGCAAATCCTGTATTATAATACTGGGTTTATTTATTACATTTAGAAAAGGAATAACAATTATACTTATATACATATCGAGAATTTCATCAACCGAAAAATTTAATTGACGACAGGTATTTATACTCAGTAATTTTTTGTGTAGTTTTTCACTCGAATTTTTTTTTATCACGTGATTCAATCAAATATTCTGTTTGACGATAATCATGAATAATAAGGAATAATTTATTTTCACATTTAATGTTGATTCAATATTATCTCAGTAATACTTTTTCAATGCTTTCACATTAATGTGATCAGTAGTTCTACTCTTATATTAATGTTGTATTCTATAGTTTCTTTCTCATTTTATCTCTCACTTTCTCATCTTGCTCTTGCTTTTCGTCACAATTTCATCCTCTTCGTTCACTTCATTTTTCACCTAAGAGTCATTTTTCATCACCTCGGCTTAAAATACTTCTTGTAAAGTTGCCTTTGTACGAAATATAAAATAAATAAAATGTAAATAACAGTATTATTTCTCAAGAAAGATAACTTATTAATTTTTCATATATTTTTTTCAAAAATCCTAAATATTTTCATGGAAAATTGCAAATAATAATAATAATAATTATTATATAATTAATATTATTATTGATGTAGAGCTACCAGAAGAATTAGACATAGAAAATTTTATGAACTCACCCGTCGTCAACACATCTCTTGAAAATCCCGGGTTAGTGGGCGTCCATACTCGGCTTCATCTAGAAAAAAAAAAATATTTCAATTAATTTAATATTCCACATTAAACGACCGGGAGTAAAATCAGAGTTTTAAAGCTAAGTAGTATTTATTATGTACAAATTACAATTGAAATTGATAAAATTAAAAAGCAACAATTTTACGTACAAACACTCCGTCAAATCGGGTGAACGTGGAGGCCATGCTTAACAAGCTTTGTCATCGGGCCCATTGCGGCCAAACCAGTGGTTGGATATAGCGACGTTCAACCAATCACATGCTCGGTTATGCCAATGAGGGTGATGCACCATATTGCTGCCAAATGAAGTTCAGTAACCCATCTTCTACCAATTGAGAAAATATCACAGTTCTAGGGAATAGTTATAGGAAGTACTAGTTACAGTCGCTTCTCCAAAAAAAGGCCTTTAAGCTTTTCCCCGAAATATGGCACAAAAAACTTCATATTTTTTTAGTATTTCACTTCATTTTTTTATTCCATCAAATAAAAATATTAAATAGTGATTAGAATATTTTGTTTATGATAATAATTATGAGTTAATGAATATGGAATAACGTTTCTTCACATTAATAAAGTTGATTCAATATAATCTTAGTAATATTTTTTTAATGCTTTTTGGGCCACATTCATGTAAATAACAATATTATTTCCCAAGAAATATAATTTTCTAATTTTTTATATCTTTCTTCAAAAATCCTAAATTTTGTTATGGAAAATTGGAAATGATTGATGTAGAACTACCAGTTAAAAATTAGTCATAAATTAAAAAATTAAATTTAGGGGAATCTCGTTGCTGTTAAAAGCCGACAGGAGCTAACAAACAAGACTCTGTTCGAGTTTCTTTTTCATTCGATGCAAATATTCTATTATTTTGTAAGTTGTAGGTAACATATACTATAAAGTGTTAAAGCTCCGATATTCTTTAATGAACTGCTGGTATTTTGTGAATCATTTTACATGCGAATGAAAAAAAAATTAGAATATTATTTCTTTTTCTGTAGAATAATATATTACCTGAGAATGTTTAATCCTACTTAAGATATAATCTATTGAAAAAATTAAATAATTAAAATATTCAGAACTTTCTAATAAAACGAGGTTTTTGGACCTCGGAGTGCTCAGATACTTGTTGCTAGGGTACTTAGAATGTCAACTTTACCTTTTGGCATAAAAAACATAACATATTTTCTGTATTGTTCCTTAAAACTGGGTTCCCATAATTATTTTTATCCGTTGACAATAATTTATTGTGAAGTGAGAGACTGAAAAAAACTGTTAATTTAGCAGACACCCATTGTCAAGCCGCATTAAAACAGGTGCGATCCAAGCCCTAAGTACTGTACTTAACCAAGGTCTCTAAGCATCATTCCATGACTAAGCTCATTTTGAGCTTCACTGCCCTCAGATGGGGACTTAGCTCAGTCGTGGAAACGAATTCCTTGTATGCCGGAATAGGATTATAATCGCTTACTCACTCACTCTCTCTCTCTCTCACACACACACACTTGCTTTCATACTCTCCCTAACGCTCACTCGCTCCCCTTCACTCTTTCTCCATCATTCACTTTCTCCCCAACATTCTCGCTCTCTCTTTTTCTCTCTTTCACTCACTCACTCCCTCTCTTTTCAATTTTTAATTTGTATATAAATTTTATTCTATTATTACTAATTATATAGTCTCGCAGTTCGAAGTTATCAAGGTTAAGTTTGATTGGTCGAGTTTTTGTCCAGACTTTGCCCTTATTACGTGAATGCTCTGAACATAAAATCTCATTTTTAATATCCAAACTTTTTCTCATACACAATCTATTGTGTTGTGAATAATATGCTTTTTAATCAGTCACAATTATATTTTGTAAATTTATGTAAATAATTTTATCTTATCTCTCCCACACTCTCACAGATTGATGGATTAAATACTATTATTGATAATGTAGTTGTTAAGGTTAAGTGTAAGAGAGGACCTGCGAGTCCTAACTTCGCCCCAATAAAGACAAGTTATCTATCTATATTCACTTCTCTTGAATACACCTCCTGCCTCACCTGCCTCACCGTATGTGTCACTATTTATAGTGATTTTTTTCAACTCAATTTGATCAACATAGCTCAAAATAATACTAATATCAACTATTGCAAAATCAATAATTATTGTTCTCCCCATTATTCCCACACTGTCTTTCTCTCCCTATCATGGTGTATTTCTTCTCTTTCTCTCTTCATATCTCTCGTCTCTCTTCTCTTTCACTCTTCATGTTTCTCGTCTTTCTTCACTACTTCTGATACATCCTGAATAGAATAGTTTGATACACTTTAATAATATAAATAATAAAATCTACACCACTGTCAAGAAATGAGGGTAGTCCTGAGGCAGTCAATAGAATTAAGAAATTAATAGTATATCCATGATTAGTAGTTAGTCCTTTCCCACTCTACTTCTGTAAATCGTTTTTTTTCTCACACACATCTCCTTTCATCCTCGCCCCTTCCTTTCCAGTCTTCTCCAATTCATTATACTATCTCCTCTCATCATACTCACACTCTCTCCCACCTATTTCTCTCACTCTCTCCCTCTACTTTCTCTCGCTCTATATCCAACTCGCTTCAGTATGCTTGAAACAAGGTAAGGTATGCTGAATAGACAACATAATCCAATAGGATAGTTCTCTTGTGTACGCAAGAGGATTCTCAGGCCGGACTCTGCAAATGGAATTAGTGTGAGCATTACACAGTTGGTAATTGGTCAATGGCATGCCTACATACTCCGTAGAAGGACTACGTGATGCTGGTACTAGACACTGAGACAAAGGATAGAAATTGTCTGAGTTTAAATAGTAAGGGGAATGCTTGAGATTCAAAATGCGTAAGCTATTTCAAGATTTGAACAATTCATCCTTGAAGATAGAGCAACCATTACAAAAAAAATATTTTTTTTACTTAAGAATTCAACATCAACAGATTAATTTTATAGCATTAATTTGATTCGAAGTTAATATTTTACATGACATAGCACGTGAGATTTCATTTTAGAGTACTATTTTAACTTCAATTATTAGCAATAACAAAAGCTAAAAGATAATAAGATGACCTGATTGATTAACCTAAATAATAATTGTAATTTGAATAAGCAATAACAGAGGAAGGGTTGAAAGAACAGGTTGGAAGATAATAAGATAACCTAACAATATAACAGGTACTATAGTAAAGACAATCAATTCTAAATCTACTGAAAAATATAAATTCTTTGAAATTTTATTCAAAACAAATTTACTGAAAAATAGTGATTCATTGAAATTTCAATGATTCTAGTAATTTGATGATTGGACAAGGAACGAGATACTATAACATTTTCGTTTTTTTCAATATAATTTGTTGGATTTATATGAGCACTTAAATGCAATGTTGGAATGAATATTATAATTCGATTGTAACTTAATCTAATCATGAAAGCAGACTTGCTCATTCTCTTTCTCTCTCGCTCAGATCCAAGTATGTTTTTGTGATGTTTTGGGATTTTTATTTGCGGAAATTCTATTCTAATTGAAATTTGATCTTCTATTTACAAGCAAAAATCACAAGTTTATCAGGCGGTTTGTCGACTTGTACTGGAATAGGTCAATAAACTTCGCTAAGGTTGGTGTTGAGGAAAGATATATGGCTGTAAGTCATGTGGGGATATTATTTTTATCCTCGTGATAGTTATGGGGCGTTATTGCTGTGGCACGAGGCAGATATTGGGGCAAACACGAGACAATATTGGAAACAAGCGGTTTACATTCATCAAGTCCAAGGGTTACAGTAAGTTGTGTTAGGGTGTTGTTGAGGGAGGAGAAAAGTGATGGAGGAGGGAAGGATGTGTTGGAGAAAGAGGAGCAGAACTAGGGGGAGCAGATGGAGAAAGATAAAGGGGAGCATTAGCATGGAAACAGTGAGAAGTGGTGAAGAACGAGTAAGTGGAGGGAAAGGAGAAAGAGTGGAATGATGAGGGGGAGAACGATCGTGATAGGGTGGGGAGAAGAAAATGTGAAGAAAGGGTGAAGGAGACGGAGATGTAGGAGTGAAAGGATAAGAAGGAGTAAGAGGAGAAAAAGAATAAGTAGAAGGAGGAGAATAAAAGAAGGAGAAAGATGAGCAGGAGGAGGATGTGAAGGGGAAGAAGAATGAGAAGGAGAATGATGAAAAAGAAGGAGGAAGAGGAAGGAAAGAGAACGAGAAGAAGGAGAAGGTGAAAAAGAAGAAGAGGGAGAAGAAGGAGAAGAAGAAAAAGAAGAAGGAAGGAAAGAAGGAAGAGAAAGAGAATAACGCACAAAAGGACAAGAAGACAAAAGATGGGAAGGAGAAGTGAGATGATGAAGGAAGGATTATGAGTCGGAGTGGGAGGAGGATGAGGAAGTGTAGAAAGAGAATAAGAAATTGAGAAGAAAAAGTGAAATTTTTGATGGTGGTGAGGAAGAAGGAGGAGAAGAAAGAAAAATAGAAGTTGGTAAAGAATGGGAGGAAGAGGAGAACATTAGAAGGAGAAGAGAAAGGAGTAGGATTAAAGTAGAAGAAAGAGGAAGAGAAAGAGAAGGATTAATGGAAGAAATTGATTGTTTACAGTTGAAGATTTGAGAAACAAGAAGGATAAGGATAAGGATAAGGATAAGGATAAGAATAAGAATAAGAATAAGGATAAGGATAAGGATAAGGATATGGATAAGGATAAGGATAAAGATAAGGATAAGGATAAGGATAAAGATAAGGATAAGGATAAGAATAAGGATAATGATAAGGATAAGGATGAAGATAAGGATAAGGATAAGGAAAAGGATACAATTATGAAAATGCGTCTCCATCATTTTGTAATGTATTGTAATGGCACTATTAATCAAGGAATTGCTGTAATATTCTATGTCTTTTGTGTTCAAAACAAACGGTCTTTAAAATATAATTATTATGTTTTCATGTTTCTTTTTAATATTTAAATTGAATTATGTCAGGATTTGCCTGAAAATTTTACACCTTTTTTATCATAATCTAATAAAACATTATACAGAGTAAAATATAAAATAAAATAATGTGCTAACGATACCAAACCATTTCCCTTGTCAGCAGGAGGCGATGCACAAACACGACTGACTGTCCAAGATAAAAAAAATAAAAATCTGCTGTATTAATAGCTGACTGATTGGGAGGGGGGGGGGCTCTCTTCCCACACAGGCAGCAGAAAATGGCTTTCTAGCGTTCTTTTGCCATTAATAAAATAAATTTTATAACTTTAAATTTTTTGTGTTTGGGAAGACTGTCAAACCTTATTATAAACCGGTTTATGACAATAAGGATAAGGAGTAGGAGAAGAAGAAGATGGAGAGGAAAAAAATAAGAAGAAGAAGATTCAATTATTTTTATTAATGGGTGTCAAGTTCTCTTAGCTCAGCCAATAAATCAATTCAATTTCAATAAATATCCCATCCCCTTATCAACAGTAACTACTTTAATTTTGCCATGGGTTCTCCGCCAAATACCAAGACAATGGTACTCCAATTACTGACTTTGGAGGAGGTTCTCTGGAAGTGGCAAGCAAAATAGTTTTCGCGACTTCTGAAGGATCTACCTTGTTCTGTGTCTTATATTTCTTCTTCTTCAGTGACACACGAGGAAGTTTCAAGAAGCACCAAAACTCACCGCTGCTGTAAACTTCAAGCGTGAGGAAGTTGCCGTTCTATAATTTGTGGTCTTTCGTCAACTGGTGCTACCTCCTCACTACTTGACAAGTCTACTCGTTTTCTCTCTCAAGTCTGCACTCAGTTGTTCGTTGTTTCAATCGCTCATTCCTTTCCATTTTGAAAACCATATTCTACTTGCTGCTCATTTTCTTAGTTTTCTCTCAAGTCAAATTCATCACATCTTTCCGGTCTTTATTCATATAGAAACTTCATTCACTCTCAGCCTCTCTCACGCACTTAGAAGGGGATGAAGAAGATGGGGTAAGAAGGAGTAGGAGTAGGTGGAAGAGAAGGAGAAAGAGGAAGAAAAAGGAGAATGAGAAAAAGGTGGACGTGTAGAAAAGGGAGGAGGAGGTGAAGAAGAATGATACGTGGATGAAGCAGTAGAAGGAGATTAATTGATTGAATGAATGATTGATTGTTATAATCACACTTAAGGAGTAGAATAAGGAGAATGAGGAAAAGGAGGAGAAGGAGGTGAAGGAGGAGAAGGAAAAGAAGGAGGAGGTGGAGGAGAAGGAAGAGAAGGAGGAGAAGGAGGAGAAGGAGGAGAAGGAGGAGAAGGAGGAGAAAGAGGAGAATGAGGAGAAGGAGGAGAAGGAGGAGAAGGAGGAGAAGGAGGAGAAGAAGGAGAAGGAGGAGAAGAAGGAGAAGAAGGAGAAGAAGGAGAAGGAGGAGAAGGAGAAGAAGGAGAAGAAGGAGAAGAAGGAGAAGGAGGAGAAGGAGGAGAAGGAGGAGAAGGAGGAGAAGGAGGAGAAGGAGGAGAAGGAGGAGAAGGAGGAGAAGGAGGAGAAGGAGGAGAAGGAGGAGAAAGAGGAGAATGAGGAGAAGGAGGAGAAGGAGGAGAAGGAGGAGAAGGAGGAGAAGAAGGAGAAGGAGGAGAAGAAGGAGAAGAAGGAGAAGAAGGAGAAGGAGGAGGAGGAGAAGAAGGAGAAGAAGGAGAAGAAGGAGAAGAAGGAGAAGGAGGAGAAGGAGGAGAAGGAGGAGAAGGAGGAGAAGGAGGAGAAGGAGGAGAAGGAGGAGAAGGAGGAGAAGGAGGAGAAGGAGGAGAAGGAGGAGAAGGAGGAGAAGGAGGAGAAGGAGGAGAAGGAGGAGAATGAGGAGAAGGAGGAGAAGGAGGAGAAGGAGGAGAAGGAGGAGAAGGAGGAGAAGGAGGAGAAGAAGGTGAAGAAGGAGAAGAAGGAGAAGGAGGAGAAGGAGAAGAAGGAGAAGGAGGAGGAGGAGAAGGAGGAGAAGGAGGAGAAGGAGGAGAAGGAGGAGAAGAAGGAGAAGGAGGAGAAGGAGGAGAAGGAGGAGAAGGAGGAGAAGGAGGAGAAGGAGGAGAAGGAGGAGAAGGAGGAGAAAGAGGAGAAGGAGGAGAAGAAGGAGAAGAAGGAGAAGAAGGAGAAGGAGGAGAAGGAGAAGAAGGAGAAGAAGGAGAAGAAGGAGAAGGAGGAGAAGGAGGAGAAGGAGGAGAAGGAGGAGAAGGAGGAGAAGGAGGAGAAGGAGGAGAAGGAGGAGAAAAATACAAGAAAATGTGGTAAAGATGAACTTGGAATAAAATCTCTGTAGTAGCGAAAAAGGTGGACGTGTAGAAAAGGGAGGAGGAGGTGAAGAAGAATGATACGTGGATGAAGCAGTAGAAGGAGATTAATTGATTGAATGAATGATTGATTGTTATAATCACACTTAAGGAGTAGAATAAGGAGAATGAGGAAAAGGAGGAGAAGGAGGTGAAGGAGGAGAAGGAAAAGAAGGAGGAGGTGGAGGAGAAGGAAGAGAAGGAGGAGAAGGAGGAGAAGGAGGAGAAGGAGGAGAAGGAGGAGAAGGAGGAGAAGGAGGAGAAGGAGGAGAAGAAGGAGAAGGAGGAGAAGAAGGAGAAGAAGGAGAAGGAGGAGAAGGAGAAGAAGGAGAAGAAGGAGAAGAAGGAGAAGGAGGAGAAGGAGGAGAAGGAGGAGAAGGAGGAGAAGGAGGAGAAGGAGGAGAAGGAGGAGAAGGAGGAGAAGAAGGAGAAGAAGGAGAAGAAGGAGAAGAAGGAGAAGGAGAAGAAGGAGAAGGAGAAGAAGGAGAAGAAGGAGAAGAAGGAGAAGGAGGAGAAGGAGGAGAAGGAGGAGAAGGAGGAGAAGGAGGAGAAGGAGGAGAAGGAGGAGAAAAATACAAGAAAATGTGGTAAAGATGAACTTGGAATAAAATCTCTGTAGTAGCGAAAAAGGTGGACGTGTAGAAAAGGGAGGAGGAGGTGAAGAAGAATGATACGTGGATGAAGCAGTAGAAGGAGATTAATTGATTGAATGAATGATTGATTGTTATAATCACACTTAAGGAGTAGAATAAGGAGAATGAGGAAAAGGAGGAGAAGGAGGTGAAGGAGGAGAAGGAAAAGAAGGAGGAGGTGGAGGAGAAGGAAGAGAAGGAGGAGAAGGAGGAGAAGGAGGAGAAGGAGGAGAAGGAGGAGAAGGAGGAGAAAGAGGAGAATGAGGAGAAGGAGGAGAAGGAGGAGAAGGAGGAGAAGGAGGAGAAGAAGGAGAAGGAGGAGAAGAAGGAGAAGAAGGAGAAGAAGGAGAAGGAGGAGAAGGAGAAGAAGGAGAAGAAGGAGAAGAAGGAGAAGGAGGAGAAGGAGGAGAAGGAGGAGAAGGAGGAGAAGGAGGAGAAGGAGGAGAAGGAGGAGAAGGAGGAGAAGGAGGAGAAGGAGGAGAAAGAGGAGAATGAGGAGAAGGAGGAGAAGGAGGAGAAGGAGGAGAAGGAGGAGAAGGAGGAGAAGGAGGAGAAGAAGGAGAAGGAGGAGAAGAAGGAGAAGAAGGAGAAGGAGGAGAAGGAGAAGAAGGAGAAGAAGGAGAAGAAGGAGAAGGAGGAGAAGGAGGAGAAGGAGGAGAAGGAGGAGAAGGAGGAGAAGGAGGAGAAGGAGGAGAAGGAGGAGAAGGAGGAGAAGGAGGAGAAGGAGGAGAAGGAGGAGAAGGAGGAGAAGGAGGAGAAGGAGGAGAAGGAGGAGAAGGAGGAGAAGGAGGAGAAGGAGGAGAAGGAGGAGAAGGAGGAGAAGGAGGAGAATGAGGAGAAGGAGGAGAAGGAGGAGAAGGAGGAGAAGGAGGAGAAGGAGGAGAAGGAGGAGAAGAAGGTGAAGAAGGAGAAGAAGGAGAAGGAGGAGAAGGAGAAGAAGGAGAAGGAGGAGAAGGAGGAGAAGGAGGAGAAGGAGGAGAAGTAGGAGAAGGAGGAGAAGAAGGAGAAGGAGGAGAAGGAGGAGAAGGAGGAGAAGGAGGAGAAGGAGGAGAAGGAGGAGAAGGAGGAGAAGGAGGAGAAGGAGGAGAAGGAGGAGAAGGAGGAGAAGGAGGAGAAGGAGGAGAAGGAGGAGAAGGAGGAGAAGGAGGAGAAGGAGGAGAAGGAGGAGAAGGAGGAGAAGGAGGAGAAGGAGGAGAAGGAGGAGAAGGAGGAGAAGGAGGAGAAGGAGGAGAAGGAGGAGAAGGAGGAGAAGGAGGAGAAGGAGGAGAAGGAGGAGAAGGAGGAGAAGGAGGAGAAGGAGGAGAAGGAGGAGAAGGAGGAGAAGGAGGAGAAGGAGGAGAAGGAGGAGAAGGAGGAGAAGGAGGAGAAGGAGGAGAAGGAGGAGAAGGAGGAGAAGGAGGAGAAGGAGGAGAAGGAGGAGAAGGAGGAGAAGGAGGAGAAGGAGGAGAAGGAGGAGAAGGAGGAGAAGGAGGAGAAGGAGGAGAAGGAGGAGAAGGAGGAGAAGGAGGAGAAGGAGGAGAAGGAGGAGAAGGAGGAGAAGGAGGAGAAGGAGAGCTAGGAGATAGGAACGATGAGAAGGAAGTGAAGAGGAAAAAGGAAAGAAAAAGGGTTAGGGAGAGAAAAATACAAGAAAATGTGGTAAAGATGAACTTGGAATAAAATCTCTGTAGTAGCGTGATCGATGCTACAAACTGAAAATTGATATTCAATTCCCACTAATTTGCACTCTGAGATTTGATTCTAATTTCGGACACAATGCAGAGTCATGTGTCAAATGTGTGCACGCTAATAGTGTTACACACATGCACACCTACACACACACGTACGCGAAAGCACGAATAGGAGAAGCACACAGAATATAATTGGTTTGGTGGGGGAAGGAGTCGTATTGCACAAGCGGAGCCAGACAGACAATAATTATAAGCCGCAAATTCGGGCGAGGCAAGGTGAGGAGGCAAATGAACGACGTTAATTCTATGCAGAGAGACATTCAGAGGAGGAAACAGAGCACATATCTCAAATTTACAAGTGGGAGGTCTTCGAATGTCACAGCATTCCATTGCATTGAGTTTACAACCGCAACACTCTACATACCAGAGTGCTACAATTGTCATCTGACTCCTTGCTTTAATCACTCTTACCGAGTCTAATCACTCACTCGCTCTCTCTCTCCTCTTTCTCTTTCACTCTCATTATCCCTCTTTTACATTCTATCATAGTGAATATCTCGCCCTCTGAAGGGTTACATTTAGTTTTAAGACAGGTTCAAATGTATCAACTTTGCTTTGCTCTTTTAAGCAGTGATTCTAATCTTCTCCAACTGCCGTCTCACCTTTACCAAAATTCGTTTATATCCCTGAGGGCATAAACAACTTCTATATTTTGTACAAGTGCATTGATAAAGTGGTTACCAAATTTTGAGGAGTAGTATAATAACGGTAGGATCCATCTATGTCTAATTGAAATTGTTACATAATGACAGGCAACTGCAGTCACAGGCTATAAACAAGTGAGAATCTAGACTTTGTTCATATCAGTGCTATTATGAGTATTATTTAATAAAGCCAACTGATTTGAGCGTTTCAGAATCAGATTTAATTTACATCTAACTTCAAACCCACAATCTCAAACAGAGGCTCATAAACCAACATCGGAAGGTGACTACCATTATAAGAGTCACTTCAGTCGCGGTTGCGAGCCACAATTAAGGATAAATTTGATTAAATAATCAGGTAATGGTTCTAAACATGTTAATGCCTTCATGTACTTTGACATTTGGGAGCTCGGTCAGACGCTCAGCTAATTCAATCCAGCCTAAAATGTGGCTCGCGACTGCTACTGAAGTGACTCTAAATATTAAGGACCTAAGTTGGATATAGCCGTGCAAGAATAGATCGACAACACTATCAAGAATTCTAGATTATGATAGTATTTGTGTGATTTTCGTAAGTAGTTGATGAAAGAAGTAAAGAGGATAATGAATGTGAAATTACATTAGTTAAATGTATAGGAGACTCTTCGTGAATAAATTCGTTTGATTTCTCATAATATTTATAATTACTTAATTTGACTACCTGAAAGCTCACATGAAGATGAGATTAACTCAAAAATACATAGTGAAGGTCATTTTCTCAATTAAAACACTCGTCTTCTGAATTATACCACTTTATTACTGCCTATCCACAATATGGCTTCTCTAAAACTGCCTATCTACATGGAAATTAAACTTCAGTAATTGCCAAAAAATTGATTATCTTGTTGGTACTCTTTAAAAACAAAATACTGTGAATACTGTGTTGAACGATGGTGAGGTATCAGAAGATAATTAGGAAGGAAAAGTGTCTGAGCGAGTTAAAAGGATGATGAGCTGAGATTTCAGTGAATGAGGGACGATTAAATATGAGGAATGCACTACATGGGGCGAAAACTTCACTCAAGGGAAATCAGAGTTAGTCATTACTCCATGTTAGCTCTTGATATTGTGGCCAATAGTCTACTGAATCTTACACCGTCGTGTGATATTGTAACACCCATCACATACATTATGAGAGAGTGATTCAATTAACATTGAATCATCTTGCAATAATTCTCATTTGGGAATTATTATCCATAATAACTAGAAGAAATTCTCTAAAACCTCTACTTCCTGCACTAGAATAGTAGTTTATGCACATTTGTATTATGGCATCCTTTAAGCCAGGGGTTATCAACCTTTCAGGTTCTGTGCCTCTCTTATTAGACTGACATTTCTTCACGCCTATTCTCTACTCTCATCACCTTTTGTGGTCAGCACTAGTAGTACAATTTCAATTTTCAACTAAAGCAAGCTATGAGTTTGGATAAACATTAGATTATCCGGGTTTAAGATGGAATATTTGATACATTTTTACAATTAGATTGGCCAGAAAAAGACACTGTTCTCTGCTGTAAAATCACTTCCCGCTGGTTCGGAATCCACCTAAAGCTGTAGGTCCAACTCATCGATCACCATCATCCAACTCATTACCCACGCACAGGTCTAAGACATATATGGGCTTCATCCTCAAAAAAATATTGATTAATTTTTTTCGGAAATACAGTCACAATGAAGTGAATATAAGAAAATTCCCTGGACATACCAGGCTGAACAGCGGGAATCGAACATGACAGCATTCAACTCGTTCGACTTCACTCGAAGACTTCTTCACACACAGTCTGTTGCCTATGTGGGGACTTTCTCATAAATTTATTTTACAACTTAGCCAATTTTTTCATAAAGTAAATAAATAAAATTTAATATATGACTGAATTGTTTATAAAATCTTCAAAAGATTGTGTAGTTCTTCAAAAAGACACTATCATATCAGTCAATGCTTGAATGGAGATAAGGACAAAGCAGCTAAGCATATTACCATCCTGCTTCACACAAACACACAAATCAATATTGTACTTAATTTTACACTGGTCTTGGCTTTTGTTATTGAGCTTATTTTCTCCAACTTTTGGTGTCGTACAATAAAATAATTGTGTCATGAAATATAAAATCACCCACAAACTTTCGATTAATTATAGTTATTTTTCAACTGTTCTGGTACACTGACGCCTCCTTCGAAAATCTTCTCGTTTTTTGTCTTGTGATTAGTGTTAGTATTTTGAATAATATTATCCTTATTGTTTATATTTTTAGTCTGACCCTAACGAATATTGAATATTAAATTTATTTCCCTATCAAGAAATACAATTTATAGAACATTTAAACAAAAGCTTTAAAGACCACACTCATCATTATGTGTATGTAGCCAGTGTACTACAAAAAATTACTGATACTGCCTGCAGCTTCGTAATAGTAAGAAACATTCAAGTTCCTGCTTGTATCCTACTCAAGTTGCACAGTGAAAAAGTTAGAGTAAGTCATTTAAATTTAAACACTTTTTAGATGTCTATTTATTGAAATTTTTACAGTTGCAATCTTAAGATAATTTATCCCAATAAACCCGTTCTTGAAGCATAATTATTATGGCATTCATCTATTTTATGCTCGTATTATCCACTCTTTGTTTTTTTTCCACTATCTTTCTATTTTATTTGCAAATACTACTACTTCTTTTGTGTTTGTATTTCATTTTATCAATTGTATTTATTTATGATTGTATCTATTAATTAATCATCTTCTCATTCAGTTCTTATTAAGGCCCTTATTAAATGTGATTATGTTATTATTCTTCACTCTTTTCTCGTTGATTTTTTACTCTTTTTTAATCTGTTTTCATTCCTTCCTTCCCTGCTGTATATAAATCTTCAGAATTCTATACATCCAAGTATTCATTTCATTCTTATTCTGTTCTTATTTATGTTTTTGTTTGATGATACTACATGCTTTCTTTTTTTGTCTCATTCTTTTTCAATCCGATTTAATTTATAGCTTCCTATTCTATCCATCTTCAGTATTCCACCTAAAAGCGTATTTTACCCATTCTATCCTTACTTTTATCATTCTTCCTCTATCCATTCCTTTGGCCTTGAACTTCCTATCGATTGCCAGAAAACAATGGAGCACGGCGCTCATTAGGCAACCGGCATTACAGCACTAAATAGCAGTGCTCCAGCAATGCAGCGCAGCTACTGCCACTAAAGCGTAGCATAGCATACTGAGCATGGAATATTGCAAACATGTAACATAGTGTATGCAAACGGAATTAAGCGGTCCTAATAACGAACGGGATATGGAGTGG